>OX454525.1:254058699-254561199 GCA_949715645.1 Portevinia maculata | reverse complement strand
CTGACTGCAGAATTTCAGAATTTTTCTGTGAGTTGGCCTTGAAAAAAGCCATATACAGCTTGCAATAGGGAAAACAGTTACCCTCAACTCCACCCACCCGTATTAAATGAGTAAATGATTAACCCCGATTATTCATATCTTCATAGATAATATCATTGCAAAAATAACTTTAGATGAAATACAAAATCCATTTTCACCAATAGTGAGCACGTCCAATTTCGTCCCATTACACATTTTAAAAATCGTTTGGTTCCATGAATAATGGTAAATCGTAAACTCAAGAATGCGCCAAACAACAAATATGGAAGTGCCTACATAGGGAATTGCATTGAGAAATTAATCTTAACTTTGTAAAAAATCCTAATTTTACGATCTGGGGTAAAGAATAACTAAAACCAGTAGGTACTATTCCATTCCGATTTTCAGAGAGACTACCCCAGGGCGTAAGATATGCAAATACAATCACTCAATTTATCCAAAACGCTACACAATCATAAACTATGGACAAAACAATGCAAACACGATAACGAGTTTCTGTAATATTAGAGGATTGGAATTCAGTTGATGGAAGCTTGGCCGCCTTATTGAACAGTGCCAACTGTTTCACATTTCTCACTAAGTCCCTCGCATTGCTGGCTAATGAAACACATGGAAAACTAGAAAGAAACCGCATGTGAGTGATTCGAAAAATGTTGAGCTGTTCATACGAATGTTTGGTCTCCTAGAATCCAGAAAAATAAATAAATATTGGGCATTGAAGGCCCATACACAGCCCAAAACCTAGCTTTTCCAACCATTTGCTTGTGCGGCAAATTTTAGAAGCTTCGCATGACAATTGATACTTGGATGTTTGTCAGACGTTCGCAAAAGGTGTGGCAGTGGAAAAACGTTCAGATGATACTTGGCCCCGGCGGGATTTCAACCGCGAACTTCAGATTACTAGTCCAACATAATAACCTCTGCGCCACTACGCCCACATTCTCCTAGAATCTGTCGCCCCCAATCATTTTCCTGACCATATAATAGGAGCATAAAAAAGCTCAAACAAAAATCAATATCACAAATGAGCTAGAGATAGTCGGCTTCGAGAGAGTCTGTCAATTTGTAAATTATGTATCCACTGTTAGTGGCTTAGTATTTGCAGGGAAATCAAATGGAATTACTCTCGCACATTGCAATTGGAGCTTCTTTCATTGTAACAGCCATTTTCATATAAATGTGAAATTAGGAGCAAACATTTTTGAACTTTAAAACAAGTGATGGCAGAGCAATCTTTCTCACTTTATCTATAGCCAACACATAAAAAAGATAAACGAGAATAAGCTAAACATTCTGTAAAAAAAAATCAAAAATATAGGTGCACATAATGCGTCTGCTTCATTTAACTTCGTTCACTTCTATCACAGAATCCGTCGTATTAGGAATTTCACTACTAACTCGATAATATGGATCCCTATCAAAGAATCCGTCGTATTCGGAATTTCGCACCCGTTTTAAAGAACAAGAAGAAAAATACACCATTGTACAAAATATATCCAAAATTCCGCTTTCGGTACATTTATTATGCGGGAAAATATGTAAAATATACCACCAATTTCAAAGAACAAGAAAAACATAGGGACGGGCTAAAGTCCGCTTGGGCGAACTGTTGGATACCCTATTCTTATTCCTATCCCTCATAAGTGGGCGTGACAAAAGTCTAAGTATGGTTGAATTGTTAAGAACGCTCTACATATTTTGTTATATAACATTTAAAGGATTTTATCAAAAAAAAAAAAAGCTCCCTAGCTCAAACTTGGGTGTTTCAATAAAATTGTTTTATTTAATTGTGGGCGTGTCAGTAGGCGGATTTAAAAAAAATTAACACATGAGAATAAAGGGCCCCTAGAGAGTATATATTATAAATTTCAGCTCCCTAGCTCAAACTTTGAACTTTCAAAAAAAAAATAAAAATTAATTGTTGGCGTGTCAGTGGGCGGATTTTGAAAATATTTACACATGAGCATAAAGGGCCCATAGAGAGTATATACTATAAATTTCAGCTCCCTAGCTGAAACTTTGGATTTTCAAAAATTAATATACCCTTAGAATAGGGTATAAAAAAAATTATTTTATTTATTTGTGGGCGTGTCAGTGGGCGGATTTTGAAATTTTTTTATCCCGAGCAGTTTAAGGAGTCATAGATCATATCAGCTTTCTAGCTCAAAATTCGATTTTTTCCAAAATTTGTTTTTTTTTGATTTTGTGGGCGTGTCTGTGGGCGGATTTCAAAAATTCGTAAACTTGATTATTTCGGGACCCTAGAGAGTATATGGTTAAAATTTCAGCTCTCTAGGTCCAGTTTAAAGGCCTAATTTTTGGCTACAGACGGACGGACTGACGGACGGACGGACATGGCTAGATCGACATTACTATCGATGCTGATCATAAATATAGTAACTTTTAGGGGTCTACGGGCAATATTAAGGTATGTTACAAACTATGCGTCAAAATTAATATACCCTTAGAATAGGGTATAAAAATACACCATTGCACAAAATATAACCAATATTCTGCTTTCGGTAAATTTATTATGCGGGAAACTGTGCAAAATATACCCCAAGCAATAAAAAAATGCACCATTGTGAAAAATATATCCAGTCATTTGTTGCAGTACGTTTATAATTTGCTGTAAATAGTGTAAGAAATGTTCAAAACAGAAACAAAATTATAATTAACATTGGAATTCAAGAAAATAAATATATTTAGGTACTAATATTCAATAAATACAGTGTATTATAAATAAAGTGTATAGAATGGCGCATATTTAACCAATGAGTGTATTAAGTACACCAAACTGAGCGCGTGGTGTATAGAATGGCGCATATTCAACCAATGAGTGTATTTAGTACACCAAACTGAGTGCGTGGTGTATAGAATGGCGCATATTCAACCAATGAGTTTATTAAGTACACCAAATAAAATACACAATGGACTAGATGTTCTTTCATATCAACTTATATTTTCAAAAAAAAAATTAATAAACAAAACAAACTAGGGAAGTTTTTTTATCATGTCAATGCCTTGAATTTCCTTAGAGGGGTGTGGTAGAATAACCTCGTTCTGGGAATGAATAAATTATGTTCCTCATCGGTTTTGCTTATAAAATCATAATGAGTTCTTCGTCGAGAATCTAATCTAGGAAAGTTCATATGGTTTCCTGATCGATCAAATTCTGTAATGACATTACATTTTGTACAACTATTGTATGCGGTGTGTGTCTTGATGCCTGCAAAGTTCAGCAATATTAATTTAATTGAAGTTGAACTGGCTTTTGTACTTACATTTGATAAATGCCCGAGCTGGTGTGTCTGCAATAAACGCATTGACCTTGATCAACATTTTTGAGCCGTTTGCTAAATCGATTCAATTCGAAATTAGAGCATTAATTTTATTAACATGTTGTCTCAAAAACTCCACGCTAGATGGTGGCTTCGTATCATCGAAATAAATTTGCATTAGCAGGGTCTAATTTCAGACGTATTGGCTATGTTCATTAAAATTGGCCACAATTGGAATTTGCTACTTCGGAACAGAGGTAAATCGTCAACATTGAAATTAAGAAGAACTTCCATATTTTGATTAATTTGACAAAATGCAATGCGTAAACAGTTATCGATGCCATAGTACCAAAATGAACCGGATCCCATTGTTTGTATATCAACACTCCGTGGTGTATGGAGCAACGTACGTGCATCTTTCGGCAGTTCAGCTTTTCCTTCACTAAGTAATAAAAGAAGTAGAGCAGACAAAGCACAATATGTTATTTTATAATAAACAGCCCAATCAGCCAATTTAGACATAAAACCAATGTGTTCGTCCAAATCATCAATGATGCAATCTTCCGAAGACGGTTCCACTTCAAGATTTATATTTTCCACAACTTCATCATTATCATCCAAATCGTTGTTCGAAATTGAGTCTAATAATATTTCATTTGGCTCTACTTTAATACTAGGTTCATTTAAAATAATATTTTCTCGTGATATTGAACAATTTGTAGGGTTTTTGTCCGGAATATAAAAGTTGATGTTCGTCGTTTCAAACAAATTTTGACGATTTTGCTGAATGCTGGGTTTCACACTGTTCTTTAATTTTTTTAAAAAGTTTTTTTTCCTACGATACTACTTCAAATAATTATTAAACTTCGAGTTACCCATTTTTTTATTTGCTAAAGAAAAAAATGCGCGGTGACTGTAAGCAAATGGCAGCTGAACTGAATAAAACATTTTGTTGACATATGATTTGACATTGGTATAGATTAGTGTATTTAATCTCCACAGGATTTAAATCTTACACCGAAAAATGGTAGCTCATTTAAAATAGTGTATTTTATCTACAAAATTTGGTGTACAAAATATCTCATGTTGGTTCATTTCAAAATTGGATTTTTTATTCGCCACTAATGGTATATTAAAAAAAACAGCTGCTAATCGGTATATTTCTTGCACCGAATTGAAACAGAAATGTTGAAATTTTGCACAGAAAAGGCAATGGTGTAATTTTTATACCGGTATATTTTTTCAAATACACCAAAATATTGAAATTCTCTTCAGTTTTCTCAATTTTACACCAAAATTCAAGAAAATATACCACATTATACACCAGTGTGCTTGAGCCTTTTCTGCATACTTTGCGACATACACTTCCATTATTTTTATCGACTTTTTTGATAAAACTTTACACTTGTTATTTCGAGTCCCTAGAGTATGCATTTTAGAAATTTTAGCTTTCCAGCTCATGTTTCAGGGCCTCAAAATTGGAGATAAAAGGACCATAGCTATCCCACTTTATTGCGTTCCTACTAGTCCGCGGGTGGGGTTCGCCGGTTCGACCTCAACAAATATTGGCAGGCATCCCGGTTTCGGAACACTTCATCACTGAGGGCTAATCAGATGATGAAGTTGTTGCATTTGTATTATGCAGGAGAACTGCCCTTCCCCGGCGGCGACGGCAAAGAGATGCAGGTCGGCAGAGGTTACCCCAACCGAAATCAGCCAGCTGACTGAAACCAACGCTGCCTCCCCTTCCAATAGCTCGAACAGGAAAAAACGGAGGAAGAAGGCCTCAAGCGCTCCTGTCGGTGGAACTGCGCGCGCACCTTCTGCGTGCCCTTCCACTAGAACACTTCCAGCTGATGTATTTCCAATGATTCGATTTACTCAGATTAACCTTCAACACTCCAAGGCTGCTACTGCACTCATCAGTAAGAAGCTTTCTGTGTTGAATACAAAAGCCCACATAACATCCATACAGGAGCCATGGGTGTGGAAAAATCGCATCTGTGGCCTTGGAGGTGTTCGTGGCACTACGATACTCTGTGACGAGCGGTCCGAGAGACCAAGGGCTTGTCTTGCTGTGTCGAACCTTTTCTCAGCGACTAAGCTTGGACAATTTTGTGGCCAAGATTTGGTTGCTGCAGCCATTAGCTACGAAACGAATGGAAATTGGAAGACCTTCATCGTGGCGTCAGCTTATCTCCCCTATGATTCGGTAGTGCCTCCACCACCGAGGGCAATTGCTGAACTCATTGACTATTGCGACACCAGGAAGATGGGCCTAGTTATATGCTGTGATGCCAATGCTCAAAACACTGTTTGGGGCAGCAGCAAATGCAACATGCGAGGAAACCATCTCCTGGATTTCATTCTATCATCTGATCTTACTATCAACAATGTTGGCTCGCAACCAACTTTTGTGACGTCAAGAAGACAGGAAGTGATCGACCTAACTTTATCAAATAGATACTTTAAGGCGGTTACTAACTGGAGGGTCTCTTCGGAGGTGTCCCTCTCAGACCATAAATATATCGAATTCCAAATCGGATGCGAAGCCATAACTTTGCAGGAGAGGAGGAATCCGAGAAAAACCAACTGGATACGCTTCAGGGCGGAATTAGGGAAAACTCTCAAAACTCCAACCAAACTCAGGACAAGACAAAAGGTAGAGGAAGCTGTTCAAGACCTGAATAGTGCCATTACTAGCAGTTTTGAACTGACGTGCCCAGTAAGCAAACCCCCTGGCAGAACACCGGTTCCCTGGTGGAGCTCGGAACTGCAAAGAATTCGTAGAGAAGCTAGAAAGCTTCTAAATAGGTCACTCAAGACTGATTTGGAGACAGACTGGAATCTCTACCGATCGAAGCAGAAGGAATATAAGAGGCTAATTCGGGTATCGAAAAGTGCTTCTTATAGGAATTTCTGCGAAAAGATTGAAACACTGGGTGAAACTAGTAGGTTGGTTAAAGTTCTGAAAAAGGGCAAACCAGCCAAACTGGACTCACTTAGAAAACTTGATGGCACCTTCACTGAGACGAAAGCGGAAACTCTTAGTTATCTGCTGGAGTCTCACTTTCCGGGTAACCAGATTACAATTGGCTCACAAACAGCCCCGATTACCGAGACTATGAGTGAGCCAAGACAAACAACTCGGCGTAGCTGGTATATTGCGAAGGCCGTGGTGACGGACGAGGCCATTACATACGCATTTGCGTCTTTTGACGGCTTCAAGTCGCCTGGTACGGACGGAATATACCCAGCCATGCTGCAACATTGTACAAACCAGTTGCTACCGACTATGAAGAAAATCTTCACCGCTGTCCTAGCACTGGCATACATTCCAACACCCTGGCGTACAGTTAGATTGGCATTCATACCAAAAATTGGCAGAAGTGACTACTCGCTCGCCAAGAGCTTCAGACCAATCAGTCTGACTTCTTTCTTGCTGAAAAGCTTGGAAAGGCTGGTCGAGCTTCACGTGCGCAAAGGTGCTTTGCGATTGCACCCACTATCTCCGATGCAACATGCCTATCAACGCGGAAAATCCTGCGAGACTGCGCTCCAAAATCTAGTTGGTAGAAGTGAAGGCGCGCTTGACAGAAAAGAATACGCGATGGGCATTTTCATCGATATTGAGGGTGTTTTTGACAATGCGACTTTTGATAGCATGTGCAGCTCCGCCAGACAACACGGAGTAGACGAACCATTGGTGTTGTGGATTAAAGCAATGCTAATGAATAGAACGTTGGTTGCGGATGCGGATTGTGGCCGCAATGTTATGGCGGGGGTAAACAGAGGCTGCCCGCAAGGCGGCGTCCTGTCTCCACTGCTGTGGTGTATGCTGGTCGACTCTCTGTTGAACGCACTCAACAGTTCTAATATTTACGCTCAGGCGTACGCGGATGATGTTGCCGTGCTTTCTGTTGGATCATGCCTAGCGACTTTATGCGCCAAGGCGCAGGCGGCCCTTGACGTGATCGAAGAATGGTGCACTAGGAATGGGCTCTCGGTCAATCCTCTTAAAACTGAGGTTGTTCTCTTTACGAGAAGGAGGAAGCTGGTCGGGTTGACTCAGCCAGTGCTAAAAGGCGTCACAATCCAACTCTCCAATGAAGCAAAGTATCTGGGAGTCATCCTGGATAGCAAACTTCTTTGGTCCAAACATGTTGAGCTGAAGACTGTCAAGGCGCTGTCTATTTTCTGGCAGTGCAAAGGCATTTTCGGCAAGACATGGGGCTTATCACCGAAAAGAGTCCTATGGATTTATACGGCCATGATAAGACCATTTATAGCATACGCATCGGTTGTTTGGTGGAATAAGCTTTCACGTAAATACGTCACTGCTGCTTTTGCCAAACTCCAAAGGCAGGCATGTCTCGGCTGCACTGGGGCCTTCCCCAGCACGCCTGGCTCCGGCCTAGATGCACTATTGAACCTTCCGCCCCTTGATGTTTACATCATGGGATGTACAATCAAGGCTATCTCACGTCTTACAAGAGGTGGCTTTTGGTATAACTCGCACTGGAGTTTTAATGAACTTGCGCAACGGTTGTCCTTCGACTCCTGTCTTATGGATATGCCGTCTGATGCGATGACACCGGAACTTCGGCTAAAGCGCAAATACGAGGTCGTCTTTCCTCGCGTCCAGGACTGGCTCTGGCCGGACTCTGAACCTGGAAGGGAATGCAGTCGAATCTTTACGGATGGCTCCAAAACCGATCAAGGATCTGGTGCTGGTGTCTTCGTGGAGAGCGATAGCGTTAGACTTTTCTTTCCGTTAGGCAAACATGCGTCAGTCTTCCAAACAGAGACTTATGCTATCCTAATGGCCATGGACTATGTTACGAGGAACAGGTGGAGGGGGCGAAGTATCTGCGTCTGTAGCGACAGTCAGGCTGTGCTTAAGGCCTTACTCAAACCCTTAACTACCTCCAAAATAGTACGTGAATGCAAGATATCTCTGAATTCGGTCGGAATGCTGAATTCACTTAAACTCGTCTGGGTCCCGGGTCATAACGGGATCACGGGAAATGAGATCTCCGATGAACTTGCTAGACAAGGCTCAGAGGGGGACCTCGCAGGACCTGAACCAGCAATCTGTCTGCCTGCGTCCTCGGTCAGGGCTTCCATTGACGGATGGGTTTCCTATGAACACAATCGCCGTTGGCATGACTCTCCAGTGTGCAGACAGACTAAGCAAATGCTCCCCGACGTCTGTGGGAAATCCGCGGCATTCTTGTTGTCTCTCAACAGAAAAGACTGCAGACAGACTACTGGCGTTCTTACGGGACACTACGCTTTTGCCAAACACCTTAAGGTGCTAGGCCTAAGCGACACCACCAACTGCGAAGCCTGTGGAGAAAGCGACGACACTGCGGAACATTTCCTCTGTGATTGTCCTGCTTTTGCTCGTATAAGGTGGCAGGTATTTGGTGCAGATATGGTGAGTGCTGTAAACCTAAGCTCCTTATCATTGAAGCGCCTTCTCGTTTTTCTTAGAAAAACGAGTAAATTCCCACAGTAAAATGTGGTGTGTCTGCCTGGCAGTACAATGGACCAGTATTGAGTCTGAGTGCTCCAGTGCAGAAAGTTTCACACATCCCGACAAAAAAAAAATAAAAAATTGTGTAGGAGTTTTTGGGCCTTCCTCTCTTTTATAAAACTCGACACTTGTATGCTTCCATTATTGATTATTGTTTGATCTTTCTTTTACGAAACCCATTATCTCCAGTCGTGTCAGGTGTCAACCCACGGATTCGAATGCACACTTTTTCTGGGACAGTTTTTTCTTCTTTATTATCAACTTTAAACAAATTGATGAATTGTTCGACTGCAGTCAATCATTCACTAGTTTTATAGAGACAAAACGATAGAATTTTAACGAATACAGTGAAAACTGATGGAATGTTCGAATGCGTTCAAACAAACATACTCTTTAATCTCTGATAAAAATTTACCTAAAACGGATATACAACCGGACATAAAACTACTCTGCTTCAATCATCTGAATACTAAAAGCTTTGCCAGGTACGACCAACTTATACTTACAGTCAACATTCAAAAAAAAAAAAATTAACAACCGCCTAAATTATTCACAACAATCCTTCTAAAATCTGTCATTCTTCGTACTTGTTGTTGTAAAGTTTGCTCTTATTCACAATTTACCTGAACCTTGTGAACCCATAATATGTACAGTAGGTTGGTTATCCAACTCCATCCTTTTTCACCATGGACCAAAAATTAAAAAGAAAAAAATATACCGCCACAGCATTGGATCGGGCGTTTGAAGAACATTTTAAGCCCTTTTGGTTTGGAAGGAGGGAGTTAAAAATAATTAAGCTCCGGAAGTTTTGCGGTTTGTGTTTTTGTTTTGCTTTGCAAAAAACACCAAATCAAATTTGAAAATAAATGAACTTCCTTATAACTGCTAAACCCACAAATTTGTATTAAGTGCCTTTAGCAGATACCCTATGGAACTTTGTTTGGAAGGCAGCTTTTGTACCTACATACATATACACAACAATATATACACACATTTATTTTAAAAACAACATAAGGAAAGGAAAAAGGATGTTGATCCGATTAAAATTAGTTGGATACGAAGACAATTGAAAAGGATGATTAGAATAATTATGTAATCAGTAAGGGGTGGGTGAGAGTACACATTTTTAGGGCGAACCTTCATTGTTATAAGGGTGAGAGAAAAAAATTCAAACGATGGAAAAATATATTCCGTGAACTTTTCCCTTAAATTAATTTGATATGACAAAGGTTTTTGTAATGTTGTCACCTGGACCCAACGGTGTCGTATGTCGCATTCGCTTGTATGATATCTAAGCGGCGACGTATGTAAACCTTTTCTTTCTTTATCTGAAATTACGATCAGAAACGCTGTCAAAACTTATGTCTAAATAACAACTTTATTTCTTTAAACTCTTTCCAAAAAGAATTGGTTATATTTTAAAAATCGGGCGTATTCAAAAGAATTATGTATGCACTCTTCGGGCCATTAGGTGTTCGTTGACACGGCAGTGCCCGATAAGAAATCGTGGAACCAGTCGAATCTGACTTTTACGTTCTAAAGGGTGTTCAAATTTGACGTATCATTTTAAATTGGCCACCATTTTTTTTTGCAGCTATTAGATTACACTGAAGTTTTTTTCAGGTATAAAGTAAATACATTCCCGTTAGCTAAAATGAATCGGTACACTATTGAGCAACGTGAGCAACAAAAACACGGTAGAGAAAATGCTCCGTCAACCCGTGCCTATTAAACTTATCGTTCATAAATTTGAAGAAACTGGTTCGGTGCAAGATCAGAGAAGTAAAGGCTATCTGCGTAGTGGTCCTTCGAGTGGAAACATTGCAGCTGTTACCAGAAGTGTTGCTGAGGAGCCAAGGACGTCAATTCGTCGTCGTTCACAGCAATTAAACCTCAAACCAACAACTTTGTTTAAAATTTTGCACAAAGATCTGATTGTAAAGGCTTACAAAATACAGTTAACACAAGAAGTAAAGCCAACTAACCGCGCATTGCGTCGGCAATTCGTTAATTGGGCAATTTAAGCAAATTATTTTTACCGATGAGGCTCATTTTGAAATTGGCGGTTATAAAACAAAACAGTCGCATTTGGGCTAAAGAAAATCCTAGAGAATTGTTTGAAAGGCCAATGACACCACAAAAAGTTACTGTATGGTGTGGATTTTGGTGTGGTGGCGTAGGTTAGGTTAGGTTAGGTTAAAGTGGCTATCAGCGCAAGGCCGATAGACTTAGACCAGGGTTAGGTCCATTGTGAGGCCACACGGATCGAGGGGTTTCCCCACTAATATAGTTAAACCATTTAGAGCTTCTTATGAAGCGCGATAGACTTCTAACGTCAGCGTTAGCCAAGTCGTTAAGATCATTAAGCAAGAAATCTCCCAGATAAAGATTTCTATTATGGGAGAGAGGACGTGTGCAGAGAAGGTGAGGTATAGTCTCCTCCTCCTCCTCGTTCAAGCAACTTCTACAGAAATCGTTCGAATAAACGCCAAGCCTCGATGCGTGCTTGCCTATCAGATAGTGGACCTAATATGCAGTCGGTTTATTGAGATCAGACTCTTAGAGCGTCGCAGGTCCAGCTTTGGCCAGATGTGCTTAGTCGCTAGACATGTATTACTACTTGTCCATCTAAGGTTTGTTCTCTCGATTGCAGATAGCTTGAATAAAAGTTTGCAGGTAGCGATTGGGATACCCAGAGAACCCTTTTCAGGTAAAAGGGGGAGTTTGGTTCCCTTTTTGGCGAGTTCATCAGCCCTGCAGTTTCCTGGAATATCTGCATCTCTATGCCCCGGCACCCAACAGAGGTGAATGTTAAACTGCTCCGCCATCTCCTTAAGAGATAAACGGCAGTCGAGAGCTGCAATGGAATTTAAAGATACTGAATCCACGGACTTGATCGCGGCTTGACTGCCCGAGAAGATACGGATATCCTTTGTGGATATCACATTTCTCTTCAGCCACGTCAGGTCTTCTTTTATCGCCATAATCTCCGCCTGGAATACGCTACAGTGATTGGGAAGACGGAAGAGAGACTCAGATTTAGCCTTTCGGAGAAAACGCCGCCACCAACCCGGTCACTAGTTTTTGATCCATCGGTGTGGAAGTGGATCGCTTTGTCTTCCTCAAATTCAGCGTCCTCGCAAAATGATCTGGAAGCAATAGTGACTTGAAAGTTATTTCCGAACTGTAATTGGGGTATGGTGTAGTCTATGTTTCCTGATAGAGACTCAAATGAGTCAAGAATGATGGTGTGGCCAATATTATTGTTAACCCACTGCGAGGTAGCCTTAAGGCGGACAGCAGAACATGCTGCTGTTTGCCTACTGAAAATGTCGAGGGGTGCAGATGTAGCAGGATATCTAGTGCTGCTGAGGGGGTGGTACGGAGTGCTCCGCTTATGCACAATACAATACGACCAATACATATAGCCAATGAGTTATGCGGGGTTGTAGACCCCACTTATTGCCAATGGCTTTTTTGCAAGAGAAAAGTGCCACTGTAGCTTTTTTTACTCTTTCTTGTATGTTGGGTTTCCAGCTTAACTTCCTATCGAAGATAAGACCCAGGAACTTAGCTTCGTCAGAGAGTACTAAGCTTATACCACCAATAGAGGGTGGGTCGATGTGCGGGATCTTGTGTTTCCGGGAGAAGAGGACCGATTCCGTTTTGTGGGGGTTGATACCCAAGCCACAGCGATTAGCCCATTTCTTTAGCTTGTTGAGAGCGTTTTGCATGAGTTCTTTTATAGTATTGAGGTATTTTCCGGAGACGGCTATAGCAATGTCATCGGCATATGCAATCACCCTGCAGTCCATCCCTTCCAGGTTTATCAGTAGTTCATTCACCACCAAATTCCAGAGAATGGGGGAAAGGACCCCGCCTTGTGGCGTGCCTCTACTGACAGACCTCCTGGCGGATGAAACGACTAGTTTTGAGTTGATATTCCGACTTGTGAGCAGTAGATTGATCAATTCACCAAGCGAACCATACCCGGCTTTTGGTATAAAGACCACTTGTGGTGGCGTAATTGGTTCATTTTTCTTCGAAGATGAAAATGGGAATGCAGTTACTGTGGATGGAGCTCGATATCAAGCGATGATTAGAAACTTTTTGTGGAGTCAATTGGAAGATATTGATGTGAAGAATATGTAGTTTCAACAGGATGGCCACCAAGATCATGCGATTTAACACCACTGAATTTGTTCTTATGGGGTTTCTTGAAGAGTGAAGTTTATGCCGATAATCCTCAAACTGTTCAACACCTCAAATACAACATCATCGGCCAAATATCACTGATTGAACCATCATTATGCTGAAAAGTGATTCAAAATTTTGGTAAAAGTTTGACAGTCTGCCGAGCAAGCAGATGAAGTCACTTGAACGACATTCTTTTTCATTAACAAAAAACAATACAAATTTCACAGTTTATGTCTTTCATTCAAAATTTAAAATGATATCTCAAATTTGAACACCCTTTAGAAGTTGTTTCGTTCTTTTGGCAGTGCTTAGCATAAAGTTTTTAAATTTGTTGGTAAGCCGCATGATAGATTTGATATCATAAATTGAAATGCAAACCATTTTCTGACTATTTTCCGACTTCTTACTTCTCTTAGTTCCGTTATCTATTACGCAAATGATATTTCAAAATGCTAAAAAACCGTATTATACTTTTAAAAGACCAAGTACTGCTAAACAATAAACTGTATCAATCGATACAAGAAGAATTAGTATTATGAGTGTCAGTATTATCAGTGCAATGACATGCAAAATGCAATTGTGAATAGGTTATTCTCTTAAGATTTAAGTTATCAAACATTTTTTGGTGGTTCGTTCGTTGGGCTCCAGTGCAAATGCATTTTTTTATAAATAAATAGTACTTGTTAACTATTTTCGTTTAAAATGGTGTTTTGTGTGATAACACACTTGCAGTTAGCCTGCTTCCGTTAATTTCCTTTTGAGCTGTTTGAATGAATGAGAAATGAAGTGTAATATTCTTGACCAGTCTTTCACAATCTCACCCTTCTAATTCTGTCCAACGAATGGTTGGCAAATGTGGAATAAATTGGAGAAATAGAAAGAAACAAACTGAAATGCATTGCAGGCGCTTAGAAGAATGCTGGCATGTTCATTAAAAATCGATAAACAATCAAACCCTATTTCAGGATGAGCTGCAACTTGTGGCTTCAAAGGCACAGGGCGTGTGTGCTTGCCAAGAAGAATCTTGTCTAGGTTCGAACCTAGTGGATGAAATGGGTTTTTCGGAAATAATTAATGGAAAACAGACCTGAAAAACAGTCTGATGATCGGTTGTGCCGAACTGTGAATTAGCGCTGTAACTCCAGCCGTCCACTTCACGTGGTAGCAATTGCAAGATATGGTTGTTTTTGCTTTTTTATGAATTTTTTTGATTTGATATTGCTTAAATGGTGCCGTAAAATAACGCCAAACGAAATAAGGCCACATTAGAAAATATGGCCTTATTTCACTTTGCAGTAGTGCAAGCATGGGATGAGTTGCGAAATCGCAAGTAGATCCCATAAACATTGCAATGCCTATGGGGGCAACCTGCAACCACCCTGCTATTGTCACTGTTTGATTTGGAGTAGGTGCAAGGGCAAATTTTTGCAAACAGCACCAATGGAAATTGAAATAATTCCAAAATTTCAAAAAGTGAAATAAATCCATATTTTTAAATATGGCCTTACCGCGTAAAGCCTTATTTCACGACACCGTTTAAACTGATGAATTGTGAGATTGTGACTTATGAAAATTTCACTGATTGTATTTCCTCAATATCATTTCAAATTATTTCAATGTTGTGTTCGTTGGAACGTCATCACAGCTGTATCTACATATCATCCGTGTATCGGTCTCGTACTTCTTCATTCAAAATGTAAGGAAATCCAAATTCTTTTGCCCATCATCTATGCGCAAGGAAAAAACGAAAACTCATAAATGTAATCTTGCGGTAAAAATTTCACGATATATCCAAAATACGAAGATAATTGCTTTCCATCCCTTCTTGGGCTAGTAAGAATATTCCAAAAAAATAAGTTTGACATTCCACTACGTTCCAATTGATAAATTTTCATCATCATTTTAGTCAGCGTTATACGCGACATATACAGCTAGGCTCCAGATTTCACTTTCACTCGAAATGAATTTGAAATCTTAATATTTTTTTGTTCTACATTTCTTCACTTTTACAGATATCGATTCGAAGCTATTCTACGTTGGAACCAAGTGAAACTACAGGGTTCCACCATTCAGCCGATGTGGAAGAATAGAAATAAGCAGACGCGATAAAAAGTTTGTGAAAGAAAAAAGCCTTTTCATTGTTTTTAAGTTGTATTGTACCTACAAATATATTTCCAACGGATTAGAAAGTTCTCTCACCATACTCCTTCTTATTTTTTCTTCTGCATACTTTTGTTTATTAATTGGCAATACCACAGCAATCGACACAGGACTTATCTTACATAAATATAAATCGCAAGCGCATGACGAAGTATATTAGCCCCCTGGAGTACTCTACACGCTCGAGTACAGGGGGGAGTACAGGGCAAAATGAGCAGCAAGTAGATTGTTTATATCTGATGAGCTAACAGCTGGAATGTCACTGTAAGTGAGGTCGGGATCGATGACGGGGCCCAAATAACAAACACCCAAATGTTTTACTATACGTGGGACGTTGTAGTATTTTTGCGTCAACTTTTGGTCGCAGGAGAATTTGGATCGATCAATGTGGGCATTGCAGTTTTTTCTGGCTCGTTTGAACGTTGTTAGGGATTTTTCTGATGGGTTGGCTTATATGACCAAAACCTTACCTCTTTGAGCCTGATAGTTTCTTTACATTTTCAATAAAACGCAAGCGCTAAAATTCGGTCGAAACTTTTTGTCCAGTAAGGAATAACGGATTTCATTCATTTGTGAATCTCTGATCTTTATTCGATCACTCCTGCTATAATGGGAAACATCATTATCCAGCTGCCGTTCATTTGCCCTTTGGGTGCATTTTTATACCCTATTCTAGGGGTATATTAATTTTGACGCATAGTTTGTAACATACCTTAATATTGCCCGTAGACCCCCAAAAGTTACTATATTTATGATCAGCATCGATAGTAATGTCGATCTAGCCATGTCCGTCCGTCCGTCCGTCCGTCCGTCCGTCGGCAAAAATTAGGCCTTTAAACTGGACCTAGAGAGCTGAAATTTTAACCATATACTCTCTAGGGTCCCGAAATAATCAAGTTTACGAATTTTTGAAATCCGCCCACAGACACGCCCACAAACTCAAAAAAACAAAATTTTGGAAAAAATCGAATTTTGAGCTAGGAAGCTGAAATTTTTTATATATGATCTATGACTCCTAAAACTGCTCGGGATATAAAATTTCCAAAATCCGCCCACTGCCACGCCCACAAAAAAATAAAACAATTTTATTGAAAAACCAAAATTTGAGCTAGGGAGCTGAAATTTTTAATATATACTCTCTAGGGGCCCTTTAAGCTCATGTATAAATATTTTCAAAATCCGCCCACTGCCACGCCCACAAATAAATAAAACAATTTTTTTTAAAATCCAAAGTTTGAGCTAGGGATCTGAAATTTATAATATATACTCTCTAGGGGCCCTTTAAGCTCATGTATAAATATTTTCAAAATCCGCCCACTGACACGCCCACAAATAAATAAAACAATTTTTTTGAAAATCCAAAGTTTGAGCTAGGGAGCTGAAATTTATAACATATACTCTCTAGGGGCCCTTTATGCTCATGTGTTAATTTTTTTTTAAATCCGCCTACTGACACGCCCACAATTAAATAAAACAATTTTATTGAAACACCCAAGTTTGAGCTAGGGAGCGTTTTTTTTGATAAAATCCTTTAAATGTTATATAACAAAATATGTAGAGCGTTCTTAACAATTTAACCATACTTAGACTTTGTCACGCCCACTTATGAGGGATAGGAATAAGAATAGGGTATCCAACAGTTCGCCCAAGCGGACTGTAGCCCGTCCCTATGTTTATATCACAGATGATGACTGAGTTTTCCTTTCAACTGCATCAACCTAAGCTTACTCGACGATTGATGTCGTCATCACAGGTTGCTCCGCTATTGATCATAGAACGTAGATATTCAAACTTTTAAATTTAAACTACCTGGGAATCATTTTAACATTCATATAAATGTCTGGAATATTTCGGCGTGGATCAGAGAAAAGACAGCAAAGGTATTTGGTCTTTTCGGACTAATACGGTACCCATTCTTCACCAAAACATCCACCCATACATCAAGGGACGTTTGATTCTCACTTATGATGGCTTCATCTTCAGCAAATAATAGCCGATGCACTCTGGAGCTCGTCACTTTTCCTTCAAGCATTATGATCATGTACATACTGTAATAAATATCAGGTGACTCAGCACGCTTCCCTTGTGTACTCCTACTTTGAATGGCAATTCCTTGGTGACTTGAGCGGTTCATCTTAGTCACACTGTAGTTAGGTTTCTGAAATTCCTCGTTGTCCTCGAAATTAAGAGCCCAAAAACAATCAATTTAACATGCTCTACCTTCATACTAAATTTTGCTCCTCAGCGCTAAAGGATCTTAGAAATTATAATTTTTAAGAAGAACTTAATGTCTTACTAAACCTTCCTATACCCGGGCGTTGGTCTGTCAGACAGACAATTTATATTTTCGTAATGTGTTTCAATAAAGGAGAATGCTACCACAATGAGCATACTGACAGCTTCATGATTCGTCGCAAACTTCAATTCACCGTGACGTGAGCGATTATGCCGAAATCGCATGTGTCAGTACACGGCATCAATCGGTCGTTTCTGTTTGAAAGATCTAATGACTTAATGCTCAGACTGTTGTTGTGAGACGTCTATGGGTAATTGTTTATATAAATTTTGCCTGAAGTTGAAATCTTTACGATTTTTGAAATTTGTTTAGTTTGTTTTAAAATATATAAATTTTTTCAAATTTGCAAATTTGGTCCGGAAAAGTGATTATTTTCAGAGGCTTCAGAGACTATATTAAAAGGCTGTTAGTCTCTAAATAAAACCAATATTTTTTCCATAAATTTGATTTATTACTTTAAAAACATCCATCAGTACTATAAAAAAAAATTAAACTCAGGCCTTCATAAAAAAATATGAAAAACAAACTTTTCGGTCACAGGACCGTGTGCGGGCATATGTTGGTGTTTTTTTTTTGACGCAGGTGTAGAAAGGTTAAGACCCTGGCACTGTAGTAAAGAGCACAAAATGTATTTTTCCACATATTTGTAACATGTTCATGTCCGCCTTTATTTCATTTCAGTATCAGCTTCCTGCCTTATAGGCTTCGATTAATTTTGATTCAGATAGAAGATAGAAAGAGAGAATAAGCGGCAGTACTCGTACATGTAGGATCGGTCAATTGTTGTACATCTCGAAATTTCAGCAAGACGTGGAAAACGCAACATCACACAGGAATACATAATTTGATCTTCTCATGATCCCTTAAGCTTGATTATCTTATGAAACAAATCCCAAATCGAACAAAAATATTATACCTTAAAACATTATGTGCAAATATCTATGTGAAATATGAGTTTAATAGGTGCATTGAGCGGTGTTTGTGCAAATGAGTGTTGTGTAGGTGCTGTACAAAATGTAATTTGCAATCAACATGAAAAACCTTTCTTCTCTAAAAAAAAAAGAAAAAACTAAGTCAAATTTTACAAAAGCTAACAGAACTTCACAAAAAATATCTACGAAAGTGGATATCAACAACCCAAAAATTTAAGCAAAATTTTTGTATTTCATACTATATTTTTGCCAAGAAAACAATAGATAGATAACCGAACTAACCTCTGTCTCGATGATTTTTTCAATATATTCAAAGGTTCGGAATCGAGGTCGTCCAGTCAATGGACACGGCACCTCCTCAGTTCGACGGACAATTTTCTCATTAAGGACCTTTTCTCTTTCACGGACTATCACGGGCCCTTGACTTGATTTAATTGCAATTTTCGGAAAAACAATTTTCTGCTAGAAAAAAACATAAGTATTTATAGAAAAAGAATCAAAAGAAGCTTAAACGGAATACAAAAGTGTGTGTGTGTGTGAGAGAGAGAGAGAGAGAAAGTAAGAAAGGACGCTTAAAGTATGCATTCAATTAAAATCTGAAAACACTCGATTTATTATGTTTACTTTATTCACAGTTTTGTTTTGTTGTAGAATACTTAATCCTGTCAGTATTAAACGCGCTGAGCACTATTCTGTGAGAGAAAGGCATGATTTATGACGAGTGATTGTTTTCCACTGTTGTTGGCTAAAAGAAATCCTTTAAATACTTTTAACCTAAATATTTATGGAACTAAAAACAGCTACGTAACGCGAAATTTAAAAAAAAAAAAAAAAACTGCAATTGGTTTTATGCAATCTGAGTAGGCACATTTACATTCTGCAATATAACTGTTGTATCTATGTTTATGTGTGACCCAATGATGGTGACACATACGTTGCGATGAGTACAATTTCGAATGTGGCATGCATATTTGTGTTTTTTTTTCATTCAATTCGGAAAGGATTCCGCAACAAATTGCCCATTTATTTTAAAGGTTTGGTCATGCTAACTGATGAAATGGGTCAAACAAAGATGATCGAATTTTAACTAACTCGAGCCAGTAACGAGTTTAATTACTCATAAAGTCGATTGGAATTTGAGTAGTAACCTCAACCGAAATAAATAGAACAGAGTTAAGAGGTCAAGCACTCATGTAATCTGATGAAATCCATAATTTAAATGTTCTGCTTTAAAATATACATTGAGTAATTTGGAAACAAGGATTCAGCTCTATGTGAAACAAAGTATGTTTGTTTGCATGGTAATGGAATTACTCAAATGATTAGCTATTGATGCATTAATATGCCGACTTTGTATTGGGAATAAGTAACTACTAAAACAATCCGTATTTATATATATTTGCATACTTCAATTACTGTATCGACATTTATGGGTTGTGAGCATCGCGGTAACTTCCCTATAACGTAAAAAAAAGTTGTTTTGGGAGAGACACCGGATTCGTAGTGGGTAATCGGCTACGATCAAAGCTCATTGGTTTCAGACCGATAACTGAACCGATAAGTCAAGGAGGAGTTCTCTGACGCAGCCAATTGAGCGTGACGGAGTTGATTTTAAGACTCGGTGACTTCAACGCCAAAATCCGTAAGAAAAATATCATTCGCGGATAAGCTGGCAAGCGCAGCATCCACGACATGACAGCAGACAATGGCGCTCGACAAATCGATTTTGCAGCAGATCGTAATGCGGTGATAAGTTGCAACCTGGCACTTGGCAGATGGTCGAATCGCCAACCAAAGCGACCACGTGCTAACGCGTTAACGCTATTTACACATCGAACATCTTGAATGTGCACACTTTTCGAGGGGTAAGCGCCGAGTGCACAGGAAGAAGCAGTCCACGAGAAGAAACTGTGATCCGCATTAACACGGCTGGAGTAGCTAGAGTGCCCTGAGAGCAACTAAAGTGCAGAGGGCATACACAGTCCCCAGCTCAAGAATATCGAAGAGTTTCGTGATTGAAACAACATCCGGATGTTTTATAAAAAGGCAAAGGAACTGGATGCTGACTTTAAGACCGGAACGCAGACGTCCAGTCTAAAAAGAACTGGTTTTACCACCCAGTATTGAAGAGATTGGCATACCTGCAAGAAAGTGTAAGAACAACAAGGCCCAGTTCTGATGGTTAACCAGCGGTTTTGGTGGAGCGATGAATGCTCCTCATCAAACAAGTATGGGTGGGAGAAAGTATCCCGAGTGCCTAGACTATCAGCTCCATATGCCCTATCTACAAAAATGGCGATTTCACGTCTTGAAAGAACTATCGAGCGAACAAGCGTATGGATTTGATAAGTTGTGGGTAATCCACTGACGATCCTACAACACCACATCTAGGTTACGCCAATTGAAAATTAGGTCACTAATATTATGAAAAAAATATCGAGATACGAATCGTGCTACAAAAACAAAACGTAATAACTTTTTGTCTGTGTGTGTAATCGGCTTATTTATTTTTTTATTTGGCAGGTTACTATTTAGATTTATCAAAATGAATGCTTGGGATACTGAAAAGAGGATTTAGATAGTGCAGCGGTACAATGCTTTGCAGTCCTTCATTTCTGTAAAAACGGAATTTAGGCGGGAGTTTGGCTGCACTCCCCCGAGTCGATGGACCATTATGAGACTGGTAAAAATGTGTGTCCAATCTGAAAGCATTGCACGAAGACCGCACCATCGAAATTCCTATGTTCGAGATACAATAGCGGCTGTAGCACCGTCAATTCATGCAAATCCAAACGTCTCGACTCGAAACTTATCGGCGCAAATCGGAGTTAGCAGACATTACAACGGATAATTCATGACGACTTAAACTTGTTTCCGTTCAAGCAAGGTGAACCCTCTGGATTCGCCTATTTGCCTGAAATGTTGGCAAAAAATTATCAAAATGACCGAAGAAGAGCCAGACCGATTATATCGGAGCTCCAACGAAAATTCCCAAACAAATTAATATCCAGAAACTCCACTTTCCGCTGGCCCCCAAGGTCACCTGACCTGACTGTTCCAGACTTTTTTTGTGGGGTTATGTTAAGGTGTACAAAACGAAACCAAAGAATTTGACTGAATTGAAGCAGTCCATTAAAACAATAATTGAGCCGATCGCGACTTCAACCCTTCAGGCCGCAATGAAGAATTTTGTGATTAGGTGTCGCATATGCGTGGATGAGAAAGGAGGTCATTTACGGTCTATCATCTTCAAAAACAATTGGTTATATAAAAAAAAATTGAATTCTCTATACAATAAAAAAAATAAATGAAATACATTGATTAAAAAAAGTAATTTTAATTTTTTATTGTAGCACAATTGGTGCGCCACCCTGTATATGCCTGCTAAATGTCGCATATAAGATCCTATCCAGCGTGTGAACGCCTCAAGCCGTTCTGCAACACACTAAGCGGCACGTATCAGTGTGGCTTCCGTCCCGGCAGATTGACAATAGACCAAATCTTCACAGTGAGGCAAATCCTGGAAAAGAGTAACGAATTTCAAGCCGAGACTCACCATCTTTTCGTTGACTTTAAAGCCGCATATGCAAGCATTCATCGTCAGGAGCTCTACATGGCGACGGCCGAAATAGGGATCATGGCAAAACTGATCCACTTATGTCGCGTGACACTTTAAAACACGCCGTGTAATGTGCAGTTTGGAAGCAGCTCTTCCGAATTATTCCAAACCTCCACCGGATTTCGGCAAGGAGATGCGTTATCATATGACTTCTAAAATCTTGTTTTGGAGAAAATAATGCGCAGGACAGGCGTCAACACGGAGCACGATTTTTATTAAATCCGTCCAATTACTGGAGTATGTGAATGATAACGACATCATTGGCCGTTCCTAGCCCAGTGTTAGAGGCTTTTTGACGGCGATTGAAGAACAGGGTTGGTTGGGACTAAATAAATGCTAAACAAACATCTGTCCACCGCCTAAGACAAAACGTCACTGCTGATAGATATAACTTCGAGATAGTTAAGTAGTTCACCTACCTTGGAGTAAACATCAACTCCACAAATAACACCTAAGTGTAGATCTGAAGAACGAAATGCCAGTCTTGCTTTATGGTGCCGAGTGCTGCAAGATAAGTAGGAAAGGGGTTCTTTTGAGAGAAAAAACTCCGTCGGATATTTGGTCCTGTGTGCGAGGAGGGCGAATGGAGGAGAAGATACAACCGCGAACTCTGTGAGCTGTACCAAAATGTGGATGTAGTCCAAAATGCTAAATCACGTCGAGTGCATTGGCTCGCCCACATTGAGCGAATGGACAATAATGCTGCATCCAAGAGGATTTTCGACTCCCAGCCCCAGGGTCGAGAAGGCAAGGAAAACCGAACCTCCGTTTTAAGGACCAAGCCATCGCGGATGCCACAGCGATTGGTCTGGACAACTGGAAGCAGCCCGCATGGCATCACAGAGGATCGAAGGCTGCAGTGTCTCAGGCAGAGACACTTCACGGGTCGGGAGCCGAGTACGTGGTTAAAAACCATTTATGGAAATTGGAGCACAATTAAATTTTTAGAAAGTTTTAGTTATACGAATATGTTCGCAACAAAATTTAATTAATTTCTAAGGAGCCTAAAAATCGTCAAATTTTGAACAGAAATAGCCCAAATTGGGATGAATTCCAAATCGAAATTTTAACGAGCGAGTGAAAAGTTCGAGTAGCCCAATTGGCGATAAATAGCCAGTGCTGGCAACACTGCTTCCTATCCAAAATTATTTACCACAAAGTGGACTAACCCAACGCATTAGACTCATTTTTTTTGATTTTCTAATGAAATTTAACATTTGGATTTGTCAAAGGTAGCTATTTACGAAATGTTGAAAAGCACATTAGCAAGAACACAGCCTCAATTACCGTCAACTTTGACGATAAAACGTTGCAATTCGTGTTTTTTGCAAGTTCTTTGTTAACATTATTTCAGTTTTTCTCTTTAACTAGACGTTGACTGGTGGTGGTGGCATTCCAATAAAATAAAATTATATGGACTTATTTTTCTCTCTAATTTAAAATTTCTCTGTCAAGTCATCTGTCAAGAATTTTGTCTTATAATTGGGTGTCGAAACACTCCGTATGATAGCGCGCACGGCCACTCACAGCTTCCCAATTGGAAAACCCTGAACCTTTGAAGATCTTTTGAAGAAAAGATTATTAATATCTCATGAAAATTGTCAAACATTTTGTAACAAACTATATATATATATTTTGACAGAAGTTTCTTCCCACAGCGCTTAAAAGTGACACGGAGTATTCGTTGAGCGATTTGTTCGAGTTGACAAGTTGGAAAATTGATACCTGAAATTCCGCATTTCGCTAGTATCTTTAATTTATAAATGTAAAAAATGTATGAAAGTTTGGATTAACATTTTGGTGAAAGCGAAGTATTAAACAGCTCCAGACTATTTTAGAGTTGAGCCAATATAATTAGTTAACGAAAGTTGTTGCCTCAGCGGTTAAGACCCGAATTCTCCATGAAATGACTTGGTATGAAGCGTGCATAAAATTGTCTAGTGAAAATATACCTCCAGGATGGAAGTTCGAACCGGTGAATTATGAAATGAATTGGGTTACTCTTGCCTTGAATGTACGAACATGCTTTTGCTATTTTTGGAAGTAGTATATTTTCCAAAAAAAACATGCACAACATACGAAATTGTACACCAAAGCTAATTGTGATGGTTAACACTAATACTCGTACTATGCCCATCATATTTTTTATTTTATTTTTTTGTAATCGTAGCTTTTAGATGAAGTGTTAGAAAAGGATCTGTTAGTATGATAAGAAGCCCACGTTATGCTTATAACACTTAAGAACAAAATCAAAAACATGCAACCACTTTAATTAGTTAATAGACAACAATAAGTGTTAATTTTTGTATGTGTATTATGTAAAATAATGGGCATACCTCGGATTGAGTTTCTTCAAGAAGGTCATCCGCCATCCTACTCATATTTTTAATAACATCGTGAGCCTGGACTGCTCCTTGCTCCAGTGATTTAAGTCGAGCTGCTCTCCATGCTGCACGTTTTTCGGCACTAAATAAAAAAATGTATTCATATTAATGTTTAAATAAGATATTTCCACGGGGAATTTTTTGTTTCATTTAAAAAAGAGAAAATGCAAATCACCAGAAAACTAAAACAAATTAATAACTAATAGTATTTACTTTTAAATACAAGATCTCAATCGCCAATCACACAGCGTTAAAGCTCTAAATATTGTGCAGAACTAAAAACAAAAATTTATATGATCAATAGGAAACTTGAACTTACTTTAATTGCGCCTTGGTACGAAGAGTCGCCGATGAAGTCGACGAACCGTCAACTTGACCTAAAGTAAAGTCTTGTACAGAGCCGTCGTCTAGGAATCGTGCTCGCTTCTCAGCATTCGCTGTGCGAACTGGTATACGACTTGTTACAGGGGGTGGTGGTGGTGATGGTGATGTAGTGCCGAGGTGCGGTGGTGCAAATACTGGTAACTTAACCTTTGGCTTTGGCAACAAAGACGGCTTATTTAATGGTGATCTAGAAATAGCCGAATAGTGTTCCAATTGCGATGGCATTGAGGATGTGCTTGTTGTTGTTTCAGTGATTGTTGTACTATGTTCACTAATTTTGTTGTTAAAACAGTTTAACGTTTGCATTGTAAACGCCAACATTGTTCGTGCAACAATTTGTGTTTTGTTTTACGATTTTTGTGTAATGAAAATGTGGGTATATTCAAATGTGCCCCCACAAATTCGAATATAGAAAAAAATAAATAAAAAACAAATTATAAATTCTGTTTAACTAAATTTTAAACCATTATTTTAATTGATGCAATTTAGGGTGTTTCGTGCTAATGGTTAGTTACAAACACAAAGTGTTGTTGTTCATGAATTCATGATGTATATGAATTTTTTTTTAAAGAGCAATATAACGGATATATCTATGATTTCTCCATGATAATAGAAAAGCATGCTTGTTTGCACTTTACGTACAATGAGATGCTTTCTTTATGCGAT
Organism: Portevinia maculata; assembly: GCA_949715645.1. NCBI lineage: Eukaryota > Metazoa > Arthropoda > Insecta > Diptera > Syrphidae > Portevinia > Portevinia maculata. The sequence goes on along the minus strand of OX454525.1, from coordinate 254,535,702 downwards.
TTTGAGCAAATAAAATTATACAATAACACCCATATTAATATAAAACAAACACTATCCGGTCTTTTAAAGCGTTAGCTGACATACATATATCGATTATGTCCATTTGACAACTTTTCTTATTAATTATCAAACTTTTTTTCTGTGTTAATGCCCCAACCCATACAATCCTTTGATCAATTGAGCCGTTGCTACATCGTTTTCAACAGACAGGACAGCTATATAGAATACACACATTTTTATGGAAGGTAACCAACGAATAGAGCGTCGACAGAAAAAGTAGTTTTACTTTATAACTTTCTGTAAGTTTAATTCTTCACACATTCAAACATTTAGGTTAGGTTAGGTTTATGTAGCTGTCGACAGAAGCCGACACACTTAGACCAATTTAGGTCCATTGTGATACCACGTATAATTATCTACCTCAACTCTGTAGATAGGACTGGCCAACGACACGCGGTTGTTCTCAAACGGTCCCCCATCTACGTACTAACCGCGCCCAACGCCGTTTAATTACGGTGATCTGATGAGAACCGATTAACTCGACGTGGTATGGTCGTTGGTCAAACATTTAAGTTCACGCGTTACAAAACTGAGAGAGACACATACATTGGTCGAAACATTGGAAAAATGAGAGAAAACTGTCATTGCCGATTGACGGACAATTCAGTACCTATACAGCCTTACTGCAGCTCGACCGCTGATTGGTTGAAATTGCTAAAATAATGCGGCCATTTCGGTTATGGAATTATTTGAGAAATGTTAAAAATTGTACTGTAATGATATTTCCTATGATCTAATGCAGTTGGGTCATTCAGTTGTTCTTAGGTAATAAAATGTTAGGCTGAAGGCATACTAAATGCGGCCAATGTGTCTTCAACTGTCAAAGTTGACAACGCATTCTATGGGACTGTACGCTCCATACAATGTGTTAACGCCGACGGATGCGTCTACGCAACGTATCAAAGGATTATATTAGTTGGGCCCTCTAGATATTTGCTCTTTATCACTTAAAGAACGGCAGAACTTCGCCGACTTATAAAGGGTTTTCCAATAGGGACGGGTAGATTTTGCTAGTTCATGGCGACCATGTTGTTAATTTCCCTGTTTTTTTTTTTATTTTTAGACTAACGACAAATCACCATGGCAAGTTACATCGTCGAGTTAGACGTACGAATGATAAAACTTTATTATCAAAATGGATGTTGTTTTGTGGCAACGATGGCGCATTGCGCCCATTTTACGGTTAACGTGGTCGTCCTTCCCAGTAGAAAATTCAACGATTGGTGGCCAAATTCGAGTCGACCTGTTCAGTGAACAATCAAAAAAAAAACTTAGGGTGTAACTGGGCACTGGTGCGATTTAAATTTCACTCAGTTGCGCAGTGGCGCAGGGGTTAGTGTGTTGAACTACTAATCAAAAGGTCTCAGGTTCAAATCCCGCCTAGCCAAGCGACATCTTAAAGTGTTTTCCACTGCCCCACCTCTTGCGAACGTCTGACAAACATCAAAGAGTCTTAAATGTCATGAGAAACTTCTAAAATTTGCCGTCCGGATTCGGCTTAAAATTGTAGGTCCATTCCACTTCGCACAAGCAAATAGTTGGGAAAGTCTAGGTTTTGGGCACTTTAATGCCTAATATTTATTTTATTTTTTTATATACCACCGACCCCTGCAAGACACTTCAAATTAGACGCTCAAAATTCACTCATTTGATACCTTCTGCTCTAGTAGTCAGCAATTTACTTTGCCGGACATTTGCGCTTTGCCAATATTTGTAATAAAATAAAAATAAAAATGCATACAAAATTTATAAAAAGAAATATGAAGGTATACAAAAAACATATAAAACTTTTATTTGAAAAATTAAAAACTGATATTATTATTGCCGCACTATGTAACTACATATAAAAATATGTACATTATAAGGGTAGATACGAGTACCTACTAAAAATCCGTTTAGTGTAAATTATAAAAAAAATATTTAGTTGATCTCAGCTTAATAAAACTGCATTTAGTATTACTAAAAAAACCGCAGTGCAGCCTTATATTGTAACAACAACAAAAGCGGTAATTGTTTCTCGCTAACGTATGAATGACAAATTGTATACACGGGTACAAAAGGAAAAAAAATGATTTAAAAATGTGTGAAAAAATTAAAAATAATTTCATGTAATTAGGGATAAAATCACGGTACCCTTGAATTGCATTCATAAACACTAAAGGAAATACCTACGCACAAATAACGGCAACATAATACTTGTCGCACGCGGTGAGTTATTTTAATTTTTCAAAATGGCTGCGTTCCGAGCAAAAATCGCGCGATGTTGTGTATGCGCTAGACTCGCTCTGGTTCCCGCTGCTGCCATCGCTGCATTGTGAAATGGACATGAAACATGCAAACGGTGCGGTGTGAGACAATGCACACAATTGGCTGTTAAATGGAGTAAAAGGCTCCATTTAACAGCCAACCAATTGCTTTAGATTTTGTTAAAACTTTTAGTTGCATAACAAGCCTTTTATGTCATATCAATCCGCTGAATAGAACACAATTACAAAAACAAGCCAACCAGTCTTTGTTACCTCATAACTGCTGACCTTATCGAATCCTCAAAGTAAAAAAACAAAACACTAATAACACACAAGTATAGGGAAACTAGTTTTTTTTTTAAATTCAGCAAACAAAAAGAGTAAACTTTTCGATTGAAAAAAAAAATCGGAAAATAAAGCTGCCAGGAACAGTTCCCGTCAATTAAAATTAAAACTTGGTCCTCCTACCGAAAGCGAATAATAAAATACACCAAACGAAATTTGAACCAACTAACACAAGGAAGGAAACTTATTTTTTGAAACGTCAAGCGTCTTTCAGTCGTGAAAGTTAACTCTTCTATATTGAGAAGGGAGCATTCTTCTTTTTATTTATTATTCAAACCTTTTTCGTCTTTGAGAGATGAAAAATGTATCAAGAGCTGCGCTTTTTGTGAACTTCTAAAAATGCTTTTAGATAAGCAAGTTAACTATTTTTAAATTATAGAAATGTGCAAATAAGTGCCCGCTGTTATTGCGTTTAAGTAAGTATCATAAAGTAAAGCAAGGCCACCAGCTAAAAAGAAAGCTACAATTTGCCAACAAAATTTGATCTTAATTTCAGTTTTTTTTTTTTATTTATAACATACAAATAAATGTTGCTTGTTTTTACAAAAGAGTGTGTTAAAAATGTGTTACAGATAATCTATATAAATATATGTATAATGTAGAGTTTTTAAATATTTATATAAAAAAACAGCATTAAGTTAGCATTATTAAAATTAGTATTAAAAGACTTCAATATCAACATTGTATAGGTACATAAAATGTTTATGCTTATATGCCCATTACCTCTAGCACATTATATTTTAATAAATTGAGCTATCTATAGTCTAATGGTATATTATATATTTGTATACTTTATATTGATAGAAATTAAATATAAAAATATGTTTATTAAACAGCACAGATAGAAAATACTATTCGTTATAAAAATTTTGTTGTTGATAATTTTAATATTATTATTAATTTTGTAAAAATGGAAAAAATAAAATTATAAACGTTTTAGCTTCTAAATACTGCTTCAATTTCTGCAAGTGGATTCCTAGAAACAATGTAAAAGTAAAAAGAAAAGAAGATTCGTGTAAATGGGAAAAATTACTTTCTTTAGAAAAACAAAAACAAAACCAAGGAAACAATATATAAATCATTAGTGAAGCGAACGAAGTAGGAATCAATTTGAAACTTGATAATAAAATTCAGGCATAACCTTTGTGTGTATATTTGTGTATCGGCGACGCACGTTTCGATTTTTATGTCTTTCAGCGCCCATGTAAGAATATTTGCAGTTCATATTTAAAATTCAATTGAAATTTTGTCAAGAACATGAGTTATGTTTGTTAAGTGTCCAAAATGTCCTGATCTGTAGCTATTTATTAGAATCAATATGATTTCAGACGCAAAGATTTGTCCAGTGAGATTGGGCTAATTTAATTAGTCGATAAATTTGTACCTTTTTGGCATGGATATTTAATTAGGTTGGGTAAGGTTAAAAAGTGGTATGCAGTTCGCATCCAGCACAAAGCGCCAGAAGGGCACATCGCGATCACTAGGGAACCGATTGAATCCAAAACTTCAAAAGGAGAAAAACCTAACCACTTTCCCTAACAAAACATCCAATCTTCCTGGAGAACCTTACCAGCTTCCTGTGGTCTGTGCCTCTCAACTCCCCTAATTCCTCGAATTCATAGAATTCCGTTTCTATACCCTCGCACTCACACAATATGTGCATTATGTCTAACTCGAACCTGCACATATCCACATCTATTAGTCCAAGCCGCCTAGCATGCTTCCTTAGAAGGCAGTGCACTAGTGTTGTAAGCTGTTCCCTACTTCATTTGAGAATCTCCATAGATACTTCCCTGTCCAAACGCAGCAAAAGCGCTTTAGACACCCTGTGCCCCTCTAAGGCCAGCCATTTTCAATATCCTCTCACAAATTATTCCCTTGATAGGGGTGAAGAGGTGTCCACAACTCCACTACTCTCCAGTTCCCCTCCCTTTCTCGCAAGCTCATCGGATTGCTCATTCACCTCTATACCGCTGTCACGGTACCCAGCACAGTCTTACTCGGTTCTGCCTGCAAACTGCTTTTAGCATTGTGCGACAGTGCCTGGCTGTCTCAGAATTGATGTTAACAGATTCTATTGCCTTAAGTGTCGCCTGACTGTCAACGTAGATGGCGATATCAATTCCGGACATTGATCCCATCTGCACTATCTCTGCCGCCATTAGAACAGCCAAAACTTCCGATTGGAACACGCCGCTTGTGTCAGGGAGTCGTATAGACTCTTTCAAGTCTGGATCAACAAAAAAAAACCCGAAAACCTTTCCCTCCCTTGTCTTAGAATCATCAGATATCAATCTCATTTGATATTGTGACTAAATCTCTTTGTCATTCTTCACTTCCCGGATATGATACGTCATACGGGATGTCAAAGTCGACCAAGTGGGAAATTTTATCTGTCAGAATAGGATTTCCGGGTAGCACATCAGTTAAAGTCGTGCGGTGCACAAAACTGCATTCCTTAAACTGACCCAAATTTGTAAGGCGCAAAGCGCTATTGCCAGAAAGTTTTTTTTTTTTTTAATCTAGCGGGATAAGGTACAGAAAGGTGTTCAGTGCTGCCGTGGGAGTAGTACGGAGTGCACCTGTAATGGCTACGCCACCCGTTCTCTGCACCGTTGCTAATTTTCCATTTATGGTTCTTTTGTTAGTTGCCCTGCACCACACAAATATGTAAGTATGGTTATAAGCACCACTGTATATATCCAGTGTACCATGGCGAGTTACAGGCCCCATGTTTTGCCTATTGTACTTTTACAGATAAAGGGGCGTTAAACGCTTTCTTAATTATTTGTCTTATGTTGAGATTCCAACTTAATTTCTTATCCAGGATTATGACCAGATACATCGCACTGTCCGTAAGGGACAGTTCCACTCCGTCAAGTTTCGGGAGATTGAAGTGCGGTATTTTGTTTCTTCTCGTTAACAGGACTAACTCCGTTTTCGAAAAGTTGACATTTAGTCAGCAGCTCTTAGCCCAATTACAGATTTTCTTTAAGACGGTCTCTGTGACCTCACTTAAAGTATTTAAATATTTTCCCTGCATAACCACGTATAACCACGTCGTCCGCATACGCTGACTCTGACCTAAGTTCCTTTAAGATGTTTACAATAACTAGTACCCACAGACGTGGCGATATGACAGACATTCTAGTGGAGCTTTGACCTAGGGAGCAGTTTATGTTCCTGTCGGCAAGCATGTTGCATACCCAGTTTATGATGCCCTGTTTAATGTTAGCGTTTGTTAAACCGCTTTTATACCTCTACACTATACGTTGTTGAAGGTTCCTTCTATGTCAATATGGTTTTTTAATTAATGAGCTAGAAAGTTCGCAAAGTTCATTCATAAAAACCAACCTCCAAAGCCCCCTTATTTCCCAAAAGAAAATATTTCTCGTTATCTATCTATACAGTTATTCCATATGATAGTGAAGAATATTTGGTTGATCTATTCTTTAGGTTAGAGGATAATAAAGGCTGGTCATAAAATTATTTTTTTTTTACCTAACCGCGAATTTCTTTTTGCAACACGATCGCTAATACGTTCCGCAAAAAGTTTATTCCAGATTACTGAATGGTCGCTGTTCTACTTCCTCGACAGCAACGTGGTATGAAATGCTTTATCCCAAACCGGATAAAAAGTATCAAACCCAAGGTAAACGCGTGGTGTGACTTTAGCTGCAAAGAGACTATCAGGTTAACAGCGTTAGCTTTCGGTCTTATAAGGCCAACCTATCTGAGGAAAACCGGAAAAAGTTGAAACGAGCTAGAAATGAGTGCAATGCCCTTATTAATCGTGTCAAATTCTCCTACGAACCAAAAGCCGAGGCAAAAATTACTACAAAGTCAAACGGGCTGTAAAAACTTTTGGTCGTTTGATAAAAACATCAAGAATTCAGCGTCGTCATATATCCCGACACTCATCTATAGGGTGGGCCAAAAGTGACTTCCTAATTTGAAAAAATCATAACTCTTTTGTTTTTAATTTTTTTTTCTTTGCTTTTTTAAGGTACTTATAAAAAAAAATTGCGAGATTTATTAAAATGAACTACAGCGCTTTAGAGAGGACCAAACTAATTGAATTTTATTTTGAAAATAATCACTCGATTATTTTAACCCAAAGAGTTTATCGGCGTAATTTTAATGTGCGAAATCCACACTCTGCGCACATGATTACGGCACTGGTGGCAGGATTTCGTCAACAAGGAACTGTAGTTGATTTTCTTCGAGCTGGAAGACCTCGCAGTGCCCGAATCGAAGCGAATGTGGAACGCATTCTTGCAAGTGTTGTGGAGCGTCCGGAAACATCGACACGAAGGCGCTCTGGTCAACTGGGTGTGTCCCGCAGTTCAGCAGGATGGAGCTACTGCGCACACTGCTCGCGCCACAATGGCGCTACAAAGGGAAATTTTCGACGTCCGAATAATTTCCAAAAATTCAGGATTTAATTGGTCTCCACGTTCTGCGAATTTGACTGCACCAGACTTTTTTCTGTGGGCTATTTGAAGGGTAAAGTGTACGAAAATAAACCCACCATTATCCCGCAGCTGGAGGAGAACATTCGTGCTGAAATACATGCGCTGAGCCCAGATGTCCTACGAAGTGTTATGGAAAACGCTCTAGAAAGAGCCCGTCTCTGTGAGTATGAAGCTGGTGCTCATTTGAGGGACGTTCTTTTCCATACTTAGCCGAAAAAAATCTCCATAAATCATATTTTGTGATTCTAAAATAAATTATTAATAAAAAATTATATCTATAAAAGTTATTATAACTTTAAATTAGGAAGTTACTTTTGATCCACCCTGTACAACGACATTCCAGCTGTTAGCTCTCTAGATAAAGCCAATCTGCTTGCTTCTCACTTCGCAGCTAGCTCAAAGCTGGCACAAATATTGATTTTTTCGATAAAAAAAATATTTTTTAATTTGTGCGGGAGGGACACGGCTAAATCGACTTTCGATGCTGATCAGAAACATAGTAATTTTAAGGATTCTAAGAGCAATATTAAGGCATATTACAAACTATGAGTCATAATTATAATACCATAAGAATAGGTTATAAAAAGAATAAGATGAATATATCGCGACAAAATAAGGCGGGTACACAAAAATAATCACCCTTATCGGAGAAAACGACGTATCTGAGATTCACTGCACATACGCATTTCACTTTCAATAAGCATGGTAGAAAACGCCTTTAAATCTGTGTTGCCCATCGGGGAATGTAGTCAATAACACAACACTTCGGTCACGTTTGAGTGCATTACTGATATGTATGTTGAAAGTTTTTTCAGTTGAATGTGAAAAAAGGGACAAAGGACTCCACATTCACCCAGGTCCATTTGATTTCGTAGCTTTTAATTTATTTTATCACTGTGGCGTGTATTTTGCATAAAATGCGGATTTTTCGAACAAAAAAACTCGATACGAAAGCAATTCATTGTCTTTGGCTTCGTTTAAAAGTATCGCTGTAAAATAGTGGGTCTTTGCAAAATGACAACGAACAACGCGTTTTTCTTTGTAAAGCTCAGGGGAGACCATGCCGGAATGTACGACGTAGGTACTGTCATGGCGACTTTTCAAACAGAGGAATTGGACCAAAATTCTGCAGAAAATATGCTGTAGGGAAAATCTTAAAGTTACGTGTGGAAAAAAAATCAAATAAATCTAAACTTACATCTTCGGGGAAAGTTAACATCAATCTGAGACAAACAAATTACTCAGGATGTTGTTTTGGAGCAAAGTTTACTGTCGACAAACTAAGTTTATCGATCCGCTTGACTTCCCCATCTTGTTATGTTCCACCGAGGTTTTAACTGGACATAAAAGGAATCTTTCTACATTTATGTATATGATTCCGAACAATCGCATTGGGCATATGGTTGAAATAAGCCTCATTCAACGTGATGATGATGAGTATGAATAGACAGTTTGCTAAGGATTATTCTGTCTTTAAGTCTTGCATCAATTTCTCTTATTTTAGCTCTGTGAATCATATTCCATCCCAGAAAGAAGCATTTACCATGTTCTCTTGAAATTAAAACAACACATAGTCTTCCATAAAGCAATTCATATTCGCGAACACACTTATCGCGACAATTTTATAATAAAAAAAAAGAAGACAATTTATCAGGACGTAACAAATGTTCTCAGCAATCTACCAACTCAATAAAAATTCTTTTGAGTCTATATACGTATTCCGTGGAATAGGGGATCAACGCAAATCACAGCCAGCTGAGAAAAAAAATCTCCATGACTCCACGAACAAGGGCATTAACCACACTGGGTTTTAATTTATGAGTGACTGGAGGCAGAATTTATTACCCAGTTACATACATACCAACTAGGCTGCCGTACTCGCTCGCACATGTGCGCGGAAATAATGTGTTTTTCGCAGGCTACAACTAGGATATTCATTTGGCTGTTTTCGTTCCTCCACTGTTGTTTAAGATTGCCAACATACACATTACGGGGCTATCTCCAACAAAACAAAAGCAAAAATGTTTTCCAATTACCAGAGAAAGCTTTTTCTTTCATTTGGCTATTTTTCTGGTAAATTGAAAATCGCTTTGTAAAAACGTTCATATAATTGACCTCAATTTTATTGGAAGGGCTTTCCACTCCCTGCAGCTCTAATCAATTTTATGAATAATTAATCCACGACGTCAGTCGATGTAATATTGACTACTGTTTCAAACGGGGGTGAGCCATTAAGTGAATAATTGGGTACAATGTAGGAATATTTTTTTTTTTTAAATATAAAACTTACCTTAGTCTTTATGATGGCATATTTTAATTCAAAAAATATCTGAGAAGTCAAATTGAATCGCCCAGGTGATCTTAATTACTGAGTATTGGGAACGTCGGTTGCTTAGGTATAAAGAGATGGTACGGTCTACAAAAAATTAACTTAAAGCCAACGATTTTCAATAAGATATAAAAAGGAAATTGTTGAAAAGTTGTTTGTTCTTCATATCTTCGGGCATAAGACGACACCCAAGGAAAAATGTCAGAAAATCGAAGCACAAAGTTTTCTCATTTTATACCCGCACCATTAAAAATTAATCAGAAACGAAATTCAAATGCCGCTTTTCCTCGAAATTGAAATGGAAACTCACAATTTTTTTTAGATAATACAGAGGTACCTACATTTTTTGTTGTTTTGTAAAACTTTTGTCAGCAAAAAAATTATATATGCAATGCTTACATATACATATATATGTTGTAGTTATATGTATGTGTAATAGGGAGGTAGTCTATTGTTCTGATATGAAAATACAGGCGAAGAATTTTAATCAGGAAGAACGATACAATTTACATTAATGTTTTATTAAATAAAAATGATAATTTACTGGTAAAATATTTATTTCTTAATTCGATTTCAGTTTGTTATAAGAATTCATTTATTTTTTATTGTCAATAGACCAAGAAATTTTTAGTGTAATATTTTACATTTCTTATTGTTATGCGCAACGGATGCCTCAGTTACTGTATTTCTATTAAAACAATCATAGATTCAGAATAGTCCTTATAGGAATTAATTTAAAGGAAACTATCTGTGCTTCTAGCAACTGACGCAGCGTCCGAATGTAGACAATGTTGGTCGGTTTTTGGCTCAAGATGATTATATTAAGCTCGTAGGTCAATATTCAAATTCTTTTATTTTAAATTTTTTCATTTATTTTTTTTAAGGCTTATTCTATTTTCTTGTCTTTCTTTATTTTTTTTAGTTCATCTTTTTGTTCCTCTCTCAGATATACGTTCGTTCTATAGCTTGTTTCTAAATTGTTATTCAAATAGTAATCTTAATTAATTAATAAGATCCTCTGTTTTAAAATGTAACCTTTCATAACAAATAAAAAATTGGTCGTTAACCCTTAAGGATTAGGTACTATATTTGCGATCAGTATCCAAAGTCATGGCGATTAAGCCATGTCCTTCCGTCCGTCTGTCAACAATTTTGAGGCTTTAAAATCGAGCTAGAATGCTGAAATTTGGAACATATTCTCTCTAAATGCCCTTTATGCTCATGTGTACATATTTTGAAAATCCACTGACACACCCACTATTTAAATAAAATCCTATTCCTTTCAAAGTATGAAGATAAAGTTGGTTTGAAAAATTTCTTTATACAAGGTGGCGCAAAAGTTGTCAGGTGGCGCAAAAGTTGTCACCCGATGTTCTTTCGCTGTAATTTTTTTTATGAATGAAAAACTTTGGTTCTGCTTTTGGATTATGTTAATTGGTGTCTTAAGTTCTTTCTGTATCAGTTAACTTTACAAATATGAAAGTAGAATTTACATTTGCTACCATTTGCAAAAATTATGCTTCTTCCGATATGAAGATGACTTTTGCGCCACCTTGTATAAAGTTTTCTGCAATGAGCTTAAGGAGTGTTTTTTTTGTACAAAATTTTGTTTTTTCGATAAAATCCTTGTGGTATAACAAAATATGTAGATCCTTTTTAACAATTTACCCTTACTTACTTACTTAGATTTGTACCGCTATCCAGGCGGACTGTAGCCTTTCCCTATATTTTGTCTTAGTTTTGTATACTCCTTTATGGATCATATTTTGACCGGGCAAGTCCGGGATTTTCAAGCTCGTTAACTACTTGCTCCCAAATATTTCTGGCAACCCTACTTTATGTCGACTATCTTCTCTTCCTTAATAGCGGCGATTTATGGGATAATAACCCGCCCACTTAACAGCATCCCTACAGGTCCGCCTGTTGTGTTGCTGCATTTGTGTGTTCCAGGAGTTTTTAGACCTGCCTCTCTTTCGCGTTTGTATTGGAACGTTGATTGATATTGCCTCTTTGACAGGGTTCGTAGGATCACTCCTTTGAACATGACAGTACCAACTGAGCCGGTCGCGCTCCATTTTTTCGAGAAAGGTTCTTTGACGTGAAGGCTTCGTCGGATCTTTGACTGAAGACGCTTCTTAACGAGGGAGCAAAACATTGTGGGCTAGGTATTTATGGACAAAAAAAAACAGAACTGGTTCTTTTTACCAACAAGCTAACAATACCAAAATTCAACCTAAAGGGTATCGATGAGACAACCCAATCCAGTACAAAATGCTTTCATGACTTATTGACTGGTGATTTCATGACTTATGTAACCGAAAAGTGGAATGACCACACTGCAAGAAATATTTCACTTCCTCTGATCCAGCTACTATTTATAAAGCGACAATGCTCATATCTGGTCTAGTGCAGCAATAACTTATTTAGAGCTAATTGACAGGATCCAAAAATGCAACTGGAACTCATCAAATAAATGCTGGTATTCCCCAAAGCTCTGTTTTGTCTCCGACTCTCTTTATCATTTTTATAAATGATCTCTTGTCTGTTACCTCTAATCCAATCCGCTACTTTGCCGATGACAGTACCCTCAGCTTTTCATATTCGTTATTTGGAGCTACTTGACAGGATCTAAAAACGCGTGATAAAACTCATTGGTGACCGTAACATCGCGAGATCGCTTGACTCTCTTAGTCATCGTCGCAATGTCTCTTGTCGCTCGTTATTTTATCGTTATTTCCACCATAAGTGCTCAAACGAAATAGTCAGTTGCATTCCACCCCTAGAACATTTCAACCGCAATACCCGCTGTGCAAGGAATGCGCATCAGTTTGACCTTAAGTGTGTATTCGGAGGTACAGTGAAATACAAGGAATCTTTCTTTAGCCGTACAACACGAATGTGGATTTTTCCTACACATTGTATTATAGCTATTACATTACAAGGGTATTCAAAAATCCCTTTAGTGTGAGTACGTTATAAAAAAAAAAAACACAAACAAACAAGCGCTTTCTGCACATGTAGTCCAATATTCGGGAAAATGTGGGGTCCTAACACCGAAATTTTTTTTATGGATGAACACGGCGATCGTGAGAGCTTTGTTACCATACGGAGGACTTCTTTGGTGGCAATCCACAAATAAAGATACCCATCTGAAAAATATAACAAAGCTACAAGCGTGTGTGGGCACGACCAGGGCAATGAGAACCACCCTATAGCGGGCTGGAAATCATCCTCAACCTGCTTCCTTTGAACTTATATATACTAGAATCTGCGTAAATTTTTCACCGATCAGCCAGCTAAACTGCTGGAAGACGAGTTCAAGGGTCACGCACAGATTGTGAACAAATACTTGTGCTAAGCTGACTACATGCAGCCGCACCTTGACTTCTATAAACCCATCTCCTGCATTCTTCCTACTAGAGAGGAATGGGAGAGAAACGAACACATAGCCGAATCCATATCTGTTTACACAGATGGCTGAAGTGTTTTCCGAAACATTAAAGCTAAAAAGCACATTTCGACTCCCTGATCACAGGCGATATTGGCAGTGGCAGAGGTAGCCAAATCAGCCTCAATGTCGGTGATACCAGGTTATAATGTTTACGATTACAGTCTGTCAAACCGCCATTGTGCGACCTCAAAGCACGGGTATGGCAGAAATCCTGGAGGTCGCCAAAGACAGGTCGAATACCCTTCCTACTTGCGAAAAATCGACGAAAATATGGCCGCAGTATGATAAAGCCAGAACCCACAAACTTCTTCAAAAAAAAACTTTAGATTGCATCTTTGGTTGATTTACCTGCAGCAGATCCGCAGATAGCCGTATTATTTTCAGCATTTGGCTACTAATACCCGCTCAACGATCTTCATGGTGTGTGATATCAGCTCGATTAAACCGTAACTATCAGCCTCGATCACCTTTTACTTTGTACAAAGGAAGAGCATAACTTTCCATCCAATGGTTAGGCATTGGATCGCCTCTTATCAGTTTGGAGATAAGAATCGTGAGCCATTCGGACCCGATTTCTCCCATCTTTTTCCCGAACTCAGAGGGTATCTCGTCCGGCCGAACCGTTTTTTGGAGTCAGCCATAGCTATTATTATTTTGTGACTGTATTCATATCTTCAAGCGCATACTTATCGCCGCGAGAAAGCGAAGGCAAAGGCAACCCGAAATTTGTCGTGTAATACAATCTCTCACCATAGAGTTGCTGGATAGTAAGAACAAATTTGTGCGTATTCATATCTTCATCGCGCTTACTCATCGTGGCGAGAAAGCGAAGACAAAAGGCAACACGAAATATATCGGGCTATAAAACCCCGCACACCACTTGCGATTAATTGAAAGTACACCATAATGCATGTTCTTTATCTCAAGGGGAGACCATTATGGCAACTATATTTATATAGCTTGCGATATAAAGCATGCTGTAATCGTATACTATATATCGCATGTAATAATGCAATTTATTGCAGTGATGCTCTCGGCGAAAATCATTGCCTCTCTCTCTCACTTAAACGAACAAAGTATGGTATGAAATGCCCACGCCCAGCATACGAAATTTGACAGTACTTTTTTCTTTTCTGCTTTCTGCTATGAATTTATGAAAAGTGCATGCAGAGCGTCACTCTGTTGCAGTTCAGAAAATTAATTTTTGTGTATCCGTGTTTCTTCCTTAGCTCTGTGTTTGACTTCTCTCTGTTGAGCACCACCTTTGTTATCAAACAAAAACACGATTTTCTTCGACTTATTTATTATGAATGGCTGTGAGAAGAGAAATTTGTGTGGAATAGTGTTGCCGTTGTCCATTGTGAATATTTATCTTCAAAATTAAGATTTTTTTTTGAAGAAATTTGCTAAAAATCTTCAAATCTTTTATTTTTGTTTATACAAGGTGGCGCAAAAGTCATCACCCAGTGGCGTTCACCAATCCGACTGAAAACTACATACGATAGATGTCAAACGTCGTGGTTCATTTAGAACATTGGCACACAGAATTGCCTAAGGCACACCCAAGGGCTGAAACCCCTATCGGAAGATACTATATTTTTGGAAATGGCGGCAAATGTCAATTTTACTTTAACATTTGTGAAATAAACAGATGACAACTTTTGCGCCACCTTGTATCTTTTCTTTTAACATATTCTTCATTTTGTAGATCTTTGTATGTGCCAACTGAATATTAATTTGCTTTTAGATGCCTTACTTGCATAATACATGCATTTAATTTTGTTCTGAAATTCTTTTACTCATTTGCCGAAAACACGAAAACACGAAAACAAGACCAACTGACATTGGATCGATTTGAATTAACCAAGTCAAGTAAATGGAACTGATTGAGTTTGATTGAAGTTCTTTTTTATTGTTTACAGCCAGACTTAAGCGAACGACTTAGAGTAAATTTAGTGTTGTGCAGCCAATTTACATAAAATCTAATTAAAATCAGTGAAAAGTTTGTTGATACAGTTGAACGTTAAGTTAGTTCTTAAGCTGAAGCTATTGCGCTTCGTTACAGCAATACCTAAAGTGAAGGTACCTAAATAACTTAAGTGCAATTTTTGTTTGCTGAAAATGTTAATACATATTAATATATTGTAGATTGCCAATTAAAAGATTTTCTCCTGAAGGAAGCATCTCATTTTAGTAGGAACGGATATAAAAACAGGATATAGAAGTGTTTTTTTTAAAGATCCACATAATGTACATTTTGTTTACATTTGCAGTTTTTTGTAAGCTGCGACTTCCAATTTTAAATTGTTCACGCCACAACACTGGAAGGTACCTTATCCGACTATTAATTAGCGACACTGCAATTCGATTATATGCGAAACATTTATCTATATTTTTATTGATTTTCTTGCTGTTCATTTCCTCTACTTCTTTTTACTTAACTTGTTTTCTTCTACTTATCCACTTTTATCACCCAACACCCAACTTTGTATTCCAAACACTATTAATCTTTTCCAAATGCGTTTGTAAGCAAACAAAATAAAGTGATTGTTTTACTCAACTGCAAGACCATAAAAACCGAAAGCACCACCTATTCGATTAAAGCCACTACTTTGTGCAGTGTGTGCGGTCAGTAATTTATAATGTTTCGTGCATTAAAAATTATATATGCATTGTATATGTGTTGGTGAACTATTGTGTACAAATGCACTAAACAAAATAATTATAAAATATTTCTACAATGTATCTAATCCCTTAAGTCTAACTTCCACCGTAAGTAACAATCAAAACAAAAAAGCGATATAAAATGAGAAAAATGGGAAATAATTGAATGTTCGTCGTTGAAATTGCATTGCAGCACACTTACCTTGTATCCTCGGAATCACAGTTTTCATTATCATCGCCTCCATTATCACTGTTTGCATTACCATCCACATCCTCTTGGTGGTGTTCGTATTGCTCCATTATATCATTGGAACCGTCCAGTAATCTGGTCTGCTTATCACGTCTTAGAGTTGCGATTTTCTTCTCCTCTTCTTGTTTCAACTTTTCAACTTCGTCCTTCGACAGGAAGGAGAAAACTTTATCTATTTGAAATGATAAAGCAAATGAAAGTAAATGAGAGGATACATCAAAACCATAAAATAAAGGAGTCTTCTTGTTCTGCTGCGTGCTTACACGAAAGAACCAAGAGAAATGTTAAATGTTGATGGTCTGGAATAACAAGGGGTATTCTTTAACTTTTTTGTTTTTAATTCAAAGTTATGTACTAACTTTGAATCGAGGCCACATAACAAAGTTGGATTCAAAAAATCTGAACGATGTTAATTTTGATCACCATAAAATATTTAAGTTAAGCATAGTTTCCAAAAATAAATACTACACCAACATGCTACCACTTTTAATATTCTGTGAATTACTCGAAGAGACAAGAACGGATACTTAATCAACATTGTAATTCTTGATGATCAATCTCTAAGGTATTAGCCGGGAAGTTAATGTCGGTTAATCGATTGACTTCAATGCAGCGAACTATTCAAAACACAGGCACACTTTAAACAGTCAAGTGCAATGAAACGTGGGGATTAAAACATTGATTACAATATTGGTACAACACTAAAAGTACGAATGATGTCTTTAATCGATCCTTAATTGGTACATGACGTCATTTTAAAAGCTTTTTGTTTCAGCCAAACTTGTAAACTGAACCGCCCACATACGCGGTCTTAGAACACGCGATCCAGTTTTTCCGACATGCCCTCTACATACACAGTGGTTATACGCGATTCATCCAAAATTCGCGCTGAAGAAAATGAGCCATAAAATAACTGCCTGCCAGTAGGCATTTTCATGCATAAAAGCCGAAATTTGAGTGCCCGAAATAATCAAGAATTTTTTAAATCCTCGCTTACAAAAAAAACAAAAACAAATTCATCGAAAAAATTATAGTTTGAAATAGAAAACTGAAATTCGGAATATATTGTCTTTAGGGGCCCAAAATGCTCGTGATAAGACTTAAAATCCGCCTACTTGCGTTTTATCCAAAAGTCAAAGTTTGATCTAGGGAGCTGAAGTTTAAAATATGTAACTCTCAAGCCCTTCATGCTCATTGCGCATGTTCACAGATTTTTAATATCTGCCCACTATTTAAAAAAAAAACGTTTTATTGAAAAAATCAATTGCAAGTCGTTTTGAACAATTCCTGCATATAAAGTTTTCTGCCATGCTCACGTTCAAGCGGCGTTTTTTACAAAAACTTTGTTTTTTTTTCGATAATATCCTTTAAATGATGTATAACCAAATTTAACCTAGATTTTTGTCACGCCCGCTTTATAAGGGATAGGAAGAGGAAAAGTGTATCCAAAAGTTTGCTCAAGCGGACTGACATAATGCATAATGACCATGCAGCAAAGTTGTTGTCAATGAGAAAAAGCTACAATTTTGGAAAAAACTGAGTATGTATGCTTGTATTTTTCTAGGATTACCCAAATGCGTGAATTCCTAAAACAGTTCAAAATCTGCCCACAGGTGGGCGAGGTCGCTGGTCATCGAAGACCTGCTACATAAAATGAGCAATTCAGGCTACACTACAATTGGGTACGCCGATGACTTTGTCATCATTGTTAGGGGCAGACTTAAATGAAGTCACTTCAAGAATGAAAAATGCTCTTAAGACAGGCCTAGACTGCGGTATCAGGGAAAATCTTTCCATAAATCCCAGTAAGGCCTTCATCGTTCCTTTTACAAAAAGGAGGATATTAGACCTAGGTCAAATCTCAATAAACGACACAGTCGTAGAGTACTCCCTAGTAGTCAAATATCTTGGAGTAATATTAGACAAAAGTCTGATCGGAACTCTCATAAATATATCAAAATTACAAAAGCTACTAGAGCCTTATGGGCCTGTTACCGCACGTATGGTAGAATCTGGGAAATCTTTCCAAGGATCGCCCACTAGATCTATACAGTGCTGACAAGACCCATAATTACATACGCCTCCATAGTATGGTGAACGAAATCCACACAAAATAAGGCAATTGAGAAGTTCAACAAGATACAACGGCTTGTGTGCCTAGGTATCTCCGGAGCCATGCGAACCTGTGCAACAGCTGTCATAGAGGCGCTTACTGGATTAACACCGCTCCACATTTACATTCAAAAAGTGGCAATCCGTAGTGCAACATGTTTAATACAGTTAAATGAGATAAGTCTTAACGACCACCCGGAACTTATGACCCTGATCGATGGACTCCCGGATCTTAATATGAAGTGCGCGGTCAAAGACCGCCTTCACAAAACTCTATGCTAGAATAAACGATTCTCCACAGAGATCCCAAAGAGATTAGCATGGGTTAGTATTAACCCACCAAAGAGCCACAACGGTATAAAGTGGTATACGGGGGTAAGAGAGGAATACGGGCCAAATACAACCTTAACGATATCCATGGGAAAAAGTCGCAACGTATTTCATGCAGAGCTCCACGCCATTCAAGAGCAGCCTTATTCATATATCTGGTATTAAAGCCGCTATAAATTCCCAGTCATACACCGCTTCAATACCCTTCAAACAGTCAGCTAAAGACACAAGACCAATGGTGGGTTCCGGGCCATGAAGGGTTTGATTGTAATGAAAAGGCCGATGAGTTGGCCAGAAAGGGTTTAGAAACACCATACGGCAGCAATGGTAATGAAAATGTCGATGAATTGGGCAGAAAGGGTTCAGAAACACCATACACAGGTCCTGAACCCTTCTGCTGCGCTCCTAGATCGGCAGCTATCACAGCAATAAAAAGCTGGGAACATACAAAATGTATCTTATATTGGGAGAACATCCCAGGTCTAAGACAAGCCAAACGAGTCACTCGGCCCTTTAATAACAATGCCTTACTGATCACCACGGTTTACGATATCAACTTACAAAATTAAAATAGTAGACTCTCCTAAGTGCCGACTATGTCTTGAAGAAACCCAAGCAGCTAAACACATATTCCTTAATGTCAAGGTAAAGAGTTAAATCTTCGGCACACAAAACAGGTTTAAACGTCGCGTTCCTCAATCGCGTTTATAGAACACTGCAATACATGGATCCTATCTCGCGAAGCGCGTTTTCGACGACCTTGACCAACGACTTCAAGGCGGATTTTTGGGGTTCCAAGGACCTCTCGGTAAAATAACCTTGCACACAGAGAGCATAGTCTCTCTAAGGACATTTTGGAAATATATCTTTTTTTTTGGGGTTTAAGGCCCTATGTTAGGGTTCCAAGGACCTCTCCGTAAAATAACCTTTAACACGGTTTTTAAAGATATTTTGGAAAAATATCTTTTTTTTTGTGGTTTTAAAGACCTTTTTCGGGGTTCCAAGGACCTACCTCTTGGTGAAATAGTCAGAAGACTTACAGTTAAAATAATGCAGTCAAAAGATTAACTGACTGCAAAAAAAAGACTTACTACTGACTTAAAAATCTAAAAAGCTAAAAAGTACTGCATTCCATTAACTTATAGTGTAATCAAAACGAAGGTTTTCCGGAACAACCTCGACACGTTACGTCACGATACGACAGTTTTTGATTTAGCTTTGAGTGTATGCGTGTTAGTGAATTGTTTATTGGTGTTAACGACGAAGAGTGATTGAGCTGCGACAAGTTACAATACGCTTTTAACACTTTCATTTGTGTATTGGTTAAACAGTAAACATGCTTAAAAATTAATTTCTATTATTTTTTATTTTAATAATTTTGTTTTGCGAATTCCATCTCGGACCCAAATGAAAAAGTTAAACTGTCACAAGCAATCTTAACGCAATTGCTCGATCCAACAAAAACCGTCAAAATACGTAACAAAGCATGCCCTTGGCTTACGTCTGAAGTTGTAAGCTCTTTTAAAAGAAGAAACATATTACACAGTCAATGGAAGCGCAGACCAACATATGATAACTGGTCTTTATATAAAGCGGCACGTAACTATGACAATTTCGTTGTACATACTTCAAAGAAAAACTATTTTGCTTTTAAATTAAATATATCCCGTCCTGCAAAGAAACTTTGAAGAAACCTGCGTGAAATTGATGTCACCAGTGGCTGCAACTCTAAATGTGTTCTTGATTCTGATGAATTAAACCATTACTTTCTAGGAGATGATTTATCAAGCTTATTTTAACGCAAATTGTCTCCCATTTTACCTACGTTATAAACTGGTGCATAATTACATCAACTTTTCCTCATGTCATGTGTGGCAGGTGGCAATGGTGCGATGGTAGTGTATTCACTACAGATAAATAAGTTGTTCAGGAGGAAAGATCACAATGATATTCCTTGTGTTCGAATCTCCCAGACAGCAGAGAACAGACAGACAATACTGACTGCTGGAATAAGTCCAGAAAGTGTCGCTTCAAACGACGATTTTTTCGTGGTCGAGGACCCACAGGAGAAAGTGGATTTGCTGGGCGCTTGTTTCGAGGCCGTGTATACGGTGAACAATCCTGTTCGCCGTAACCACGACATTGAGAATAGGGCTCTATTGAGCCACTTCTATCTGCGCACCGAACTTGAGAATTGGCGATCTGAGAATAACGGATTCACCGTATTCACTGATGAAAACCATGCTAATGCAGTTGTCGCCAATGGCCGAGATGCATCGCACTTGTTCGTGTCGAAGGATGATCTTCTGTGCATCTTCGAGTCGCTAAAGAATAAAAAGTCGGCGGGGATGGATGGTGTCCCAAACGTCGTATTGAGACACCTGCCTTTGGAGGCTGTAGATATTTTCACCACGCTGTTTAACAATGCGCTGAATAATGCACATTATCCGGCGCATTGGAAGGTAGCAGTGGTACACCCTATCCCGAAAAAATGTAAAGATAGGACGAACCCTGCCAATCTCCGGTCAATTAGCTTACTTCCGAATATTAGCAAGGTCTTTGAAAAGGTTGTCAATAGAGCCCTGTTAAAGTGGGTCGAGGACAATAACATAATCCCGGACAACCAGTTTGGTTTCAGGGCGAGGCATGACACTATTCATGCCGCGTCGAAACTGGTTTCCGACATTCAGTGGAATAAATGCAAAAACCAATGCACGGGTGCTTGTCTGGTTGATTTTGAGAAGGCTTTCGACACCGTATGGTTAGAGGGACTTTTCTACAAGTTGACCAGGCGGGGGATGCACAAACCTTTGCTATATATAATTTATAATATGCTTATGGGAAAGAAGTTCGTTGTCAAATGTGGCAACGTGACTTCGAGCAGAGTCTTTGAAATTAAAAACGGTTTACAGCAGGGGGCGGTCAATTCTCCGATCCTGTTTAACATTTACACGAGTGATCTGGTGGGTTCACTCAGACATGCTATAGCGTATGCCGACGATTTGGTGGCATACAGATCAGGTCCGAAAATCGAGGTCATTAATATCCTTTTGCAGCGTGACTTCGATCAAATTAAGCGATATTGCGACGACTGGAAGTTGAAAATCAACTTTCAGAAGACGGAAACAATCTTGTTCAGAACTCCATTGGCTGGGGCCTCTAGGGATACCAGAAAAAACTGGAAAAAATTGGCCATTATTGGACAAAATGGGCAGCCATTGGCGGTGAGAAGCGTAGTTAGATATCTAGGTATCTGGCTTGACCAGTATCTGTATTTCGATAGACATATAGTTGCTTGTCTTGCTGGGGCCAAGAAGGCTTATGCTTTGACAAGGAGACTGTTTCATAGCAGTCAACTTGACTCCAAAGTGAAGGTCATTTGCTACGTGGCCCTTATAAGGCCAATTATCGCTTATGGTTGTCCATTGTGGTTCAATATAGCGCCCAGCTATATGGAAAAGATTCGGGTTTTGGAGAGACAATGTCTTAGGACCTGTCTCCGGTTGTTCCGAACGCCCGAATCCAACTATATAAAATACTATCCCAACAAGGTCCTATACGATGGGGCTCAGTTGAATAGGATTGACAATTTCCTCATTAAGGTCACTCGAAGGCACGTTGCAAGGGCGATGGCCAGCGACAATAGTCTGATATTTGGGGCTTACTACCCCAATGAAATGTACATAGAGAGTACGCTCCGGTCTGGCTTTATTCCGCCAGAGGCATTTATCCATATTGATTCAAAAGGGCTGGTACAGACGAGGGATGGTATCCCGGTCTTATACCATCGCTACCGCAGCGCGAGAGATAAGCGGCTCCGCCATGACGGGGACGTCGCCAATGCTCATGAGCTCCTCCGTTTTAGTACCGCAATATCGGAGAGGGATATATTCGACACGGAAAAGCAATTCGCCGAATTTTGGTGGCTTGTTGAGGGGGGAGGGGTCAACATGCCCTCCCAGGACGGTGCGTTACTCTAGGTAACATCCTCTTAGCTTATAAGTTAGATTAAGTCAGCTAGGGCGTTTTTGGGAGAGGCCGGGCTCGCCAACGTGTGGTGGTGCTTCCGGGAGTTGACTGACGCTGTAAGGCTTCAGTCGGCTCACGGCGGCGCGTGTGCACGTTGACGACTGCCAGGCGCTCGGAAAGCAATTGGGATTTTGACCACTTGTTGCGCCAGGCAACGAGTGCTCAGAATCCTAATTATAGTTAGAATATGCTAAGTAGTTTAAGTAAGTAGAGTAGGTAGTTTGTAATTTGTTTTTTTATATAAAAATATAAAATTTGATAAAGATTCCGAGTTTTCTTAACAATTTTCTCGATGAAAACATAATTATGTAAGATTAGTTCGTAAAATAGTTTTTAGGCCGAAAGGCAATAATTATAAGATAGAGTTAAGTTTAGGGCGTCCGCATAAGGATCAATAATCTAGAATAAGTATCCTGTTAATTTTAAGTTAGATTTAATCATTTTTGTCTAGTATTTAAGTTGATATAAGCTAATAATTAATAAAAATGAATTTAAAAGTAAAGTAAAGTAGTGTATTCACTAAAGTGATTTGCAGGTCGTGCGTTCGAATCCCGACCAGGGCCATGATTTTTATAAATTGAATACACACAACAAAAACTGATCTCCCTAAAGCAATTTAGGCGCCACCTGTTGAGAAAAAAAAATCCCATCGCACCAAACTTCTTTCCTATCCTTCTATTCTTTCAGTAAGTAGCACCCAAAAATAGGCAATGAATTGCTGGGAGCTACTTGCGCAACAAACTAAATGCCTGCGCTGTGGTTTTACCATTATAAGGGTACTCTGTCACTACAGAAAAAAGAAATCCCTTTAGCGCACGCAAATTATAAAAAAAAAAAAAAAATGTCTGGAAAAATGCAAAAGTTCTGCCTATAGCTAAGAAAGCCATTCCAACATCTCCTTCCGATTACATACCGATCAGTATTTTTCCTTGCTAAGGCTAGGCTTTCGAGAAAATAAAAGCAAACCAAAGTACAAAGCACCTATCCATCAATAAGTTACTTGTGTTCGCACCAATCCGGTTTCAGAGCTAACCACAGCTGTCCCACAGCCATGGTCAATCTGCTGGAGGAAATAAAACAGGATTTTAAAAGAGGTTATGTGTCAATTCTTTGCCTGCCAGATTCCTCGAAAGCCTTTGATAAAGTAAATCATAAAGTTCTGTGTTGGAAGCTTAAACACAATTTCGGATTCAGTGAAAAGGCAGTGACATTGTTAGGCAGCTTTCTTTCCTATAGGTCGCAAAGGGTTACTTTGGCTGATAGTTGTGCATCCCTAACGGAAATTAAACAAGGTGTGCCACAAGGCTCAATATTGGAACTGATTCTCTTCTGCATGTTTATAAATGAGCTTCCGCCAGTGAGCAGACATGCTTCAGTAAATTTATATGCAGACGACGGTTACCTACACCTAGCGAATTCTTATCCCAACCTTAACGAACTAGCTTTTCTCTTCAACTATGATTTGAAATGCATACATACTTGGTCAGTTGGAAATGGATTACTCTTAAGCCCATCAAACTCTCAGATTATTTCAATATCCAAGCAAAAATTTAACCTCAATCTTCTAGCTGATTACTATGTACTAGTTTTTGCTACACAATAAATCGAAATCTCTCTGGCTACAATCACACCAACGTGGTCATTGGTCGTATCTACGGATGCTTTCGCAAGGTATGGCTAAGTGCATATTTGACTCCGCTGGAAATACGACGAAAGCTGGTAACTACTCTAATCTTGTTCGTCATAACGTATGGTAGAGATGAGCTAAGTTGCTATTTTGTATTCGCAGTTATAATTGTGAATGCGATTTCTTATTCACAGTGAATGTAAACTGCTAATGTAAACTGCTAATGCGATTTCGAAAGGAGTCATTCTTATAGTGGTATATCACATTGTTGCGATTGCGAACGCGATAGCCTCCCTTTCTCACGCAGTAGCAACTTAGCAAGTAAACACCTTATGCTTATAGATATTATACTGCTAATAGCATCCAACGAACCAACTTTAACTTTCTTACCAGCTGCGACTGCGATTGCGATTTCGATATGCAAAATGATATTGCTATGATACGTTCGCAGGTTCCGCACTTCGAACATTACCTACAAAAAGGGTAGGTAGGTTGCATGGGGTTGAGTAAGAGAGTGACTTGAAACGGGCGATCGATACACCTCTGCTTCATTCTTCTTTACGTTTTTCGTATTAGCCAAACATACTTTTTCGTTTGTGTGTGTAATGCGGGAATGCATGAACAAATTAAGTTGTGACTTGTGATTTGTGAATGCGATGTGACTCAGAGATAGAAGCGAGACAATAGCATTTAGCAATAGCAGTTTATTTATAAGTTGATAGCAGGTTGCGAATGCGTATTTTCATTAGCAGTGAAAAATTAGCAGGTTGCTATTTTTTGCTCATCTCTAACGTATGGTGAGGTTGTATATATTTAGTATCTAGTCAAGACTCTTTATCCCAGCGTAAATTGCAAGTAGCTTTCAATGACGCGATGCGGTACATCCACGGCAGTAGTAGATGTGACCATATATCTGTATACACTAGAGATTTGCTAGGTTGTGATTTGCATCAGTATATCAACGCCAGGAATTGTATATTCTTACATTAAATTGTTACTAATCAAAGTCCGTCTTATTTGCTTAATTTTACTCGCTTGATCCAAACCACCAATTTAATACCCTATCGCTGCAATTTTCTCAATTCTCTGTGAGACTATGGAACTCCTTACCCTTACATACAAAGAGCCATATCGAATTATTCCAACATTAATCTACATATCTCCTTCTATCAGGAGTAAGTTGGCTCCTGAACTTTAAGAATACGCTTTAGGAATTTTTTGTATACCTACTAGTTTAAAGTTTTAAATGAAATCATAATTATGAGTTATGAGTTACACTTCTAAGTACTCAAAAAGATTTTATCTTAATGTACAAACCATTTTAATGAAATAAATAAAATTAAAAGAAAATGACTCCGATTATCCTCAAACACCGCGCAGTATAAGGCTTAAAATCTCCTGAATCACACAACTGCAATAATACCAGCATTTGGTAAACCTCAGAATCGGAATAATCCGAAACTGCGAGACATGCCTATGCTTTTTAAAGCGATACAGTGAAGGGGGCCTATCTTTCCGTTGTAGTCGCAGTGGCTAATTGGTTAGTGGTGTTGGACTACTGAGCGAATCCCACCTAGAAACACATAACATTTATGTTACCGCCCCACATCTAGTGAAAGTGTTAAACATCGAAGAGTGCAAAATGTCAAGAAAAACTTCCTAAAATGTGCCGTTCAGTACCGGCGTTAAGCTAAATGTCCATTCCAATCGTGTCAAAAATATAGCTTCGCGTATACAAATGGTTGGGGAAGCTACGTTTTAGGACATAATGCCTATTATTTTTAGTGTTGTAGAAGAAGGCCAAATTTTAGTTTAAAATATTAATAAGCATCCTTTTTGAGGTATAAGTATCAAATGTCCAAATGAACATCGTATTGCATTACTAATATCATATATGGTTTTACAGTATTCCTTGCTATTGCCATCGCCATTTTGTCGGATTTTCCCGATCAATTACTCGGTGTTAAAATCACCGAAAATCCGCATAATTGCATCGTTTCGTTGAAATTAAATTATTTAGTCCAAATAAGTATGTATATTGTAAAAAAGAATGTACCTGCTTTCTGCGAGGGTTTATGCTGGTCCTCCATCGCCGATTCAAAGAACTTTTTCTTGTCCGAAACTGATTTAGGTGTTTTCCCTGATGATGGTGGCGACTAAAAATTGTAAGATAAAATCAATAAAAAACTATCATTATTCAAAAGCAGTAATAAATTTTAAATAATGAAAAACAGAAGCGGTAACAAATTGTTTAAAAAAAGAATAAACAAAAGAGGAAACAAAAACTCGATGTGTATCTACAGCTACAACAGAATATAAAATTAGAAAAAACAACACTCAAGTTTCCCAAGTCAGTGTTTAAATACAAATGCTTCACCATTAATCACCATAGATTAAGGACCAAACAAAAAAGTTGGAGTACCTTCCTTGCACGTTGTTCATGAACCAATTTGCCAAGGTAATTTCACTGGAAAATAATAATGGAAAAGGATCTTTGCGTTTTTGAGGGGAAGTGGGATGCAAATATTGAACTAAGGTGTTCGGTTTTGTGCCGTTGCCTTTCTCCACCACGTTTGCCTCCCAGTTCACATTAATTATAGAGCTGTTCGAAGAAAAATTAATTTCACATCACCCTCTAATTTTCAATTAAATCCAATATCTAGAATGCACACCGGTCGTCGTTCGAAAAATAACATCTCTGCAGGATTGCATCTGTTAGTATTTAATCGTATCTTTCCAAACATAGCTCGTTTCACTCGTTGCTACCTCCCGTCATCGTAGTCTAAGCCCTCACATCTTGATAAGATTCTCTCTCACATTATAGGAATTAATTTCATATTTATGGGAATTTTAATAGGGTTAGTGGCAAAGCGTTGGGTACCGGTAAGATGTAGCCAATCGTTACACACCGGCACCCTTAAAACTTTAATTATACGATCGTGTCACTTGGCAAGTAAGATGGGAGAGAGATAAATTGTGGAGTGCCGTGCCCTGTTTCGTCTCATCTCATGGAAAATTAATCCATTCTTCGTTTTCATGGTGTGCTCTGTTCCTATTCCAAATTGGCAGAGGAAAATTCAATTCGAAATCATCGGTTAGATAGCTTCTGCTGCTAAGCTAATGTCAAACTGAGGATTATCGTGGTGAAATGTCAATTAGCCGTTTATTGATGTGAATGCAATTATGGGGAATGATTTGCCAGGACCTATTCCGAACAGAACAGGTTAAATACTTATTTTGACCTTAGACTTTAAGAAGATTTTTTTTGCAAATGATTCAGGGGCAATTTCCTACATTGGTATATAAGTTTTGTTTTATTTATAGTTTGAATTATTTTTGGTTTGAATTTCTAGATTTGATGATTTAAATGTTATGACGGTTACCCGTTGAACGATAAGGAGGCACTGATCAGCGTCAGTCAAGCAGTTGCCCGTACTGTTACCACGACTCCACACTAATTGCGGTTATTTAACTTCCCGCTGGTAAGCACTAGGTTCTGACAATGTCGGACCAAACTTGACTTGCCAAACTTATAAGCGCAACTGTTGAATACGAAGAAGCAACACTATAATGCTCGGGTGATGATTACCAGGATACGTATATTATGCCTTCAGAAGGAGAAAGTCCTGCTGATACATTCGCGTCGTGCTTAGCTCAACAGCGTCGTCCATAGTCGACATGAGAGACATAAGCTTTTTCGAGATATTTGGAGCTGAGGTAAATAAAGATTTTCAGTTAGAATACAGATGGTATGGTGAACACTCGTACTCGTTTGAAAATAAACAAACAAGACCAATAAAGGTTGTTGCAAAGAAACTACACTACTCATGCACACCTGAACGCATTGCAAATGGCCTAATAAAGAAAAACTTCAAAATACTTGAAGTTGTCAACATGCTTAAGTACAAGAGTATAAAGCACCGCTCCCGATGTTCATGCTTACTTTTGAGCAAGATGAAGACATCAAAAAAATTTATGAAATTAAAGATATCTTAGGAATGAAAGTTCAAATGCATCCTTTGCGGAAATCAAAGCTAGTTCCTCAATGTAAGAACTGCCAAAAGCATGGTCACACTCACAAATACTGCAACTCAAACCCGAAATGCGTTAAATGTGCAGGAGACCACCATACAAAAGACTGCATAAGGGAAAAAAATGCTGCCCCTAAATGCGCCAATTGTAGCGAAAGACACCTAGCTAACTACAGAGGGTGTGTAGTAGCAAAAGAGATACAGCAGGTAAAAGACAACAAGCAAAAGAAAATGCAAAAGCCTGTTCAAAAAGACGCAACCAAAAACGGAGAAAAAAGAAATAAAAAAGACTTGAGACCGAAATCTAAAGGAGCTAAAGGAAATCTACCCTTAAGCGAAAATGAAAACTTAAGCCTCATAACCGGTCCGCAGAAAACATATGCACAGGTTGCTTCGAAAAACGTTGTAAAACCAGTCGGAAACCCCAAGCCTCCCATTAATGCTATGGAGGATATCATGCAAAGAATCCTTAACAGAATGGGAGACATGGAAAAGAATAATAAGAAAATTCTGGAAAGAATATTTCTCCTTGAAAAACAAAACAGTAATAAAAGATCATAATGGCTAAAAACATACAAATCTTATTATGGAATGCCAATGGTCTCGAGAATCGTAAAGACGAATTGCAAGCGACTCTCGACATAAACAAAATTGACATATGTCTAGTCTCCGAGACACATTTTAAAATTGGAACAAAATACGAACTTCGCGGATACAAGACATACCAAACCCCACATCCTCAAAATACAGCAAGAGGAGGGGCCGCAGTTATAATTAAGGAAGATGTTAGCCACGAAGAAGATGAAGAATATCAGTCGTCTGAAATACAAGCGAAATCCGTAAACATTAAAACAAGTAGCGACCAGATAACGGTAGCAGCGGCATATTGGTCTCCTAGCTACAGGCTGAAACAAAACAATTTTGAAAGCCTCTTCCGTAAATTCGGAAATAAATTCATAATAGGCGGAGATTTCAACGCTAAGAACATATCTTGGGGATCAAGATTAACAAATACAAGAGGAAGAGAACTCCTTGAATATATTATACAGATAGGAACAAAATCCCGGATGTTGTCGACTTCTTCTTAACTAAGAATATTTCCTCAAATACTACCCGAGTTAAGGAAGGGCCAGATCTTGACTCAGATCACTCATCTGTGCTGCTAACACTTGGCAATAAAATTATAATGAAGGAACACAACCCACGTCTAGTAAACAAACTAACTGACTGGACATATTTCAGATTTTTAATAGATGAACGCATCGAACTTATGGACTGAGCAACCACAACAAAGTGGTACACGGACGGCTCGAGGACCGAGGAGGGAACTGGTGTAGGAGTGTTTGGGCCAGGAACTAAGCACTACGAATCCATGGGCAAATATACCAGCATCTTCCAGACAGAAATATGTGTCATAGATAGGTGCGTTCGAATCAGCCTCGAGAAAAACTACAGGAATTGCAACATAGCAATAATGTCTGACAGCCAAGCAGCCATAAAGGCTCTTGACGCCTACGTTATCAAGTCAAAACTCGTGTGGGAATGCCTACACGGACTGAATAGACTAGGCAAAAATAACAGAATTTCCATCTGCTGGGTACCTGGCCATGTTGGCATTACAGGCAATGAGGCAGCGGACTCTCTGGCAAGAAAAGGGACAGAGGAACCCTTCATAGGACCTGAACCGTTCTGCGGGATAGGAGAACACACTATACGCGAAGAGTTCAGGAGACTGGAGGAAAAAACAAGGGCAAAAGCCTTTCTCAACCTCCAAGGTCTGAGGCAAGCAAAGAAACTCTTAGGAAATTACAACGAAAAGAGATTCAAAGCTTGTATCGGCCTTAACAAAAACAGCCTAAGAACCCTAACAGACCTCCTCACGGGGCACTGCAGACTCAAGGAGCACCTGAGGAAAATGGGCATATCGGAGGACGGGCTCTGCAGATTCTGCAGTGAAACCGCAGAAACTCCAGACCACATACCTGTGGGGCACTGGCCTACAAAAGGATGAAATATTTGGGCAGGCACCAAATAACAGACAAGGACATACAAACCATGGACTAGTGGAACACGCTAACACACGGAACACATCCCTGGTGGTAGGTTGCGATGCAAATGCACACCACACTCTGTGGGGTAGTACAGGAATAAATGAAAGAGGTGAGTCGTTGTTTGAATATATTATTTCCACAAATCTAGTTTTGTGTAACAGGGGAAACCAGCCCACGTTCCAAAACAGAAACAGGGCAGAAATTTTAGACATAACTCTCAAAAGCAACAATGATCAGGTAGAAGACTGGAGAGTTTGTCGAGAGAACTCATTCTCAGACCATAGTAGAATACTCTTTACAGTCAATCTAAAATATAGGGCACAACCGATTTTTAGGAACCCTAGGAAAACAAATTGGGCAGACTATGCGAAAACGGTCAGTGAGTACACACAGCATCCAAAAGAGGACAAGTTTGTCGACACTCACTCAATCGACAACGCAGTCTACTATATTACCAAAAATATGCACAAAGCCTTTGTCAAACACTGTCCCATCTCTCGCAATCGCAAACCCAAACAGGCAACTTGGTGGACCAGCGAGCTTCAAAAGCGGCGAACATTGGTAAGACAACTGTTTAACAAAGCAAGACAGAGTAAGGCAGATGAAGACTGGACTAAGTATAGGTCCGAACTTAATCTATACACTAAAGAAATAAAGCAAAACTCGATTCCTGGAACACGTTCTGCGAATCCATAGAGAGTACAAACGAGGCAGCCAGACTACGTAAAGTATTGTCCAAAGACCCCACGGTCCCAGGCTATATTAAACGTGCTGACGACTCTTGGACAGAGTCTAGCCAAGAAACTCTACAAATATTAATGGATACTCACTTTCCGGAGTCTAGTGAAATCACTGGGTGTGAGATCAGTCACACTCCGGTCTGGCGGAAACACACAAACGGAAATAGCAATGGAAAACATTATAACAGAGCACAAAATTGTTTGGGCAGTGAAATCATTCAAGCCCTAGAAATCGGCGGGACCAGATAATGTCATACCAGCAATGATACAACAGGCTCTTAATGTAATACTGGCATGGCTAAAAGCCATTTTCAAAAGCTGTATAAGACTCTGCTACATACCGCAAAGCTGGAAAGAAGTTAAAGTGATATTCATTCCCAAAGCAGGGAGACATATACACTGCACAGCAAAAGATTATAGGCCGATAAGGCTCTCCTCTTTTCTCCCAAAGACACTGGAGAGAATAATCGACTTATACACAAGGGACCTTCTAAACGAAAACAACCTATGCAGCACTCAACACGCCTACCTCAAAGGCAAGTCCGTTGAAACAGCCCTGCACGAAGTTGTGTCAATAATAGAAAAAGGATTACACCACAAAGAATTCACCATGGCAGCATTTTTAGACATTGAGGGAGCTTTCAACAATGTTAAAACAGCGGCCAAAAAAACAGCGCTCGAAGACTTAGGAGCGAAAAAAGAAATAACGAACTGGGTTTACGCAAATGTTTATGTAAATGCTCAAAAGCAGAGTAATTAACTCAGAGATCGGTGAGAGTCACATAAGGAAAATAGTGACCAGGGGCACCCCACAGGGAGGGGTCATATCTACCCTTCTGTGGCTCATAGTGGTCAACAATATCCTAACGACTATAAAGGTCAAAAGGACGAAAATAGTAGCGTACGCAGACGATATTGTAATTCTAATAAGTGGCAAGTATCTCCCCACTATTAGTGAACTCATGGAATCTGCCCTAAAAGAATTATCCTCGTGGGCAAGACCGAACGGCCTTGGAGTTAATCCAATCAAAACCAAATGTGTTCTGTTCACTAGGAAAAGAAAAATCGAGAATTTCGATATGCCGAAGCTAAACGGAATTCGTCTGAAACTTTCCCCGGAAGCAAAGTATCTGGGCATCATCCTAGACTCTAAGCTTACTTGGAAACGTAACACAGAAGAAAGAGCAAAAAAAGCACTATGCGCCTTCTACGCACGCAAGAAGACCTTTGGCAAACGTTGGGGTATGCGCCCTTACATAACCCATCGGATGTACACAGCGATCATACGACCCATACTTACATACGGGTCAATTTTATGGTGGAAGGCAACAGAAAGGACTACCTATCTCCATAACCTCTCAAAGGTACAGAGATTAGCATGCATCGGTACAACAGGAGCAATGAGATCAACACCTCAAGCAGGACTGGAAGTCATTTTAAACCTACCACCCCTTGGTGAATACATTCGCAGCATGGCAGCCAAAGGAGCCCTCCGCCTTAAGGAGGCAAACATGTGGAGACACAGCTCCTATGGGCACGGCTCCATAATTCACAATTACTTGGGTATTGATCTATCCAGGAAAACGGACTACATAATCCCCAATCGAAACTTTGAGAAAAACTACTCTACATACATACCCCAAAGAGAGAACTGGAACACGCCAGCCAGCGCACAAGAAATCCATATCTATACGGACGGGTCAAAAATGGATGTAGGTACAGGAGCAAGAGTTTTCTGCGAGCCCCTAGACATAAAGGACTCGTGCAGACTCCCCAATGAATGCAGCGTCTTTCAAGCCGAAATAGTCGCCATAGACAAGGCAGCAAAAACAATATCCGCGAAGAATCTGGATCCTTCCAAGATTACAATCTTCGTAGACAATCAGGCGGCGATCAAAGCACTAGACAGCGAAACCATAAAGTCAAAAACAGTCAGGAACTGCCAAAAATCCCTCAACGAAATAGGCGAACGACACAAGATCACCCTCTGCTGGGTCCCCGGTCATAGCGAAATCGTGGGGAATGAAAAGGCAGACGAGCTGGCAAGAACAGGGTCAGAACTTGACGCAATGGACGCTATTACGTCAATAGACATCCCAATTAGTGCAGCAAGAAGAAACATTGACCAAAAACTGAGGGAACAAATTAACACCACCTGGTCCCAAAGGCACGACTGTGTTATATCTCGCAGTCTATGGCCAAGAATCGACGAGAAAAGAACAAAATACATTCTGGTAATGAATAAACAAGAAATACGTATCCTAACCGGTGTACTGGCAAGCCACTGCACCATAGGTGTAATGGCAAACAGGCTGGGCATTAGCTCACCAGACTACTGCAGGAGCTGTCAGGATATAGAAGAAACCGAGACCATCAAACACCTGCTTTGCGAGTGTCCAAACCTCCAGACATCTCGACTTCGCTACCTGGGCAACAGATTTTTCGAAGACCTAGAGGACGTAGCGCAGGTACCACTGACGGACACAATCAGGTTTGTCAAGAAGACAGGTTGGTTCCAATAGGCCAACCAACAAGAATAATTTAAACGGAGTATGGTAAGTGTTTTTATTGTAAGGGAAGATTTTTACCACAATAAACAACAAGGGATCACAATGGACCTATGGGCCCCCGTGCAAGCACAGCAATTGCCGTGCACCTCCCTTCTAACCTAACCTAACCATGGACCCACAGCTCATTCTCAGATTCATCAGATCAGAGCAATTCCTCGATACGCTTCACAAAGAAGTATATAGAGAGGGCTCTGAAAGAGGTCACGAACCTCTCCGAGGTACAAGCAGGGGACACAATAGACGAATAGGTCGCAGTGTAACATACCCTAACCAATATTATTATTATTATTATTATCGAACTATCCACAACAATTAATGCAATAGAGCAATTAGAAAGTGAAGTACAGTCCTTCACCCTAGCTATACAAAAGGCTGCATGGGCTGCAACGCCTGAATTAAATAGCAAAGTAAAAAGAAACGTGTATCCCAACGAAATTTGCGACATTATATCATAAAAGAGACGAGCTCGCAAGCGATGGCAACTGTCAAGAGCTCCCAGTGATAAAAGTAGACTTAATAGCTTAAACAATAAGCTCAAAAAAAGGATAGCAGAATTTAAAAATGCATCGGTGGAAAGATACCTTACAAATCTGACAAACGATGCTAGTACAGAATACTCACTGTGGAAGGCTACAAAAAAAATTAAAAGACCAACGGCATACATTCCGCCAGTGAAAAATAGCAGTGATAACTGGGCTAAAACAAACAAACAAACAAAAGGCGAATCTATTTGCGGAACATCTTGAAAACGTTTTCAAGCCATACGACCATAATGATATTTCCCAACAAACGGAAGAAATGTGCGAAGACGAGAGATCGATTCCAGCAGTAACCTCTAGGGAAATAGCCAAAGAAATAAAAGAAAAGATCAACCCGAAAAAAGCCCCGGGATTTGATCTAATAACGGGTGAAATTCTGAAAAAACTGCCTAAGAAAGGTGTGAAAAAAATAGCACAGATAATAAATGCTGCGTTCAGACTAAGGTATGTTCCGCGCATGTGGAAGGTTGCGGAAGTTATCATAGTACCTACTACCTAAGCCAGGAAAAATGGCCCAGTGAAGCAACGTCATATCGGCCGATATCATTGCTGCCAATCCTGTCAAAGCTATTCGAAAAAATGCTCCTAAAACGACTCCATTCGATTCTA
Source organism: Portevinia maculata (assembly GCA_949715645.1). Taxonomy (NCBI): domain Eukaryota; kingdom Metazoa; phylum Arthropoda; class Insecta; order Diptera; family Syrphidae; genus Portevinia; species Portevinia maculata. The sequence continues at coordinate 254,501,244 of OX454525.1, read as the reverse complement.
GAAGAAAAGACACTGATCCCAAACCAACAGTTTGGATTCAGAAATAAATACTCAACAATAGATCAGGTCCACAGAATAACTGATATAATAGAAAAAGCTTTATAAGAAAAACTAATATGCTCTACCATCTTTATTGATGTAGGGTCAAGGGGGGTAATTGTGAACAGGGGTAATTGTAAACGCACTTAATTCTCCAAAAACCGGGTTTCCATCAAGGCATGCCATGCCATTATTTGAAAATACGATATATTCCCGTTATGCTAACAAGTGACAGACGCAATCTGTAAATAGGTTAGTTGCAGTTTGATACTTTTCGTGATCTATTCATTCTTCTGTGTTTTCAAGTTTTTTGGTGTTGAGTAAAATTATTTTAACACAAAAAATAAGTCATCAAGGCAAGTAACTGTTTTATTTATAATTATGTTAAATATATGTGTCAATGCATGTGATGTGTTTTTTAATTCTTTGAAACAAATTATAAAAGTTATTGGCTGCTTACAATTACCCCCTTTTTTTACATCATGGGGTAAATGTGAATACCAAAATGCGGTAAAAGTAAACACTTTGGGGTAATTGTAAACATGCGTTTTAAATAAACTAAGCGTTGATCTAATATAATTTGAATTCAAAAAGATGCCACGTATCTTATACATCAGAAGATATCTTACATGCAGTGGAAGACGTCGTCAACAAAAATAAGACATACCGACAAGCCGAAGAAACATATGGGGTCCCAAAGTCAGTTATTTTTAATCGAATTGGTGGTAGGAAAAATACTCCTGCCATTGTATCACGAGGAAGAAAGCCTGCACTATCGGCAAATGTGGAAGACACCATCGCAAGGTGCCTAATTTCAAGATCTCGGTCTGGTTAACCTTGCGATAAGGAGGATCTCCTTAATTAAGTGGGTACCTATGTGCAAACGAAGAACTTGGCTATACCCCTTTCAATAGTGGGAAACCAGGAGATGACTGGTACCGTAGTTTTATGGCAAGACATCCAAACCTCTCACTGAAAAAGCCAGAACATTTGCAAAAAGCGCGTCAAGATGCTCGAAAAGCAGACATAATTTTTGACTTTTATGTAAAACTTACAAAAGTTTACGATGATTTTAATTTGCTAAGCCCCGACAAAGCAGCTTTTATTTTGAACGCGGATGACCGACAAATTGCAACCACTGGACAAATGTGTTTTTGGTCCAGTTAAAACAGCGTGGGACAAATCTCTTGTCAATTATGGCAAAAAGATGATGGGACAAGAAAATTGTCGGCTTCCTAAGAGTGAATTTGCTGCACTTCTGAAACCGATTTGGGATAATAATCTTACGTCTGCAAACATTGCATCAGGATTTAAATCTACCGGGATTTTCCCATTTGATCCGACCAAATTTAATGCTTTCAGCGTAAAGGAGCAAGCTTTTTATAACGAACTATGCAAAGTCTGGTCAACCACCATTTCACCAGAACATGCCATCACATCTATTGCAGTGCCTCAACCAGAACCAACACTTAATATTCTTATTATTCCTAAAATATGTGTCAGGCCTCCCGTTCCTCTGCCAGATACAGCCCAGATTGAGATGCCATCAACTTCAAAAGGTAAATAACCTTAAGCTGATTAATGTACTCTTCATTGTCTACTAATTTCGTGTCCAGGTACTTCCCAAACTTTTGAGAATACCAGAAACGCAATTACAATGCAGACTGAATTACCATTGCCTCCACAATCTATGATGTCACCTCCTCAAGGTAAGTTATTAATCAAGCATTTATCTTCTAACTTATGTGCTTAAGTTAGACGTTATATTCCAATTTGATTTTTGTTTCTTTTTAAAGAACTTTTGGAAAATATCTTTGGTCTACAAAATTCGTCTCCGTCATCTATAACTAAACCAGAAATTGCTAAGAAGGTAGTTTCACGCTTAAAGCAAATGAAATACGGAGAAGTTCTAACCACCGATGAAGTGCTAACCCGTTTAAAACAAGCTGACGAGCTCAAAGCTGAAAAGCTGCCAAAAAAGCGACCCAAGAAAGAAAAATCTGGTCTGCAGAAGAAAATAAAAAGCTCAAAATCAAAAAAAGGAAGGATCAGGAAGACAAATTTGAGCTCATCTTCAGATGAAGACGATGTATCTATACCAAGCATTGAATCCGTTTGGAACGAAGGGATAGAAGAAGCAGAAGAGGTACAATGTCTAAACATTGAGGGAATAAATAACTTAAGGCCAGGCCAGTTTGTCGTTGTCAATTTTAAGGGTGGAAAACGGCTTGCTACCACGTATAAGTACGTTTGTGAGATTTGCAGGGTTCTGCAGGAAGAAGAGGAGGTCGAAGTAGTTGGGACTTTAAGTGTTGGTAGCTCAAAAAAACTGTTTCAAGTTGTAGAAAGCGATAAAAGTTTTATTTCTATTAACCAAGTTCTTGGATTGTTGCCAGATCCAATAAAAACTGTTGTCGAAGGAAAAATTACTGTTGAGTTTAATGCAAAAGTTCCAGTTTTTGAATTGTAATGCTTAAACTTAAATTTACAAGAATTTTGTTTTTAATCTCATAATTACAAAATCTTTTCAGGTAAATCGTTGAAATAAAATCATTTTAAACAATTAACTCTAAATTTTGGTCCTTATTAAATTTTCTTTGGGGTAATTGTGAACATTGTATTTTCGATTTCTTTTCTTCATCAAATGCTTTTATCTTGATTTAGTTCACTTTTACACCAGGAGTTTTTATTCTACAGCCTTAAGAGGCTGAGTTCCTTGTTTTCATTTACCCCATTTTTCTCTTTTTCCTAAAAATAGGCGGGGGTAAATGTAAACACGAATTTTTACAAAAACTAATAAATTTACACAATTACAATTATTTTTTTTTAAAAGAATAAAGAATTTCAATATAAGTTCAACCAACACCAATTTTCAAAATCGCATAGTTAAGCTGGATGAAACACTATGAATTTAAAAAAAAAACCAAAATGCAAAATCGTTTACAATTACCCCCTTTGACCCTAACACAGGCTTTTGATAAAGTCTGGCACAAAGGATTAATCCGTAAGCTACAAAAATATCTTCCAAAAGAGTACCATGAAATACTAGAGTCGTATATAATGCAACGATTATTTAGAATTAAGCAAGAGAATGAGTACTCCGAATTGAAACACATCAAAGCTGGAGTACCGCAAGGTAGTGTGTTGGGACCAGTACTGTTCCTCCTATACACGAACGACCTACCACAAAATGACGAAACTACTGTAGCCACTTTTGCAGACAATACTGCTGTACTTGCAGTAGGAAAAACCGCACAGGAAGTTACAGAAAAACTGCAAAGGACAGTACCTAAATGATATATCCAAATGGACCAAAAAATGGCAAATAAAATTAAATGAATTAAAGTCGGTTCATATTAACTTAACGAATAAAAACATACAACACATACCTGTGTACATAAATAATAAAGTAGTTCTGCATTCGAACTCAGCTAAGTATTTAGGCTTGACTTTGGACGCAAAGTTGCGTTGAAAAACATATGTCAAAAAAAAACGAGATGAACTAAATATACGATACAATAAAATGTATTGGCTCATAGGGAGGAATTCATGCCTCTCAATCTACAACAAAATGCTTCTCTACAAGCAAGTATTAAAACCAATTTGGACATATGGCCTCCAGTTATGGGGGTGCACAAGAAAGACAAATCTTCAAAGCATACAATGCTTTCAAAACAAGGTATTACGCAATATTGTTAATGCGCCGTGGTACATACGTAATGCTGATCTACATAGGGATCTACAAATTGAAATGGTAGAGGACGAGGTTCGGAAGGTCGCAAGAAGACATGAAGTTAGGCTACGCAACCATGCTAATTTAGAAGTAGTTCAACTACTTAATAACAACAATTTAGTTAGAAGATTACATAGAGTTAAACCATTTGAACTAGTTAACTAGGTAATTAGGAAAGAAATATATGTTTTACAACATAATCACACGAACAAAGTGATAATGAATTAAGAAAAAAAGGTAACAAACCAAAGTTAGTTCATAAAAACAGTACATAAGTACATAAGCAAATGTTAAAACAAAATTGCTGATTAGTCTTTAGACTAGGTGCGATTACTGGAAGGATGGTAACATCATGCCTTCCCTGGGTGTTTTTAGTGGATGATTCAAGTCCCACACTATCGCAAAGCTCGCAAGCGATGTCTTTTAACGATTTTCACCTAGCTACACGCAAAAAAAAAAAACGCTTCCCAAAGTGAAGTTCCTAATGCAGTAGAATCTCGGAAATGTGAACTAATGAAAATATGTCATATGCATTGTGCAATTGCTTTAAAATTACTGATATATTGATTACAAAATTGAGATGCATAGTTTTTGGGTTAACATATAATATTTCTTTCATTCAATGAATAAAAAACATTTTGCTTGAGATTTTTTCAAAATCGATAAACGAACTTAAAGACCACAAAAGATAATAAACAGCATTTTTGTCAAAAACGTCTCCAATAAATTCCGATATTAAATGATGTTTGATATTCTAATTTTGCTGCAGTAAAACTGACAATATTTAGATGTCAATTCACTTTATTTTCTTCTTCCTTAGGGGCAAGTGTATGATCGGGATTCAAATGATCACACGCCCTCCCACTTTACTGGCATACCACTTACTAGTCTGCCTGTGGGTTTCAGTCTTTCGATATCGATGAGTATTGGCAGGCCTCCCGGTATCGGAAATGTTGGTGTTGTTGCATGCAAACTCATGTTTGTGAACGAGGCCATCAAGAGAACTAATCTTAGGTTTACGCTCAGGCGTACGCGGATGATGTTGCCGTGCTTTCTGTTGGATCATGCCTAGCGACTTTATGCGCCAAGGCGCAGGCGGCCCTTGACGTGATCGAAGAATGGTGCACTAGGAATGGGCTCTCGGTCAATCCTCTTAAAACTGAGGTTGTTCTCTTTACGAGAAGGAGGAAGCTGGTCGGGTTGACTCAGCCAGTGCAAAAGGCTTCACAATCCAACTCTCCAATGAAGCAAAGTATCTGGGAGTCATCCTGGATAGCAAACTTCTTTGGTCCAAACATGTTGAGCTGAAGACTGCCAAGGCGCTGTCTGTTTTCTGGCAGTGCAAAGGCATTTTCGGCAAGACATGGGGCTTATCACCGAAAAGAGTCCTATGGATTTATACGGCCATGATAAGACCATTTATAGCATACGCATCGGTTGTTTGGTGGAATAAGCTTGCACGTAAATACGTCACTGCTGATTTTGCCAAACTCCAAAGGCAGGTATGTCTCAGCTGCACGGGGGCCTTCCCCAGCACGCCTGGCTCCGGCCTAGATGCACTATTGAACCTTCCGCCCCTTGATGTTTACATCATGGGATGTACAATCAAGGCTATCTCACGTCTTACAAGAGGTGGCTTTTGGTATAACTCGCACTGGAGTTTTGATGAACTTGCGCAACGGTTGTCCTTCGACTCCTATCTTATGGATATGCCGTCTGATGCGATGACACCGGAACTTCGGCTAAAGCGCAAATACGAGGTCGAGCTTCCTCGCGTCCAGGACTGGCTCTGGCCGGACTCTGAACCTGGAAGGGAATGCAGTCGAATCTTTACGGATGGCTCCAAAACCGATCAAGGATCTGGTGCTGGTGTCTTCGTGGAGAGCGATAACGTTAGACTTTTCTTTCCGTTAGGCAAATATGCGTCCGTCTTCCAAACAGAGACTTATGCTATCCTAATGGCCATGGACTATGTTACGAGGAACAGGTGGAGGGGGCGAAGTATCTGCGTCTGTAGCGACAGTCAGGCTGCGCTTAAGGCCCTACTCAAACCCTTAACTACCTCCAAAATAGTACGTGAATGCAAGATATCTCTGAATTCGGTCGGAAGGCTGAATTCACTTAAACTTGTCTGGGTCCCGGGTCATAACGGGATCACGGGAAATGAGATCTCCGATGAACTTGCTAGACAAGGCTCAGACCTGAACCAGCGATCTGTCTGCCTGCGTCCTCGGTCAGGGCTTCCATTGACGGTTGGGTTTCCTATGAACACAATCGCCGTTGGCATGACTCTCCAGGGTGCAGACAGACTAAGCAAATGCTCCCCGACGTCTGTGGGAAATCCGCGGCATTCTTGTTGTCTCTCAACAGAAAAGACTGCAGACAGACTACTGGCGTTCTTACGGGACACTACGCTTTTGCCAAACACCTTAAGGTGCTAGGCCTAAGCGACACCACCAACTGCGAAGCCTGTGGAGAAAGCGACGACACTGCGGAACATTTCCTCTGTGATTGTCCTGCTTTTGCTCGTATCAGGTGGCAGGTTTTTGGTGCGGATATGGTGAGTGCTGTAAACCTAAGCTCCTTATCATTGAAGCGCCTTCTCGTTTTTCTTAGAAAAACGAGTAAATTCCCACAGTAAAATGTGGTGTGTCTGCCTGGTAGTACAATGGACCAGTATTGAGTCTGAGTGCTCCAGTGCAGAAAGTTTCACACACCCCGAAAAAAAAAAAAAAAAAAATCTTAGGTGGACAAGTGGCAACACTTGTGTAGAGAAAAAACAGATTTGGGCAAAGCTGGATCTGAAACACTAAGTGTTTGATCTCTCTGAACAGACAGCACATTGGTGCTACAATTGGTGTAATCACCGGCCACTGTCTCATATGCAAGCATGCAACAAGGCTTGGCGTCTATACAAATGACTTCTGCAGAATCTTCTTTGTCGAGAAGGGGGAGGAGGAGACTATTTTCCACCTTCTCTGCACATGCCCTGATGTCTCTCTCAGGACGAAAACTCCATTTGGGAGCTTTCTTTTATAATGATCTCAATAATCTTATAAACATTGACATTAAAAGTCGTTCAAGCTTTATTAAAAGCTCTTACTGATTCAACGCGTAGGAAGATGATAGATCCATGTGGTAGCACAATGGACCTTGCATTGGTCTAAGTATATCGGCTTGTACGACTACAACTTAACCTAACCTGCATTTGCGTGATGCAAGAGGTTTTAAGACTGCATATTTTTTAATGATTTAATGATGATGTGTCGCTAGGCTTATATGAATTATAAAATTACCTAGATGTGATTCTCCATTTAGTCACCTTTTACGACAAGCGCTGTTAAATGCCAATTTATTAAGTTTTTTTAATGTCAACTGAATATTCATCACAGTTATCAGATTGGTTTAATATCGATATGTTGAACCATTTTCTCTAAACACATAGATTTGGCTATGTGTATACTGTATATACAAGAGAAAAAGATTGCCATTTCTTTATACAACTTATTTTAATTGACTGATGTACATCTAAAGACATTATGCACAACAAGCAATGCAATTTACTTATGAGCACCCATTTTACATGTCGAAATTAAAATAAAATTCAATTGCAAACATTACTCACTGTAGGAAAAATGGGTGCCTTCAAGTGAACTTTTTCTCATGATTATCATACAATGTTAGCACAGCCTTAAGACTATGAACACTGTGCTGTAGCACCTGCCGTAATGTTGGCACAGTGAATTGCCAGAGGGCCGCAATAGCAAATAACAGTGGTATGCTTCTACTACAATATTTCAAAAATACCACCATTCGTATCTTATCTTCTAGCAAAAACAAAAACACCGACTTAATTATACGGAATAATTAGAATTTCCCCATTTTTCAGTGCCATAAGTTGGCAGATGATAAGATTAGGTTCATAAAACATTGTACATACATTAGTTAAAAATTATTCATCACTGGAAAAAGTTATACAGAAACGGTTTAAAGTCCGTCTGCTCAACAGCATAAAGGAGCCCTTAAACTTCTAGCTTTAGTGAAAACAATGTTATAATAAAATTTTGTGTTACATTATTTTTAATATAAATACAACAATAAAAAAATATATTGATTTTTGTTTTTGCGTTTATATGTTTTATAGTAAAGTGACTTCATGTGGTACTTAAACCTACTGGAACATGTTTGGATCCAGGAAATTTGATAAAAAAAAAGTGCAACTGGTATTTGCTTGAATGTTAGAACAGCTGAATTTTGAAAGAAACTTCAAACAATTTTGTTTGTTACCTTTTGCTGAATTCAAAAAGTTTTTCAAAGTTATATTTATATAAATAGATAGCAAAGGTTAACAAAGGAATGGAGAAATGTTTATCTTTTATACAAGGGGCGGGGTTCTTTAATGCAGTACTACCAAAATTCCTATCAAATTTCTTCAAAGTCAAGCGTTCCGTGTTGCGACATAATCATTGTGCGACAATATCAGACCAGGACCTTATGGCACATGATTGCAGTGGCTGGAGGGCGGTGTATAGGTATGGCAATTCTGCTTGCCGGATGTCGACTTCATTATCATTAATTCCAAGATTTAAGCGTATTACCAGAACCTCCGATTGGAAGTCCGTGTAACTGTATAACAGCCATCTTTATGTAGCATGACTTAATCGGTCCTACGGTACCCGATCCGTTCATGGTTATTGTTCCGATCAGCTGTTCGGAGATTTTCTCCGTTAAAACGAACACAGAGTATGTTTCATCGCGATGAGATGCGGTTTTTGCATGCCATTTTTGATCTCCGCACGTCAATTTCTTTCCGAAAGGATACCATGACAGGGCAGAATGATTGCATTATTTTGACACACAACTCTATCAGGATACACCACAGTGTGCCTGTATAGGGCCATGAAAGTTTCGCAAATGTCAGATATTACTGGGTGGGAGTCGAACCTCCAAATCCTGGCTCGGTAGTCCAATCCACTAACCACGATTTTGTTTCATTGCAGATATTTAAGGAGTCTAAAATAGAGTGCTGATCAATTTTACTGCTTTTGAACAGGCCGAAGTTAGTGACACATAGCACACTTTTCCTGGTATTTCGCAGGCAGACGGCGTTAAACCACATCCGGTGCTGCTGCGCCCGTGATAGGCCAGCGTTGCTATCTCTGTAAACCATCGCGTCGCCTAACGACCTGACCTATGTACTCGGAAGAATTGCTCCATTTTAGTCCAACCAACCACCCAATACATATCTACTCAATTCTCTCTACAGAGAGACTAATGTGGTTGCGACCGGAGGATTCGTAGATACGCTGCATTGGCCACGGTGATAGCAAAGCTTGTGCATTGGGGGTGGTTGGTCCCTGGATGACACAAATGCAAAAACACCAAGATTTGATGGATGATATGATCCGAAACGTGGAGGCCTGCCGATACTTTCTGAGGCACAGGCGGATCAGAGGTTATGTAGTATAGTGGGATGGTTGCAATCGAAATAAACCAGATCATTACCGCGTCGTTCTTTCGTCTTCCTAGACGGCAGCATACGGATCCTAACTTAATGATCAGGATTAAATGGACCATAACCCGGCTAGCCCTCAATAAAAATCGGCAGATCTCTCACTTTCGGATATATATATTTTTGCTGATGTCAACCAAATCCTGGTGGTGTGGTACTCGTATTTGTGTGATCCAGGAGTTTTTAAGTTTGCATCTTTTTACGATTTCGACACCGCATGCTCCTGTTATTGATTATTACTTGGCCGTCCTTTTATGACACAGTCGTGTCAACCCACGGATATACATATATGGACACTTGTGGGAGATTGTAACCTGAATGTTTAAATTGCCTAGAAATGTTTTCTTCACTTAGTCGCCTTTTGCGACAACCGCTGGTTTATTGGGCGCCACGCAGTTCTATTATTAGGCGTTCCTGCCACGAAACCAAAGTCAAGTAGTTAAAGTGAAAAAAAAGTTACAAGTCAAACTCTGACATTGATCCGATAACTGATATTGGTTAACTTAAGTCAGAAGCGGACTTAAATCGCTTGAAAATAAATGTAGTGTTTGTGTTGACGGAATTCCTCCTATTATTTTGAAAAAGTACTGCAATTTTGCTTTATCCATTTTTAAAATTCTGCAACTATTCTCTTTCCATTCTGATGAATGCTGGGCTGGAGTTAATTTCAGAACTAAAATTTTCAAATTTAGTTTTGAATTTTGGTCTTAACCAGGCTCCGTCACCACTATACTGTTATCCAAACTAGGTTCTGGCAATCACGAAAAAGGCAACCATGGTATCAATAGTGGCGATAAAATGACCAGGTGGTAATAAAAGCAATATCTGCTACCGAAAAACAATCGAAGCTTGTTTGTCGCTGTCGCAAAAACTTCAAGGCATAAAAAAAAATTTCTGGTGGGTCATTGGATACAGGGACATATCCGGAAACGAGCGAGCTGACGAACAGGCAAGGAAAAGGTCTGGGATAGACCAGGAACAGGTGAAACCACCACTCGGTAATCTATTAGAACGGGTGAAATGTGAGATTTAAGGCCAACACCAGGTGGAAACATTAACCACCTGTCACATATCAAGGTTGCTGTAAGTATAATGAAAGCCGGACCAACAAACTCCTGCAGTACGACAGAGTGTCGTTGTCTAAGTTGGTTTCCGATGTCACTAGTCACAACCTTCTAAGGAGCCACAATAAAAATAAATCTCAAGAATGATAATATATGAATAGGCCTGAGCCTGTCACATGAGGAACAGAGCACTTGGAAGCTAGACTTTCTGATGTCTCATTATCTGATATTAACTGCTTTCTGAAGACTTCCGGATGGCTGGACAGACAAGAGTGACAAACACCCAGTGGTCTAACCCTAACGAACGTTATCACAATGGGTCAATAAGGACCTTACCCGGGGGGGGGGGGGGGGGGGGGGTCATGCTGTTATTCTTCACCAACCCAAGAAACTTACCTTACCACTACTTTTTCTATTACTTATTATCTTTTATTTACTCTATCAGCCCTTTGTTTCTTTTTAGATTGAAATGGTGATTTTCATTTAAGTTCTAATCTATGCAAGTTTCTGAGGACGTTAGGATGTCTAGATAATGTCCAGTGACTACACAAAAAGGAAACTGGGGCAACAACAGCTACCCACCGCTTCCCACTTGGTTCTGCATATAATAACTAGTAACAACGTATATTATACATATACATATACGTATATCTAGAAAGCTAACGTTCTGACTATACCTAATAAGCTTATCATTCGTCGAATCAACGAAATGTATTCAATTTTATTATAATACATAATATGTATATTGATACTGTTCTTTCTGAAATACAGGTTTTGGTAACATAACTTCCGTTTTTGTTCAAAAAGCAATAGAATCCGTCAATCCTTCAAATCCGTTGATTCAAAGGAGAGCAATATAGAATACATACACGTATTCTTATGGTAAGTATGCATACAAGCAAAGGTTGCACTTCACAGATTCTAGCTTTGAGGTTTACGTATAATAAGATGGAAAGAGGCGGATATATAGAACGAAATATTGGAAAATAAGAGAAACTGAGCGAACTATCATTGTCGATTGACAGATAGTTCAATAATACAGGGAAACTGCAACCCGACTGCTGATTGATTGAAATGGCTTTAAATTGAAGGGACGTTTTCGACATTCGACTAGCAGTGTTAGTAAGTGTGGGGAAAAATGTAGGGAATTTCAGCTCAAAAATGAGGCATTACATGGTGACAGATTTTAAATTTCTAGAATTTTTCTCATAGCCGGTAGGAATATTTATTTTTGTTAGTTTGACCAATGGACGAGAGAGTTAGGTGAGAAATGAACAATTGTACTGTACTGGCATATAAGGTAGTTGGATCGTTCAGTGGGTTTCGGTTAGGCAAAATGCAACCAATGTTTTCGGTTGACAAATTTGGCGCTGGATTCTATCCTTCTATTCTACGAATCCTTCCTTCAAGTCTTTTAAAGTCGTTATATTCATCAAAGCAAAGGATGTAAAGGATTCTATGGGTTGAGCCATTAAAACCCACATGCGTTAGTCCGTGAATTGAAGTAGCGTTCGGAGAGTTCCTGTACAATCGTCAACTTGTACGGATAGTAATGAAGATCATCGTGCAGAAATCAGCCTGAATGGCGCGCATTTCAAGAAAGTAAGTTATGTTGCCGCACCCTATATAAAGAACATGTTCCGGAATAAAGAACTTAATTTTATTTAAATATTTTCGTATTTATTTATTATTAAACATTTTTTTTTTAAATCAGCATTTTCAGACTAAAATTATCAAGTCCTTATAAATTCAAAAAAAAAAACACATAAAAATCTTATTCAAACATCCGTCATGCACGGTAAAAAATATTATACAACTGTCATCCTCAAGAGCGCATCGGTGACTGAGTAACTAACTCAGTTAGAAGTAATCTATCACCTAACTATGTACCCATGTTTTAAAGGAGACAGCAAGATTTTGATTGTGTCCTCGTCCAATCGACGAACATTAGCTTTCAAGGGTTAAACCGTATTAAGTAACGTTTAAAAGATAGATTCAAATCAATTTTGAACTTTGGCTACATATATAACTGAACGATGGAAAATTATGGTTAAACATAGGGACGGGCTACAGTCCGCTGGGGCGAACTGTTGGATACCCTATTCTTATTCCTATCCCTCATAAGTGGGCGTGACAAAAGTCTAAGTATGGTTAAATTGTTAAGAACGCTCTACATATTTTGTTATATAACATTTAAAGGATTTTATCAAAAAAAACGCTCCCTAGCTCAAACTTGGGTGTTTCAATAAAATTGTTTTATTTAATTGTGGGCGTGTCAGTAGGCGGATTTAAAAAAAAATTAACACATGAGCATAAAGGGCCCCTAGAGAGTATATATTATAAATTTCAGCTCCCTAGCTCAAACTTTGGATTTTCAAAAAAATTGTTTTATTTATTTGTGGGCGTGTCAGTGGGCGGATTTTGAAAATATTTATACATGAGCTTAAAGGGCCCCTAGAGAGTATATATTATAAATTTCAGATCCCTAGCTCAAACTTTGGATTTTCAAAAAAATTGTTTTATTTATTTGTGGGCGTGTCAGTAGGCGGATTTTGAAAATATTTATACATGAGCTTAAAGGGCCCCTAGAGAGTATATATTAAAAATTTCAGCTCCCTAGCTCAAATTTTGGTTTTTCAATAAAATTGTTTTATTTTTTTGTGGGCGTGGCAGTGGGCGGATTTTGAAAATTTTATATCCCGAGCAGTTTTAGGAGTCATAGATCATATATAAAAAATTTCAGCTTCCTAGCTCAAAATTCGATTTTTTCCAAAATTTTGTTTTTTTGAGTTTGTGGGCGGATTTCAAAAATTCGTAAACTTGATTATTTCGGGACCCTAGAGAGTATATGGTTAAAATTTCAGCTCTCTAGGTCCAGTTTAAAGGCCTAATTTTTGCCGACGGACGGACGGACGGACGGACATGGCTAGATCGACATTACTATCGATGCTGATCATAAATATAGTAACTTTTAGGGGTCTACGGGCAATATTAAGGTATGTTACAAACTATGCGTCAAAATTAATATACCCCTAGAATAGGGTATAAAAAGCTCCCACATGGGCCTAATAATAATTAGGTAAAAAGGTCGAATATTAGTAGGTATCAGATCAGTATTGCCTTACGAATCATTTAGCTCTCAATAGTGAAACGAATTGTAATATCACAAATAAATCTATTGTCTTCGGAGGAATCACTTTAAGACTAATATGCGCTTACCTAAGAAATTATCACAAAGGGTCTATATTGACCTAAGTGTGACGGACGCAGGATTCTCGTCAACCCAGTAACCTTACCTAACCTACCTTAAAAATTAAAGTTTATAAAAGTGTAACCTAACGTAAACCTCATTATGACTTCGCATCCTTTTGTCATTTACTTATCTATTTGTCTTTTCCATTTAATTGAATCTAAAATCGAAGATAAATAATGCTAAAAAGGACTTTAAATTGAATCTTCTTTTTCCTCAACGGTGACACTATGATCAGGACAAAAGTGATCATTACCATCCCACTTTACTTATGTGGGATTCGTCGGTTCGACGTCAATTAAGATTTACAGGCTTTCGGATCGCTTCATAACTGCACCCTAAAATGAATATATGCAATAAATGCACCAGATGACTACCTCTCATAAAAGCCATTCTTATGTTATACACTTATATCTATTTCAGGGGTGATTTTTACTCAAGAGTATAAAGTCTTACATAAAAAGAGAGAGCCTAATACTATTGTTGGTATTTTAGCAAGTGTAAACAAATTCCAAATTACTGCTCGGATTAAAAATCCAATCAAACCCCCGTTTAGGGCGAGAAAATTATAGTATAGTTGAAAAAATAAAACTTCACTCGCAAGTAAAATTTGGGGGTATGTGTCAGTTCCGTAGGTCAGAATTGCCGTCAAAGTTTTGACATTCGATAACTAAAGTTATCGGAATAATCGTAATCTATTGTTAGTAATTAGAAAGCCCCTATCTACTTATTTTTTATAAATACAATCTTTTAACTCCGGATTTGGTGTATCTATAATTAATTATCTTCAATCAACAATGTAATATTTCACATATGCATATATCCCACCCTCTTGATTTTAATAAAGAAACAAAGTCAAACTCCTAACACATTATGTAGCTTAAAACATAGGGACGGGCTACAGTCCGCTTGGGTTGGATACCCTATTCATATTCCTATCGCTCAGAGAGTATATATTATAAATTTCAGCTCCCTAGTCAAAAAAAAAATAAAAATTAAATTGTGGGCGTTTCAGTGGGCGGATTTTGAAAATATTTACACATGAGCATAAAGGGCCCCCTAGAGAGTATATATTATAAATTTCAGCTCCCTAGCTAAAACTTTTGATTTACAAAAAAAGTGTCAGTAGGCGGATTGTGAAAATATTTACACATGAGCTTAAAGGGACCCTAGAGAGTATATATTATAAATTTCAGCTCCCTAGCTCAAATTTTGGTTTTTCAATAAAATTGTTTTATTTATTTGTGAGCGTGTCAGTGGGCGGATTTCAAAAATTCGTAAACTTGATTATTTCGGGACCCTAGAGAGTATATGGTTAAAATTTCAGCTCTCTAGGCCCAGTTTAAAGGCCTAATTTTTGCCGACGGACGGACGGACATGGCTAGATCGACATTACTATCGATGCTGATCATACTCGTAAATATAGTAACTTTTAGAGGTCTACGGGCAATATTAAGGTATGTTACAAACTATGCGTCAAAATTAATATACCCTTAGAATAGGGTATAAAAAGACAAAAAAAAGACAACACAAAGAAAAACTCAAATAAAATTACACATACATACTGCAAATGTTTATTATTAAATATATGCAAAAAAAATCAATTCTATTTGTTTACCCTATGTAAATATGTATATAAAATTGCAATTCAAAATGCAATTTATTATTCTACAGCTAAATGTAAACATTAATTTGTAACTTTTCATTGATAAGGTGTGTTCGTTGCGCTTGTTATTGTAAAAAAAACGGAAATCATTGTATCTACAAGGTGGCGCAAAAGTAATCCTCCTATCAGAAAATGCTATAAATTTTGCGATTGGCCCCTAATGTCAGTTCTGTTTTGACATTTGTGTAGTAAACACATGCGAAATACACGTTAATAAACAATGTTACGCTATACTGCTCCAGAACGCGGAATATTGGTGACTATTTATTTGAGCAATAATCGGTCGGTGACTTTCGGACATCGGAAGGTTATTTTTGCGCCACCTTGTACTTGATAGCTAATGTAATGAAATAACTGACTGTCTGTGGTTTGGAATAGAGATGAGTTGACGACAGTTCAAACTACTCGTATGAAGGGTGACAGAAGGAATTTTCTGATATTTATTTGGTTAGATGGAAAAGGATGTAACAATACACTGTGCCATAGTTAAACAGTTGTCTCCTTACCAACCGACGATGTCGGTGAACCAGGTGGAGAACCAGGAACTTGTGATAAAATCAAGTTCATCTGGGGTTGTGATAGTGAACGAATTTTAATCGGGATGAGAGAAGGCGAATGTTTTGAAAATTTCTTTGGTGGCAGCGGCGGAGGAGTCGAAGATTGTGAACAGTATAACACAGATGCAGCAGTATTGCTGGGGCTACCAAAACTCATACTGTCAAATATGGCGGCATTACTGTAGATGGCCTCCTCTTCGATGGTTGAGTAAATTTCCTCGGCAGTCTCGTAGAACGAGTTCGTTTTGGTTGGGGTTGCTGAAGGTCGAAATGCTGATGGCGGCAGTGATGTCGGCGGCACTGGAGGCAACACCTTCGAAAGGGAAGTCTTTTCCACTACTTGGGCAAAGGGAAAGTTCTGGGAATGTGGTTGAGTGGGTGGCATAGGCGGTGGAGGAGCGGGAGTGATAGGTGCAGACAAGTATTCGCTACTGTGAATATTCAATAAAGATTGCTGCAGACTGGGTGACGATGATAATGGTTGTGATAGTGGTGGAGGTGGGTATGATGGTTGTGGTGGAAGCGGTAGTGGGGTGTGTTGCAGCGTATAGGCCGACGACACCGCAGCATTACCATTTTCTAACGAAGCCTTCATCACCGTTGCACTGTCACTCACCATAAGACGTCCTGGTGTTAGCTGATAGTGATGATGGTGTTGTTGCCTATGAAATGGGGACGAATCACTGCTTCCCGAGACCGGCACTGTACTGGTCGACGAGATGCTAGTCGGATAGCCTAGATGGAAGAAGTTTTGTGTAGATGATGAAGGTAGAGTGGATGCAACCGAGGTTGCAGTGTAAGGTGGTACAACATTGTAATAATGCGATGTGTGTTGTGGCATGGGCAAACTGTTGTACTGCACGGGAAGGATCTGTGGTGTAGGGAACATTTGTGTGGATGTTAATATTGGCCCATGCTGTAGCTGCTGCTGCTGCTGTAAGTGATGGAGTGCCTGCTGTTGCGACAGTTGAAAATCGTGTTCCGTTTGATACAATGGGGATTGATTAGTATAATTGGAAATAGTCGTATCGGATGATAGGTTAGAAGGATCAGAATCATAATCTATAAACGGATTTACCGGATGTTTTCTGGTTAAGGTATTACTCCTACTCCTACTGGTCGTTGACGATTCCGAGTTTGTGGTTGATAATGATATACCGCTCACTGTATTGCAGATGGTTTTTCGTAGTTCGTTTTCTTGTAGCAGGATAGCTCGATGTAGCTCTTCAGTGACAAGTATGCTATCTGGACAGTTTTCATGAGCAAAGTCCTTTGGCCGCGTTGCAGTGGCAGGTGTGGGAGATGGAAGAGCTTCCTTCTGGGTTGGTGATGGACTTAGCTGATGTTTAAGTGGAGGTAAGATCTCTAAATATTGAGGATCTGAGTCATATTGCCTGGGAAGGGTGTGATAGTTGATTGGAGGTGGTGGTGGGTTTTCTCTGGGACGCGTAAAAGCGATTTTTGATGGTAGTCTGGGACTTTTCACAACCTCATGGATGGTATTCGTTTCGGCGTTATGCTCAAAAACGGCAAAATCACCGTGACCGACATCGGTGTTTTGGAATGTTTCTAAAGCAACGTTCTTCATTATGTCAGCGAGCTTAATTTTGGGCTTTGGAGGTGGAACCGGTTTAGGTGGCTTTTGTGACAGGTTGCCCGTCGATTTCGAATGATGACTGCTCATTGAGTTCGACGCATGAGTTTCGGAGAGCAGATCATCATTGGACTTTGATAAAGTGCGATCTTTTCGACAGAGTACAAAGTTATCTCTTGAAGACCTTGAGGTAGCATTTTGAGAATACAATTTAGCCATTTGCTCGTATTCATCGGGTTTACTTCTCTTAAGAAATGCTTCGCGGAATGGATTGTCTCGCTCGATTTCTTCGCTTGTAGACGGCAGTCTTTCAAGAGTTCGACTTCCGGGAATGTCATAAATAAATTCGGTCTGCCTGGCTGGACTGAATTCTGCAAGAACAGGTGATTCGATTTCTTTGATTCGGGCAACCGTAGGCACTATTGGTGGCAGTTTATCGGGTTTATGCTTTTCCAGAGTAGAGCTGGCCGAGGACGATGGACTGGCCGAACGAAGTATACCCTTGCGCGGACGTCGATGATGGTCGTACTCTTGTTCAGAGTCATATTGTCGGCTCTTATAGGCCGACATTTCTGGTGTCCTGGAGCGTTCGTAGTCCGATTTAGAACGTTCATCGCCGCTCAAATCAAAGCTAACCGATTTACGATGGCTGTACTCAGGGGTACTACGACCAGAGCTGAATTTAGGCTGTGATTGTTGGTATTGATCTTCCGAATCACTGGTATTTCGCTGGAACTCATGACTATCTGAATCCATTTCATCGGAGGGGTTCTGTTCTGTACGCTTAAATGGGCCATCAACATCAACACCATTGTCGCCATCTTCATCATCTTCATCCCTGTCGTCATCGTCGTCCATATCTTCGATGTAGACCTGTTCCACTTTCGTAATTTGGGGCACACTGGTGGCTGCATTTGGTGCTGCTATACTTTGATTGTGAACCATTTGTTTGTATTCAAATCGGGGATCTGCCTGACGTTTATTGTCGTCATCTGTCAAAAATGCCTGCTGCTGATTTGATGGTGGAGTTTTCTCTTTGAATTGCTTATTTGTCTGAATTTGTTTTTGTCAATTCGATTGCATTTAGGATTCGATTTAAAATACAAAAGAGAGAGAGAGAAAACATAATTGATTTAGTAAATTTGAAATAAATTGTTTGTTATCGCCGATGAAATGTTCTCAAAAACTATATAAAAAGCACACTGATTGATTGCTAGCGTGTGTTTTCTGATGTGGACATTATGATTTCAGTGCTAAAAGATGAGGTGACGTCACATGTATTTTTTAGGCTATGATGAACATTTTAAACCTTCAAATGTTATTTTACGAATTGAAATAATTGTAATATCAATTTTAAGTTTACAAAAACATAACAAAAGACAAAACAATGTACCTAAACGTTTAAAAATACACTGTTTTATTTTGCTCTTGGAAATTGTGCATATTGTATGTAAATGTGTATTGTCAGTGTTGTCAAAGAGGGTGTCATCGGCCAACTTACACAGTTGGTGCTGACTATGCATAATGCAACAAATTATTTAACTAATACAAAGCAAAACATAGATAAAAGCGGCGGGACAGACAAAGATGCTTAGCTATGAACCTCTAAGGCAAAGTCAAAGAAAATAGGCTGCACATGTACAAATCCGTTTGAATAGATGGTCATTAAAAAAGTCAAAAATTGAATTCACCATCTAAACTATGGTCGTTGCATTCATTGCGTCAACATTAACCAGTCATATTAAAATGTAAAATACAAAACTACAACGAATCAAGTACTGAAATTGCAAATTTTTGTTACAATAACATACCTACTATATGTAAAAACTCGTCAAAAACGCATAAAAACTCCTACACCAAGGGAAGAAGAATTCATAACATAAATATGTAAAATTCATTCAGAGCCCAAAGCCTAGAATGTGCGTGCGATAGCCCTAAAGTTTACGCTGATTCTGAACGGCAAGTTAGAGAAGCTTTTCAAGACAACTTTACTCTGGAATGTTTGTCAAATCTTCGTAAGAGCTGGGGCAGTTAAAAATTGTTTTGGGTATTCCTGGGTAGGATTCGAACCCTATTCGAATTAACATTCAGTTTCACTCACGGTGCATATCTGCGTTAAGCAAATATCCCTATTCGAAGGATCTTCGTAAAAGAGTCGATTTGTCTTACACCACTCATTTTCTCTTGAATTACAGTCGCGCTTACAACAAAAAAGCATTATCCAAGTCGTTTGACACGAGTGATGTTTTGATAAAATTGTCTGGTTTCCAAGTAAGGATGACATTACTGCTACAACTTTAATTCTCCGCGCTCAAAAAAACGAGGTGCAATACTGAACTGCTTCAAGGTATTTGCCTCCGAGATTTGCGATGATTCCACAGACAAATCTTGGCTAATTGTTTTATATGCAACGGTACGCCTAAGATCAAGAAAAGACAAACTATCTTTTGAGGTGTAGATCTGTTTGTATACTGAGTTTTCGACACTTTAGTGGTAACAGCAGAATTCATCACGCTCTGCCCAGATGTTCCAAAAGAAGAAAAACCATTACTTCGAGGAACGTACAAATAGAGTAGGTTAATTTTACTCAACTATATCCAGCCCTTAGAAGTAATTTCACCGCATTCTGAAAATATATCCGTATGTATTTATAATCAACTCCGATTACCAAATACGCTACTCTTCCAAAACGCCATTATGCTTGTTGTTGTTATGCGACAAAGGTCGGATGAAAATGCCGAATGTCTTTTTGGACTAGTTCTGTAGTCATCTCACGACTTGACTTTACTTCAATTAACTAAGAAAATCCAACACGAATAATGGCGTCTGCAATTTTGCTCCTGACAGGAAGTCGAGTGGTTCAATTAGACTGTGTGTGTGCGTTTGTAATCGTTTCTTCAAAGCAGAATTCATATCTTCTGAATGAAAGTACGCACACAACCACACGTGTTCGTTTGTGGCGGATATTTTTATTTTCAAAATATTCAGTCCGTTGATCAAGTTGAACGTTTAAACAATTAATATCTAACTAATAAAAAACAGTCAGAAGTTCTTACTTCATTAATGGTTTCTCTGGCGAAAGGATTCAGTAAGGTCTTAAATAAGATTAATTTTGAGCATTCTCGGAACGGTATTGCCACAAAAATAACCAGCCATGGCCGTCCAGCAAGAGATGGCAAAGGTTGGCAAAAGGTGCTTATAAATATTTTAAAAAAGTTTGTATTTTATATACATTTTTTTCTATTATTTTCATTAGACGTTGCCAAAATAAATGTAAAATTTTAAATGAATTATATAGTCAAAAATTCTAGCATCGTATTTCCAACACAAACGCGTAATTTTCATACATACTGAATTTCCTCGCCAAACTACTTTAATTGTTTTCCCACTCCTTAATTTTTTCTCAGTTGTGTACAAATCAACTGCAACATTGGCGGGTCGTATGCGTTAGGTAATGAGGATTGAAAGTCGACACGACTCAGGAAACTACAAAAGACGTTTTCGACAAATGACAACGGTAATCTAGGTGAATATCCTCTGATGTCTATCGGAAGCGTGCACCTTCAGAGGATGAGCATTATTCCGTTAAATTTATCCGAACATGCCCTATCGTAGTATCTTTAGAATAGACATAGGTCAGCGACAAGTCTTCGTTTACATAGTGGTTGGAGAGTTGATGTAAATTTTGGCTCGTCAATTCTGGATCATAATTTAGACGAACTGCAAGCCTTTGGATATTGACGGGTATTGTTAGAGAATGATTGGAAGCCAGACTTCATAATGTGAGAGCATTACACAATTCCAGGCCTAACTTGAAATTTAAAAAAGAGGAGGAGATAACTCCTTGCTCCGAAAAGGTAACTTAATTTTGTTAAAGGAGACTTTACAACATTATAAAGGTTATTATGTCAGGTAACGCCTGAGTTCAAGGTAACATCAAGATCATAAATGGTCTGATTTGAAACAATATGCTGGGCTATAATGAGGAACAGTCGAAGTATTCTTTCGAGAAAATGCGTTTTATTCGCACTGAATGCAACCAAATTGACTTTGCCCACATGCGTTCTTTATCCAGTGCCTGTTCCATCTTTGAAGCTGAGCAGTACTTGAATCTTTAATTCGAGAACAAAGTTATAAGAGTGCTATTATCAGCGAAAATATTGATTTTATTATACAACTGCATGTATGTCTGTACACTGGCGATCACAAGGATGAGGCCATACATTTTGCAATCGATTTTCAGTCTTTATACCTGTTGGAAATTTTATACCCGGAAACTTTTACTACCTGTGAACAGGTGCATTTTTTACAACAGTAAGTCATAAAATTAAAGGGTAAATAAGAAAATAAGAAATGACCGCTATAATTTCCCAAGATCAAACAATGAACTACTTGAAAAGCGTATTAAAAGATACGTCACATGGATGAGGCCATTGCTAATATTTCGTTGCAGGAGTTCACATCAGGGATTTTTTTAAAGTTTTGTTAAGAATATTTAATAAAGCGTTGAAAAGAACTGTTTTTATTTAGTTAAAAAAATGGGTTCCGGAAAGACTTTGACAGCGAAAGAAAGAGGAAAAATAGATGCTTTCAAGGATTTAGGACTCCCAGGACGAGTAATTGCAATGATGCTTTAGAAGTAAGACTATTGTAAACAGTTATCTTGCGGATCCACAACACTATGGGAAAAATCAAAAAGAACGCACAGCAGAAGCAACAACATTGCGAGAAAAGCGGGTTATTCTACGGCTTGCCTCAAATTCTACTCTACCAGTGACTAAAATAAGGGCCAACAGCGGAGTATCAGCCAGCATAGCAACGGTCCGAAGAATAATACGAAAAAGTAGTACATACTAAACAGAGAAGAAAACTTAAAAAGAAACCTGTTTTGAGGCAAGTACACAAGGAGCATCGAATGAATTTTGCAAGTCGCTTGGAGCAGTGAATGGAAACTCAGATGAAAAAAGTTTGACTTTGACGGTCCCAATGGTTACAACTTTTATTTCCATGATCTAAGAAAGGAGGAGCTTATTTTGGCAGTACATCACAGCCGTACATCAGGTGTAATGGTTTGGGGAACTATTACCCACGATGGCACAATCGAGTTGGAGTTTTTGTCCACAACAATGAACGGAAACAACTGCAAATGTTTACTCGAATGGTCAAGTGAAAAACATTTTCGGACCCTTGTCTTAAATATTCCAACAAGACAATGCTCTATCCACATTTCCAAGGTTGTTAGAAGTTGGATTCAATCAGAAGAAATGGAACTTTTGCCACGGTCGCCCTATTCATCGGACATAAACATAATCGAAAATGTTCGTCTTTCACTAATGGAGGGAAGAAAGAGCAGCTGACATTTTTTGTTATCACTTTTGCCATTGGCTAATGAGTCAATATTCTCTCATTGTAATTCGACCGTTTGGTTGCTCTCATGAATCAAAAAATATAAGTTATTCCCGAGCTCCTCCATCTTGGTTTAGCTGTCTACGCACATCCAACAATGTGTCAAATATCCTACGTCATGAGAGTCGAGATTGAGTAAACTTAGTTTTCTTGTACAAGTTTGATTATTTGCAGTTATAAAAAAATATTATAAAAATCTACGTAACGGTGGCTGCTCAGTATTAAGTTGTAAAAGTTTCACAGCAAATAGGTTAATATATCTCCAAATGCGAGAAGATATTTTAACATGGAGACGATTTTTGACAAAGGTAGGTACCTTCATTTCTGCAGAAGACAAATTCAATACCAAAACTTCCAGGATTTACAATCATCATTTTGTTTACTTCATGTGATAAGTCCTCGTAGGTATTTAAAGATATTTAAATATTCTGTGTCACACAGCGCATGTATAAAAACTGTTTCATATCTACAGAAACATTTATTTTCACTGTTTTACACATTTGTGTGGAACCTTCTCATATTTGGATATACATATGTACATTCAAGGATATTCATGCAACTTCGTAAAACCTTCGTAAACATCGAAAACTTCTAAAGTTTACGACGTGGTAAATGAACTGACGAAATTTGTGTGGGAAATCTTTTACAACAAAGTTGTGAATTTTTCACACAAATCTGGTGTGTAAATCACGACGGTAAACGTGAAAAACTTTTTCAGCCAATCAGCGGTCGAGCTGCTGTTAGACAACGGAATATCGATTGCCCCTCTGACAAAATCCGCAGGTTAAACAAAGGCGTGTATCTTACAGCTGATTGATTTACGATTATTTACGCAAGCATTTTTTGGGGCGTTCATGAAAAGTTCGTCGTAAGCTTGCAGTTTTATGAAGATGGTATGTAACCTTACGTCGTTGCATGAATACCCCTAGATATTATTTGGTTTTACTTATTTTCCATGTCACTTTATCATAATTGTTATATTACTGCAAGAAATAAATCACTTTTATGCCAGCGCAACACAACGTTTCTTATTTAGTTATCGTGCTCGTGATTCTTATGACGTATTCAACTTGACAGATTGTTCGAGGGGCGATAAAAGGCGAAATTCTTCTATAGTTCATTTATGGGTTGCACATATTACGGAGAATAACAAAATTATAGCTTATTTGGTCAATTCGATTTTGTTTGTTGAAGGAAGGTCATGTTAGCTCGTCATTCGAGAACGTAGACACGTTTTTGTTTTGTTTTTTAATAAAAATGCGCACAAGCAAAACTGTGCGTGTGTCCTAGTAATGTATAAAATGGATATAAATTACCACAAATATGAACACTCTCTTTTAAATCGGTTCAAGATTGATGTGGGAATATAGACAAAGATTTAACTCTGATACGTTCCGAGAACCATTAGTGCTACTGCCAATGATGAACCCAACGGCATTATAGAGGAGGGAATGAAAAACTTCTGGAGTGAGCCAAATACATTTATATCCGGCTCAGAAAGTTACTAAAACGTATATAATTCATATCACTTTCTAAATATGTATGCTATTAATTAAGGCCAATCGCAACTCCAGTTTCAATAGTGATAAATAACCTGCCTGTAGCTTACCACAGGAAAAGGTTCCAAGCCGTTATATAAGAAAGACATCAGCAACACGTAATAAATGACAAGGATACAACACAAATCAGCCTTGAAGTGGGTTTTAAGTCTGCGGGGCGAATTCTACATCCACTGCCAAAGAACTAAAATAATAAATTACATAACATCAAGGATATTTCCCAGCGCCCACAACACCATTATCATCGACATTTCCACAAAAAAAAACATATCTATTTCGTTTTTTCTTTAAATACCATTTGAGGATATTTTTCATAAAGGCAGCGCAAAATTGAAAAGTAAACAGATTTAATGAGCCGCAACCGCAATCCCTATGAATAAGTAGGTACTGCCAATGTCACATTTAGGCAAAGGAAGCATTAGCATAAATAAAAAATATACGAAATTAAAAATAACACTTTGTTGTATAACATGTACCCACAACAAACAACCCAGCTAAGATTCTTCACGATTTCAAGGATACAAATTAAAAATTACTTTTATCCACAAAAGGAAACCCACACGAATCTGTTGATATACGTGTACCCGCATTTCAGCGTATAGAACGAGCGTGAACCAGCATGAAAAAGTAAATATTTAAATTTTACACATCCACCTACTTATTAACCGTTCTATAACCAAAGAAAGAAATACATAATTTCGCATGTTGTTATCCTTTTTCTGTCTTGACAGCTCACACCCTCTATTTATTCCAAAGTGCCTACAGCTTGCGACACTCGTTTCTTCCTATGTTGCTACTAAATGATGTATATTATATTATATAATATGGCATCTGACAGCTTAATGCCATTAAAAACCAAATTACTAAAATGCTTGCTAGGTACTCGTACATATGCGCAGTGGTCCTAGCATCGACTATCGATTCTACATTGCTCCGTAACAGTAAAGTGATATCCTGTGGAATTATGACGCCACTTTCTGAGCAATTTAACAAATTAATTTAATTGTACAATGATTTAGGGAAATTTGCGCAGAAATTAATTTAATTACTTCCCTACTGTGAAAAGTCGTAGATTTTTTTTTCTTGAAGTTGTTGCCATTGAACAGAAGGTATTTTTTTTTTTTTTTTTTTTTTTTTTTTTTGTCGGGATGTGTGAAACTTTCTGCACTGGAGCACTCAGACTCAATACTGGTCCATTGTACTGCCAGGCAGACACACCACATTTTACTGTGGGAATTTACTCGTTTTTCTAAGAAAAACGAGAAGGCGCTTCAATGATAAGGAGCTTAGGTTTACAGCACTCACCATATCCGCACCAAATACCTGCCACCTGATACGAGCAAAAGCAGGACAATCACAGACGAAATGTTCCGCAGTGTCGTCGCTTTCTCCACAGGCTTCGCAGTTGGTGGTGTCGCTTAGGCCTAGCACCTTAAGGTGTTTGGCAAAAGCGTAGTGTCCCGTAAGAACGCCAGTAGTCTGTCTGCAGTCTTTTCTGTTGAGAGACAACAAGAATGCCGCGGATTTCCCACAGACGTCGGGGAGCATTTGCTTAGTCTGCCTGCACCCTGGAGAGTCATGCCAACGGCGATTGTGTTCATAGGAAACCCAACCGTCAATGGAAGCCCTGACCGAGGACGCAGGCAGACAGATCGCTGGTTCAGGTCCTGAGAGGTCCCCCTCTGAGCCTTGTCTAGCAAGTTCATCGGAGATCTCATTTCCCGTGATCCCGTTATGACCCGGGACCCAGACAAGTTTAAGTGAATTCAGCCTTCCGACCGAATTCAGAGATATCTTGCATTCACGTACTATTTTGGAGGTAGTTAAGGGTTTGAGTAAGGCCTTAAGCGCAGCCTGACTGTCGCTACAGACGCAGATACTTCGCCCCCTCCACCTGTTCCTCGTAACATAGTCCATGGCCATTAGGATAGCATAAGTCTCTGTTTGGAAGACTGACGCATGTTTGCCTAACGGAAAGAAAAGTCTAACGCTATCGCTCTCCACGAAGACACCAGCACCAGATCCTTGATCGGTTTTGGAGCCATCCGTAAAGATTCGACTGCATTCCCTTCCAGGTTCAGAGTCCGGCCAGAGCCAGTCCTGGACGCGAGGAAAGTCGACCTCGTATTTGCGCTTTAGCCGAAGTTCCGGTGTCATCGCATCAGACGGCATATCCATAAGACAGGAGTCGAAGGACAACCGTTGCGCAAGTTCATCAAAACTCCAGTGCGAGTTATACCAAAAGCCACCTCTTGTAAGACGTGAGATAGCCTTGATTGTACAGCCCATGATGTAAACATCAAGGGGCGGAAGGTTCAATAGTGCATCTAGGCCGGAGCCAGGCGTGCTGGGGAAGGCCCCCGTGCAGCCGAGACATACCTGCCTTTGGAGTTTGGCAAAAGCAGCAGTGACGTATTTACGTGAAAGCTTATTCCACCAAACAACCGATGCGTATGCTATAAATGGTCTTATCATAGCCGTATAAATCCATAGGACTCTTTTCGGTGATAAGCCCCATGTCTTGCCGAAAATGCCTTTGCACTGCCAGAAAATAGACAGCGCCTTGGCAGTCTTCAGCTCAACATGTTTGGACCAAAGAAGTTTGCTATCCAGGATGACTCCCAGATACTTTGCTTCATTGGAGAGTTGGATTGTGACGCCTTTTAGCACTGGCTGAGTCAACCCGACCAGCTTCCTCCTTCTCATAAACCAACGACCATACCACGTCGAGTTAATCGGTTCTCGTCAGATCACCGTAATTAAACGACGTTGGGCGCGGTTAGTACGTAGATGGGGGACCGTTTGAGAACAACCGCGTGTCGTTGGCCAGTCCCATCTACAGAGTTGAGGTAGATAATACATACGTGGTATCACAATGGACCTACATTGGTCTAAGTGTGTCGGCTTCTGCCGACAGCCACATAAACCTAACCTAACCTTCCTCCTTCTCGTAAAGAGAACAACCTCAGTTTTAAGAGGATTGACCGAGAGCCCATTCCTAGTGCACCATTCGTCGATCACGTCAAGGGCCGCCTGCGCCTTGGCGCATACAGTCGCTATGCATGATCCAACAGAAAGCACGGCAACATCATCCGCGTACGCCTGAGCGTAAATATTAGAACTGTTGAGTGCGTTCAACAGAGAGTCGACCAGCATACACCACAGCAGTGGAGACATGACGCCGCCTTGCGGGCAGCCTCTGTTTACCCCCGCCATAACATAGCGGCCACAATCCGCATCCGCAACCAACGTTCTATTCATTAGCATTGCTTTAATCCACAACACCAATGGTTCGTCTACTCCGTGTTGTCTGGCGGAGCTGCACATGCTATCAAAAGTCGCATTGTCAAAAGCACCCTCAATATCGATGAAAATGCCCATCGCGTATTCTTTTCTGTCAAGCGCGCCTTCAATTCTACCAACTAGATTTTGGAGCGCAGTCTCGCAGGATTTTCCGCGTTGATAGGCATGTTGCATCGGAGATAGTGGGTGCAATCGCAAAGCACCTTTGCGCACGTGAAGCTCGACCAGCCTTTCCAAGCTTTTCAGCAAGAAAGAAGTCAGACTGATTGGTCTGAAGCTCTTGGCGAGCGAGTAGTCACTTCTGCCAATTTTTGGTATGAATGCCACTCTAACTGTACGCCAGGGTGTTGGAATGTATGCCAGTGCTAGGACAGCGGTGAAGATTTTCTTCATAGTCGGTAGCAGCTGGTTTGTACATTGTTGCAGCATGGCTGGGTATATTCCGTCCGTACCAGGCGACTTGAAGCCGTCAAAAGACGCAAATGCGTATTTAATGGCCTCGTCCGTCACCACGGCCTTCGCAATATACCAGCTACGCCGAGTTGTTTGTCTTGGCTCACTCATAGTCTCGGTAATCGGGGCTGGTTGTGAACCAATTGTAATCTGGTTACCCGGAAAGTGAGACTCCAGCAGATAACTAAGAGTTTCCGCTTTCGTCTCAGTGAAGGTGCCATCAAGTTTTCTAAGTGAGTCCAGTTTGGCTGGTTTGCCCTTTTTCAGAACTTTAACCAACCTACTAGTTTCACCCAGCTTTTCAATCTTTTCGCAGAAATTCTTATAAGAAGCACTTTTCGATACCCGAATTAGCCTCTTATATTCCTTCTGCTTCGATCGGTAGAGATTCCAGTCTGTCTCCAAATCAGTCTTGAGTGACCTATTTAGAAGCTTTCTAGCTTCTCTACGAATTCTTTGCAGTTCCGAGCTCCACCAGGGAACCGGTGTTCTGCCAGGGGGTTTGCTTACTGGGCACGTCAGTTCAAAACAGCTAGTAATGGCACTATTCAGGTCTTGAACAGCTTCCTCTACCTTTTGTCTCGTCCTGAGTTTGGTTGGAGTTTTGAGAGTTTTCCCTAATTCCTCCCTGAAGCGTATCCAGTTGGTTTTTCTCGGATTCCTCCTCTCCTGCAAAGTTATGGCTTCGCATTCGATTTGGAATTCGATATATCTATGGTCTGAGAGGGACACCTCCGAAGAGACCCTCCAGTTAGTAACCGCCTTAAAGTATCTATTTGATAAAGTTAGGTCGATCACTTCCTGTCTTCTTGACGTCACAAAAGTTGGTTGCGAGCCAACATTGTTGATAGTAAGATCAGATGATAGAATGAAATCCAGGAGATGGTTTCCTCGCATGTTGCATTTGCTGCTGCCCCAAATAGTGTTTTGAGCATTGGCATCACAGCATATAACTAAGCCCATCTTCCTGGTGTCGCAATAGTCAATGAGTTCAGCAATTGCCCTCGGTGGTGGAGGCACTACCGAATCATAGGGGAGATAAGCTGATGCCACGATGAAGGTCTTCCAATTTCCATTCGTTTCGTAGCTAATGGCTGCAGCAACCAAATCTTGGCCACAAAATTGTCCAAGCTTAGTCGCTGAGAAAAGGTTCGACACAGCAAGACAAGCCCTTGGTCTCTCGGACCGCTCGTCACAGAGTATCGTAGTGCCACGGACACCTCCAAGGCCACAGATGCGATTTTTCCACACCCATGGCTCCTGTATGGATATTATGTGGGTTTTTGTATTCAACACAGAAAGCTTCTTACTGATGAGTGCAGTAGCAGCCTTGGAGTGTTGAAGGTTAATCTGAGTAAATCCAATCATTGGAAATACATCAGTCATACTAGTGGAAGGGCACGCAGAAGGTGCGCGCGCAGTTCCACCGACAGGAGTGCTTGAGGTCTTCTTCCTCCGTTTGTTCCTGTTCGAGCTATTGGAAGGGGAGGCAGCGTTGGTTTCAGTCAGCTGGCTGGTTTCGGTTGGGGTAACCTCTGCCGACCTGCATCTCTTTTCCGTCGCCGCCGGGGAAGGGCAGTTCTCAGCGCTTGCGCCTTCAACTGGCGGTGCAGTTTCTTCGCGCCGCACGATAGCCGCCTTTCTCCTTTTCCTCTTTCGCTGGCTCTTAGATGGACGCTGACCAGTGGACGCCGCCTCTGTGGCCCGTTTCACCTGTTCGGTTTCGCAGGCCTCGTCGGCAGCATCACACCTATCGGCTGTCTGTCTATTGGTCTGAAGATTAAGCGTATCAGGTTGAACCTCTCCGCCACTTTCTTCATGTTTCCAGCCCAGTCTACCGAACGTGTCGGAGATAGAGCTGCAGGAATCTTCGGAAGCAAACCTTTTCGCAACTCGAAGGTCAACGCCTGTACAGGCGGGGGGTATATGTATGTCGGTTGGGGCCTCCAGAATCCGTGCCCCGACCGTGGTCGAAAAGACCACGGGTGGATTTTCGCCCATGCGAGTACCACCTGGAGTATTTGAATCATTAAGTTGTTCCTGCATACTTGTTTTTTGGTTTGGTTCGCGATAGAGCTTTGACGGTGTATAAAACGCCGCTATGACTCTAAAACCTCGGATCACGAACGTATCGTACCGATGTCCCCCTATCCACCACCTGGGGACGCGCCTGGTGGGTAACCAACCCGACAGGAACAGAAGGTATAGGTGAGAAGTATCCGATGCAGGTATTGTGGGATCTTAAGACTTTTAAATTGTGTATATTCTTTAAAAATTAATTAGGCCAATTGAGGCTTAGGGTGAGAGACGTTGTTTATTTTGTTTGAGTTGCTTGCTTCTCTACGGTAAATTTTAAGAGACAAATTATGAATTTATGTACCTACATATATGTACGTTATAGAAAAAAAAACGAAAAGAACTTTAGAATTTGTTATAAGGTTTTAATTATCAATTAATTCAAAATTCAAAATCTGACTTCCGGTATTAAGGTAAATGTAAATTAAAGTAATAGTCCATTAGCAAATAAGTTCAACCCAAAAGCAAATGAATTAAACCCAAACGCAAATAATTGTAACCCAAGTGCAAATATATTTACCTTTTTAAATATGTATAATTGTATATATTAAAACCAACAAAAGCCTATTTTTAGAAAATGTTTTTTTCATTTGCTGCTTTTGGAATGAGAAGAATCATACCATATCTTATCGGAAACAAGGGTCAATGTAAAATTGACGGAAGCTTGGCAACCTAACTGCACGTCTGTTATCACACAAAACCACTAGATTTGCAATTTATTCTAGACCAGTGTACTGTCAACTTTATGACCATTTCTCCCCTTTCTCAGTCAGTCCAACAAATTGTTGGCTAATGAATCGCCAATAAACTGACTTTTTATCGCCACAAATTTTTTACTTCCTTTAAATTGCGATTTGGGATTTATCCCAATTTGGGCTATTGCAGTTCAAAATTTGGCGATTTTAAAGCTCCTTAGAAATTTATTAAAAAATGCATACTTCATAAAATAAATTATTATATTTTATTTTTCTATAGGGAACATACTCGTACAACTTAAACTTTTTAAAAATTTAGTTGTGAATGTGAAATCAGCTCACAAGACCTATGCATGGATACGAAAACCCATCATTTATATAAGTACATGTCCCTTTCCAGTAAAATGTTTTTTTTTTGTACATTCAAAAACATTGGACAATGCAAAGTAGTAAAGTAGTAGTTGTCTCTCAGACTTTTGTGGTGTACATGATTTGTGCTTGACATTTTGAATAAAAAACTTCACGCCGGTAAACAAAATTTAGAAAAAATCATAGGGAAAGGCTAGAGTCTGCTTGGGCGAACTGTTTGATACCCTAATTATATTCATATCCCTCATAAAGTGGTCGTCGCAAAAATCTAAATATGGGTGAATTGTGAAGAAGGATATAGTCGAAATATTTTGTTATACAACATTTAAGGGATTTTATCGAAAAAACTAAGTTTTTGTCTCGAAGAGCTGGAACTGGCCTATTATCGAATTTGTGTTTTGACAAAATGTTTAAGGATAAACTATGGCAACATAAAAATAATTAATAAAGCACATAAAAACAACGAAATAATGTCGAAATTTTGAAATCGCAGAATTGTCGAAAAACAAATCAAAATCATTAATGAATTTTGGTAAGATTTTTTCAATCAACACGTGAATTGAATATGAAGGTTTGTTTGCATAACAGAAATCACTTCCAGCAGATCTCAGTCAAGGAAATCTAAAAACTTGAAGACAAAACTGGCTGTTTTTATTGCAAAGTATTATAACTAGAGAAAAAAGATATTGTAACAAATTTCTGAGGTACAATAGATGTTATTGATGCAACTGCTTGTAATCAATTAAATAAAAATAAATGTTTCATAAGAATTTAAAAAAAAAAATCAGTGCGCATTTTTATTTCTCATATTTAAGTTCGACTATTTTTTGCTCCAAGATTTCTCAAATTTGCCTCCACACCTCATTTTTCGAGAATAATGTTTGAAATACACCAGCACCACAAACAAAAAGAGACTCATGATCGGCTGTGACAAGCCGTCGCTGTTACTTCAGCCCCCACTTCACTTGGTAGCAGTCACAAGCTGTTGTTGTTCATTCAATCATACAACGGTTTATGTTAAGTTTCCGTTTTAAGGTCGTTAGATAAAAAAAAGAATTATTATTAAAGAATCGGTGTTTATGCGCCGGACTTCATATCTTATATGTTAGTTAGGTTAAAAAGATTTGCAATTGGTTTAAATGCATTTGCTATTATGTAGTTAACATAATAATTTCCGTGCAGGGACGGGCTTAGAATATCCCTGCAGCGCTTGTCGTAAAAGGTGACTGATTGAAGTAAAAGCATCTAGGTGAGCGTAGCGACACATTTTAAATTTTAAAGCTGTCCCGCAAAGGTGCATTCATATCCGTGTGTAGATACGACTGGATATATCCGGTGTTGGAAAATGTCGGTCAAACAGTAATCAATTAAGGTAGCGTGCACTGGTCGAAATCTTTGAGAGATGCAGGTAACGACAGTATTTGATTGGCCTCATTGATGAAGTGATCCGAAACCAGGAGACATACCGATGTATATTGAGATCGAACCAGTGAACCCCAGAGCGAACCACTAGGAATGCAATAAAGTGGGAGTATTATGATCCATCTAATCCTGATTATAACCTCGTCGTAAAGGAAGAAGAAGTAATTAAAATATACACATAGTTCAAAATGTCTCCGTAGCGCATTTGATTTTCCTTTATTCTGTGATAAACTATTGAATTTGAAAAAAATTAATCTGAAAATCACCAGAAATTAAAGAGATGAAAAAACATAAACAAAATTAGCGAAAGACGACAATTTTAAAGTCTTCCGGTGTTTACTTACTAATATTGCAAAATGTCAAAATTTAACGTTTTGTCGAAATCGTTCTTCCATTAACTTGTCTTATAAAACAAACAGTACATTTCTTTCAATTACAACCTTTAAAAAAGACCTTGGGGTAATTTTTGACAAAAAACTTGATTTCTTAAAAACATAACGACATTGCAGTCGCCAAGGGTTAATCTAACGCAATTCAAAGAAGGTGATCCACAAACGTTGAAAGGTCTGTTTTTTTTTGCGTTTGAAACATCTCTTCTCTTAAATATTTTAATACTATTTTTGTCCTTTCTATGAAGTCCACTCTTTTACAATCGAGAAAATATAAAAATGTTTTTCAAGAGTGTGAAAAGGATTCACTGGGACATATGGCTTCCTATGCAACAAGGTGGAAATTATGAGGAATCTTGCCTCTTTATATTTGAAGATAGTTCTCTGAGGTTATGTTCATTCGTGACAGGTTGGCAAATCATATAGATTGTTCCGATATTTAAGCCTTAATTAACTTCAATGCTCCTGCGAGGATGCTTACATAACGATTGTTTTTAACATTCCATGCCTCAGTAGAAATTATGCCGCAAACGAAGGTGCTTAAGAGAAAATAATACCGTTTGCGCTATGATCGATTTTAGTTTAAATAGATTTTCATTTATAAATAATAACTTATTCAGTTTAAGTAACTTTAATGGTAGCAATGTTTAATATGTTTTCTTTTTTACTTATTATGTTTTATTATTATCAATTATTCACTAAAGTATTGTTACTTTGTTTGATGAAATAAACTAAACTAAAATAAAGAGAAAAACCATAGCACCGTACACTTCAGTTTTTCATTGATTTTTTTTAAAACAAAAATAATAAAGTTAACTAACTATACTTAAAAAATAACGGAAGTAAGTAGGTAGGTGGTCCTCCTTTGTTCTTTATGACTTTCTGTAGTCGGTTTTTAATCGCATGATCTAGTTTGGAAATCGTATCCCGTGAAACCCCATTCCATTTCTCAAGGTAATCATAGACAAACTGCGTCCGTATGATCTTGACATCAATTGCCGACATATCGTTGTTCCAAACACGAAGTGACGTATCTGCATTTTATCTCTTGGAATAGAATTTACTCAAAAATGGTAAATGAATATGAAAAAAAACAATTTTAACTATTTATAATAACCACTTCCTCGAAATAATGGTTAGCTTTGTTGAAAGTTTTCAATTAAAGCAAAAAAACATAGGGACGGGCTACAGTCCGCTTGGGCGAACTGTTGGATACCCTATTCTTATTCCTATCCCTCATAAGTGGGCGTGACAAAAGTCTAAGTATGGTTGAATTGTTAAGAACGCTCTACATATTTTGTTATATAACATTTAAAGGATTTTATCAAAAAAAAAACGCTCCCTAGCTCAAACTTGGGTGTTTCAATAAAATTGTTTTATTTAATTGTGGGCGTGTCAGTAGGCGAATTTAAAAAAAATTAACACATGAGCATAAAGGGCCCCTAGAGAGTATATATTATAAATTTCAGCTCCCTAGCTCACTTTGAATTTTCAAAAAAAAAAAAAAAATAATTGTGGGCGTGCCAGTGGGCGGATTTTGAAAATATTTACACATGAGCATAAAGGGCCCATAGAGAGTATATATTATAAATTTCAGCTCGCTAGCTCAAACTTTCGATTTTCAAAAAAATTGTTTTATTTATTTGTGGGCGTGTCAGTGGGCGGATTTTGAAAATATTTATACATGAGCTTAAAGGGCCCCCAGAGAGTATATATTAAAAATTTCAGCTCCCTAGCTCAAATTTTGGTTTTTCAATAAAATTGTTTTATTTTTTTGTGGGCGTGGCAGTGGGCGGATTTTGAAAATTTTATATCCCGAGCAGTTTTAGGAGTCATAGATCATATATAATTTCAGCTTCCTAGCTCAAAATTCGATTTTTTCCAAAATGTTGTTTTTTTGAGTTTGTGGGCGTGTCTGTGGGCGGATTTCAAAAATTCGTAAACTTGATTATTTCGGGATCCTAGAGAGTATATGGTTAAAATTTCAGCTATCTAGGCCGAGTTTAAAGGCCTAATTTTTGCCGACGGACGGAAGGACGGACGGACGGACATGGCTAGATCGACATTACTATCGATGCTGATCATAAATATAGTAACTTTTAGGGGTCTACGGGCAATATTAAGGTATGTTACAAACTATGCGTCAAAATTAATATACCCCTAGAATAGGGTATAAAAACATAAGAAAACAAAATTTCGTAAATTTTTGTTTTGGCTCTACTATGAAATAGTTTAGTATAGTTTTGCACATACGCCACTTCGTGTTTGGAACCACGATATGCATCCAGTTCGCGTTATTGTTTGTGTGGTGTCTGGGCTGAAAGGAAATTTCTTTGAAGACTCAAACGAGGATCTAATCGAGAGTGAGCAAAGAGCTACGCTTCCAAACCATCATATCCGGGTCGGCAGCTAGATTCAGTATCCCGTTTTCAGCAGCACATTCACCCAAAGTTTTGGTTATCATTCTTCGAGAAATGTTAAATGCTAATTGTTCAGCTCGTTCTCCGGATTAGATGTCATAAGACTTCCTCCAATGGAGTTATCTTGACTGAAAAGGTTTCTAGAATCCCACAAATTTCTTTATACGTCTATGGACTAGATTGCTACAATAGTTACTAAGTACTACTTATTTCTAAAACCAGAAATTCTCTCACGTTCAATAAGTGTGTGTGTAATATACATTCGCAGTAGCAGTATCTGCAGGCGTCTGTTTCTGAGAGCATCAGTATCCTAGCATGCCTCTTGAGAGGACAGTGCCCAAAAATTATGCTTATAATTGTCATTCTGAATTGAGACCTTCTTCGGTTGAAAACTCCATTAGTTTCCCTATTGTACCTTTGGCCAATGGGACCTTTGATTACGCAAAATCATGTTTTTTTTTTATAAATATGTCTACTCCCGAGTTGTGTACTTAAATTTCCTTCCCATATCTTTGCAGTTCATGCGCGAACTCATTGCCATCTATATTGCAGTGCCAAGATACCCAACATTGTGTTTGAAATTGCTGCGCCAGTAAGGCCTTGTTCCTTGTGCGATAGTACCAGACTAGTTTGGATCTAGTGATACACGATCTCAGCCTGACTGCAAATATCGGATATCGACTTCATCGAACAATAGTTCTGCGACTTAAAGTACAGCCATTTACGTTAAAACCTGCTTCCATAGAGTACATTTCGGAAATTGGTCGAGGACACACAACAGAGAGTTGCTTTGCTTGGGCGCTTGTTTTCAGCCGCAGTTGCTCAGTGGTTAGTGCGTTGGACTAGTGTTTCTTCACTGCATCCCCTCTTGCGAAAGTCTGGCAAAACTTAAAGAGTTGTCATGAGAATCTTCTCAATGTTGCCGTTCGAAGCCGGGCTAAAAACCAAGGTCTCTTCTATAGGTGCCACAAATACAACGTTGGACACACAAATGGTTGGAAAAGCTAGGTTGTAAATTCTGTGTGGGCCGTTTTTGCCTAATATTGTTTTTGTTCCCGTTTGCCGTAAGCAGAACTTTGGAAGTAGGTCTTTTCTGAATCAATTTCAACTGCGCGACGAGCTCTGAAATAACGGTTTCATCGAATTCAATGAGGAAAACTATTCGAATGTCTTCATCGCCGATAGACAAGGCATATCGTACTTGTTCGTGTCGAAAGATGATCTTCTGTACATCTTCGAGTCAATTAGGCAGAAAAACACGGCGGGAGTGAATGGTATCCCAAATGTCGTATAGAGACACCTGCCCTTACAGGGTGTAGATATCTTCGCCGCATTGTTTAACAATGCCCTGAATAATACATAATATCCGGCCACTGTGGTACAATTAGTTTGCTTCCGAATGCAAACAAGATCTTTGAGAAAGTTGTCAATAGAGCGCCGTTAAAGTGGGTTGAGGACAATAACGTTATTTGGAAAAATTTTGTTTTAGCACGGGCATCACATTGTTCATATGCCACGTTGATTTTTTTCTCCGAAATACAGCGGAATAAATGCAAGAAGCATTAAGGCATATTGCGACGACTGAAAGTTCACATTAATATTTCGGAAAACCGGACAAATTATCCACTATAAGAGAAAATAGACAACCGTTAGGGGTGAGAAGCTTAGTTTGGTCACATGCTGAGTTACAAAATGTAACAAAAAAAGTTTTGATTCGTTAGCAATAGTTTTGATACGCATTGTCTAGTATGTAAGTTCATATTAAATAACCAATAAAAAATTAATTTAAAAGTTAAAGTCAAAAAAGTGCGCTTGCGTGAGAAGACACTGGTCTAGGTTCAAGTCTTATTGGGGAACATGTTTTCGAGAATAATGAATGGAAAATAGACAAGCACCACAGAAAAAGGAGTCTGATGATCGGTTGTGGCAAACCGTGAAACAGCGCTGTAACTCCAGCCCCACTTCACGTAGTAGCAATCACAAGATACTGTTGTTCACTCATCAATTCAACAAAATAATGTTCTTTACCTGCAAATCATTCATTATCAGAGGGGAGAGAGGCATACCCCGAAACGGTATCCAAACGGTATACGCTCGAGACACTATATACATAATAAACAATAGGAATAAAATGAACAAAAAAAAGACATTCAGAACATATTAGCTATATATAGCTCCATAGCCAAAGCTTAAAACCATCAACAGTTGTTTATTTTCTATGTTATTTATTTAATTTTTTGCTGTTTCACGTTACAAAACTCTGTGTGTCTAAGTTAAACATATTTGCATCTTATTCAGTAAGTTCTTATGTACACTTTGGTCTCACACATTTATATTTATGCCGTATTTCTTATGATTTCTTAAACAGAACCCCTGAAGAAGGCAGCAAACGCTGCCGAATCGTCGGGACAATTAATTAAATAAACTGTTTCATTGACTAAACATATGAAAGGCGACGGGAAAATCATTTCCTTTAATAAAACACATATATTGATTATCTTTAAATATGATATTTATATATTTCATTAATTCTAAAGTCCTGCATTTCTTGTTCAACGTTTAATAAGGACACATTTAAAATATGTTTTATTTTAACAAATGTATAACATATTCACTTGCATATGCCAAGATTCTTACATATTGTCCAAAAAAAGAAGGTATGTGATAAATACAATAATTATTTATTTATTTTGCCATAGAAATATTATGTTTGTAAACCAACAAATATATATGTCAGCTAAACTTGCAAGTGTATAAAAAAACTTGTTTCAAAACAAATGAATAAACTTTACAAATATTTAACTGCAGTTTAGTTTATTCTTTATTATAAATTTCCTTAAAATGACTGTAACATGCTAAAACGACGACAAAAATTAACAAACATGTATTAGATTTAAGACATACTATTTATAATGGAACTCTTGTTTACCTGTTGAATTTGTATATTAAATATATAATTATTTACCTAAGTTAAGAGTAAATTGTTTAAAAAACCTATTTGGACCTTGATTTAAATTGTTTTTAAATTTCGAATACATATTTTTGTTCATAGATATTAATGTCGGTTTTTTTATTGTTTTACGTAGGAGGGATTCATGTGATTGTAAATTTGTCCAGTTGTGATATTGTATAGACTAATATAGTTAAATTTGTTGGAACTATTAGTGTTTAGGGAAAAAGTTTTAAGAATAAAACAAGGAAATATAAAAATGAAAGGAATAGTATAACAAGAAATGAAAAATATAAATAGTAAATACGATTTTCGTTATAAACTCAACTGAATGTATTTTTGGTTGAATAGTGCCAGTAAGGGCGTAATTTTAGTCCTCCAATAAGTCCGTAGGATTTCTAATTATCCGGTTTTCAGTAATTAATAAATGAGTACCGCTACCGAATACTCAGTCCAAGAACCATTACTACTCTACCGCCGCGACATGTGATGCTGTTGTTTTCCATTGGTAAAATGCACTGTACAGTGTACACTGCCCAGTAAGGAATGACCTGTGGTTCCAAAATCATGCTTAGGAAATTCCAACCACTTTTAAAACTTGTATGTCGATGGCATTACCAATCGCTTTCCTGTAAGAGGGATAGTAAGCCCCGAACTTCTTGGTAGTCCTCAAAGAAGGCCTGCACAAGGAAGCGAAATGGCAAGCGCTAGCTTTTGTTTCTAGAGGATACAAACATACGCGCGCTGGCTCAGTGGTTAGTGCGTTGGGCAACTAAAAGAAGGATGCCTCGTTCAAATAACTCCAGAACCATCTCTAGATTTTTCATTATTTCATTCAAACAAAAACGGTGTGTACTTTTAATTTGGGTTCTATCACTGCAACATACAGGCCTTACTTTTGCTCCTCCCTGGAAAGGGTATAGGAAGGCCTGCTATTACAGCTTCCTGATAACCTCTGAAAGCAGGCCTGCAAAAAGAAGCGAGATGGCAAACACTTGCTTCCAATGACATGACCGTGTTAAAAGAAGGCATGCAGTAAGGCCTTAAAAGAGCGATGATTAGCATGGGAAGGAATGAAAGAACCACTGTGGTAATGTATTCCCTACTGGGAACACATTCCTTATGCATTTAAATGTACTTCTACTATATACTCACAGTACTAAACCTACAGTGTTGTTTTTCTCTTCTGGTACCCTTCTATTACACGGTCAATGGAAATGGTCAGTGCGCTTTCTGAGGTCCCGAAGTTGAAAAGTGATTACTGTGTCGATCGTGTGATAATAACACTCTATTCATGTATTAGATCATTTGTTGCGTTACAATTTTCGTGTTGATAATGATGAGGCACACAAGATTAATAGGTATACAAAAGTTTGAAAAGAATGTAATAATTTTTGAATACATTCTGTGCAAAACAAACAATGAATTCGATTTGATGATTGCATTCACTGACTTCATTTTGAGATTGCGAACAAATTAATGCAATCACCATTCATTATGCACTCAAAAGAATGCATTAATTTGTCTACCATTCTATTGAATGCAATCATTTAAGTATGCAAAACGATTTTCTCTGTCTTGTGCATTCTTAACATTAATTTCGTAGCAAATGGAGGCAAATTAAGAATTATTGGAAATATATTTGTTCAAATTTAATAAACAAAACTTTCGTGTTGTCGAATATATCGTTACGATGTAGCTGTTTAATTATATGTATTTTATATTTTTAATATTTATTTTAGTGCTTGAATGTACTATAAAAGACTCTTGTTCTTACTTAAAATTTGCTAATAAATTTAATTTAATTGAATTGAGTCATATTCAAAAAAGAAAGAATAAGAACAATGTTTAAAGAATTTAAACAAAATCCACACAAAAGGTCACAATAGAGAAGCTCAAAAAGGTACAACGGCTTGCGTGCCTTGGTATCTCCGGAGCCATGCGTACCTGTCCAACAGCTGCCATAGAGGCAATAACAGGAATTATACCCCTCCACATATACGTCCAAAAAGTGGCGACCCGCAGTGCAATAAGTCTAATACAGCTAAACGAGATAAGACTTAATGATCATCCGGAACTTAAGACCCTTCTCGATGAACTGCCAGAACTTAACATGAACTGCACGGTCACAGACCGCATTCAAAAAACACTATGCTTCAACAAACGGTTCTCCACGGAGATACCCAAAAGAGAAGCATGGGTTAGCAATAACCCACCAAACAGCCATAACGGCATAAAGTGGTATACGGATGGTTCTAAAATGGAAACGGGGGTAGGAGCGGGAATATACGGACCACACAAACGCTTTACGATACCCATGGGAAAAAGTCCCAGCGTATTTCAAGCGGAGCTCCACGCCATTCAAGAATGCGCCAGCCACATTATCTTATCTGGCATAAAAGGTGCAACCATTCATATTTTCACGGACAGTCAAGCAGCTATAAACGCCCTTAGCTCGTATACCATTGACTCCAAATCAGTCATGTACTGCTTCAATACCCTACAAATACTCGGAGCAAGAAACAAGACCAAATTATGGTGGGTTCCGGGTCATGTCGGGGTAGAAGGTAACGAAAAGGCCGACGAACTGGCCAGAAAAGGTTCAGAAACACCTTTCATAGGTCCCGAACCTTTCTGCTGCACTCCTAGATTAGCAGCAACGGCAGCAATTAAAAGCTGGGAACATAGAAAATGTATCTATCATTGGGATAACATCCCAGGTCTAAGACAGGCCAAACGAGCCATTCGGCCCTTCAATCATAATGCCAGCAAATGTCTAAACCTAATCAGGCATGATATCAAAAACCTAGTAGGTTACCTTACTGGTCACCACGGTTTAAGATATCATCTACACAAAATGAGAATAGCAGATTCTCCTGAGTGCCGACTCTGTCTTGAAGAGAACGAGTCAGCTGAACACATTTTATGTGAATGCCCAGCCCTTAATGGAATTAGAAAGAAGATCTTTCTCAGGGAACAATTGAGCCCCGAGGACATAAAGAATTCTTCTACTGGTAAAATTGTCCGCTTTACACGGAAAGTGGAAATTTTACTAGTTTAAAATTTGTCTGGCCCATACGATACAAAAGATCTTTTAGGTCGAAGTACCCCCCCTTTTATAAATCGCCCTGGCGAGCCAGAATTTAAAAAAAAAAAAAAAAAAAAAAAAGAATTTAAAAAAAAAAATGTTAAGAATGCAATGCAATTATGTATATTGACATTCTCAAATGATTGTATTTAATTGAATGGTAGGCAAATAAATGTGTTCTTTTCCATGCTAAATAGATTGTGATTGCATTATTTTTTTTCAAAATCTCAAATTGAAGTCAACGAATAAGCCTAAACTGCAAGTCGATATCGATTACTAAGTGTAGTGCGTCACGGATATCTTGAGAGTTTTTCTGATTTATTTGGGAGCTTTAGAGGCAAAGTTTCCCACTCGTACCCTTTTATCTGAATGCAAGTTTTTGAAGCCTGAATT
Source organism: Portevinia maculata (assembly GCA_949715645.1). Lineage (NCBI taxonomy): Eukaryota > Metazoa > Arthropoda > Insecta > Diptera > Syrphidae > Portevinia > Portevinia maculata. The sequence goes on along the minus strand of OX454525.1, from coordinate 254,459,306 downwards.
GTTTGGTTAGTAATGCAAACCAGTAGGGAAGTAGTAAAGTGGGAGGATTATGATCCCCTTAATCCTGATCATATAAACTCGCCGTTAAAGAGGAAGAATAATGCGGGTTGCGCAGAACGCAGGTCACACAGAATACGGGTTACGCAGCTAAGTGAGGACATCTCAAAGACAAAAGAATTGTTCATATGACATCATGTATATAAGCAACATTACATTTTACATTTGATAAGCGAATAACCCAAAATTTGTCTTTTTTATTAAAAAATGCTTTTAATTTATAAATCACTTTTATATGGCCCTCTCCTCTGGATTTGCCAATTCGCCTGGAATTTTGCCAAAAAATGATTGAAATGACCGAAGAAGACAACAGTTTGATAAATTGCTTGTTTATGTCTGATTTCCCATTTTATGTCAAAGAATACGATTAAATTGTAAAAATTGTATTTGATAATTTTTTTACGTGTTTATACAGTAATAATTGCTAGATGATCTTCTAATTCAAATTAACCTTTTAAAAATTGTCGACCAATGGTTTTGATCTATTTTGTTTGTCAAAAGGCTGAAATGTGTCACACTTCATCCTCCTAATAAGGAAGAGTATGTACAGCTCAAACCAAATCACTTGTCATTGCCAGAGGTCGCTTGCGCAGAGAGAGGTGTCAAAAAAAGAAAAAGGGCGCCCGAGAGATTTAATCATTGAAAGTTTAAGTTATTTCCTAAATTTTACAATGCCTAACTCAACTTTTTTTTTACTTTAGGAGTTAAAATGCTATTGCACGTACGAGTTTTATTTTCGTCTTCTGGTTTTGACAAATTTCGGCGCACTTATAATAAAAAATAAATCTTGCACAATGCAATAAATATATAAAGCTACCTGTGACCTAGGACATGTTTAATAAAGATTTGATGGTTACTATTTGTTTCTATGCTTTTTTGATTTTATAATTTGTTCTTTAGCACCAGTCATTCCCTGGAATGTTGTCTCTATTTTACTGCAATGGAAACAGAACACAAAGCCCACCCCCAGTCGCATCTAAGGATGTGTGATGTTGGTAAGACATCGATATTGACATCGATGTCAACATCAAAGACTGAACATCGATGTGATTGAACACCGATGTTGTAGAATGAATTTAAAGAATGAAGACTAATGCGTAAACAAACAACGTACTTGAATACATGTACTAGGTATCTATCGTATTTACTGACCAATATGGAACAAGCTAAAAAAAAAAAAAAAGACTTAATATAATAAGTTTTTGGATACGCCACATTCGGTTTCTACGTCACAGTCAGTTTCTACGTTTATATGCATAGTTGAACCCAGATCAATCCGGCTTAAATTGAAAAAAAAAAATCAATATCTTCAACAGAGCACTTCGCGAAACTATCTCTTTCTGAAGTGCCGAATGTCTTTCTTAAACGTCAAAAACGTCTAATACATTGAAGGATACAATTGCAGTAATTAACAGAAATCGTATGGAAAAATTATTTTGATTATCAACAAAGTGTATGTTTAAAAGAAATCAAAAGCTATTCAAGAGTAAAGACTACCAATTTATAGACAAAAAAACCTGAGAATGTATGTTACAGGAAAAAAAAATTAAAAAAAAAGTGAACATGTTTCCTTTTTATTTTTTGTACACAATCCTATTATATTGTTTACTTTTTAGTAGTCGAAAATAGTGTTATAAGGATACTCCTTCTCAATTCTAGAACATGTTTATAAACGTTTTACGAAATTATTCGCGCGAAACTCGTCTACCGCCTTAGAAATTTAACAACTTGTTCCTTCACTTAATTAGCAGATTTCTTTTTTTTGTCGCGAAGTACTCTTTCAAGAGTCGGTTCTCTTTTGCCAACATCGAAGGCCGATGTTTTGATCTTAACATCGATTTTTACGTACTTAAACATCGATGTTTTGCAATTATCGATGAACATCGAGCATCCCTTGTCGCATTGAAGTTGCGATAATGGAAACAACGACCGCATGTAAATTTGTGTCCAGATATTTTCGTATTTCTTTTGTGTATCTTTCAAAATTAAAGAGATACGCAGAGAAATTTAAAGAGAACTGCGCAGTAGAATGGCCAAGAGAATGGGTTCGCGCTATACCTTATATTACAAAACCTAGATTCACCGAAAATGTACATTGACAGTCGAGTGAAGCCCGTTGGATCTGATTGTTCCACATACATGAACTATGAAAGAGGTAGGCAGACCTTAGTGATATATGTATTGTTTTTATCACTATTAACTGATAAGTATCCATATTTTTAATACCTCAAATCTCCTCGCACCCAAGGGAGATTCCCTGTTCTACACTTAAGTACCTATCAGTTAACTATTTCCTCTTTAATGAGTATTTTAAAGCTGACCTGTATTGAAACTTTTCAGTTATTTCTTAGACTGATTGAGTTGCACGCACAAGTCGATTTAAGAGCGGGGAAAGTCGTTGGTAGGAAAACCAGTAACAGTTCGATAGACCAAAACATGAAAGGCTAGGTCCTTCGTTGCTCACTGAATACGAGAAAAGTACGCATAACTTCAACAAAAACTTCAATGTAAGGGTCCTTGATCCCCCGAACAATATCATCTAAGGAATACCTATCTTCGCAGGTGGCTCGAACACGGAGAGGAATGGGAGCAAGAGTATCAAGCAGTCCTATTGACTAACAGATTACTTCACTGTTTGTCAAACTTAGTTAGATCTACGCAGAAAGCAAAACAGATCCTACCTTCTTAATAATAGAGTTTTAGAAATTAAAATTTGCATGGTAACCAGTCAGCCCTTAAAGCAATAAACCATAACACGGCAGGGTACAATCTAAAATCCAAAAGATTTAAAGCGTCAAGATAGTGATTACGAACAATATTTCGGTCAGTAGATTTTTCGTGGATTTGAGGTGGCTAATTTTACGTAATTTCATGCGTCAGTAGTAGCTATGACACTAAAAAACATTGTGCCCTTTTTTCATTCCTCCAAGGCAGTCATTTCAAAAACAGCCTCAAGGATTTTATATCGACAAAGGACAAATTCTGGACATATTATTCCTCTAAAAGGGCCGAAAGGTGGCATGACCAAACCTCTCCAGTGCAATTTTACGTTATAAAGGCAATCACGATACAAAATTACAAATTCCTAGGCCTAGAAAATCTTCAGTTACAGGGATCTTTGCGACTCCTCTCCCTCTTGCAGTTGGAAAAATACACAAAATCTTTACAAGAAACACTTCAATCTTTCTTTGCTGCGAGTGTTATAGCCAAACGTAAACAATGTCGGTTTTGGGCACACTCACCTAGTTGTAGTCTTATAATAGGCCTCAGGTCCGAATAGTTTTGATTGTCGCCTGTCCTAACATTATGCAGGATTGATATATATAACAACGAATTTTGTTGGCTTATGGGTGAAAAATTACACACGGTGAGAACAAAAGAAGTTTATAAACTAATCAACTATTGTCTTGAAGGCTTCCAGATCGACATATTTTTCTTTCTTCAACACGTGACTACGCTGTTAGTCTAAATGACTGGTAACCAATGTTTAAAATAAAATATCGATCTTAGAGTTCTGTTTAGAATTTTAACCATATCGCATCGGTCAATTACCTCGGACATCAATATATCCAATATCTTTATGTTCAACCGCATTGCAGTTGAATCCATGTAAATTTCTCATAAAAAAAAAAATAAAAAAAACTAAACCTACAAAAAATCCTAGAATTCTAGTAATAGGTATCAAAGGAAAAGAATCTCCTACAAACAACATATCTATTAGAAATACTGTATTAAATTTACATATACATATATATGGTTTAGGTACATAATTTTGAGTTATTTACAAATAAAAAGTATTGCACGATCTTGGTTGTAGTTGGTTCCATTCTTTCCTATTTTGAAGCGTGATTGCATTTACATATTGCCAGACAATTTTACGCAAAATACAAAGATCCCCAGTTAAGGTATAATATGGTACTTGGAGATTCTCGAAGTTCCGACGAACAGCTAATCGGGGGTGCAATTTCACCACTTTTCTAGTTATAGCCCATCGAATTGGGACACTTTTAATTCGGAGGTATGAATAACTCTATTTCTATAATAACCAGTTACAAAAAAGCAACAACTTTTTACTAAAAAAAAATTAAAAAATTTCAGGCGTACAACCAGAACTTATTTCCATTCCGAGCAGGTTTTGGGAATTGTTTGCTATTTTTCAACTTAAGGCTTGGGTTTTATAACAAAGTTCTACTACATAATTCAAGAGAAATTGTCCGAAGTAATAGTTCAAGCAAGTGCACAACTTTTTAAGAAGTAGACCTTTTCAGAAAAATGCAGTTAAAAACTATTACAATTGATTTTCATAATTCTGAGTTTAAGGAGTCAGAAATATTTGTTCGTGGTATTAATTTTGGAGAGATAAAAAAAAAAATAGCCGGTGTTGTAGCTTGAGGGTGTTTTCGTAGGTTGTTTTTTTGTTCATCATGGCAACACTCAATCAGGTGATAGTTAATCTGACAGCTGCCACCACCTTTTTATTTAGTAGTGTTTGGCAATATGGTTGCCATTTCCAGATATTTATCACCAATCCGGCTCCTCAAAATTTTCCCTGGGTCATTAAAATGTGCACAGATGAAAATACCGAGGACGATTATTTACGGGGACCTTTCGATTAATAGTCGAACACAATAACCACTGACCCACTGCATCTACGCCTATTAAATTAGACTCCTTCTGTGGTGCTGGTCTGTCTTTTTCCTTCATTTTATCCCGAAAATCCGTTTCTTCCACTGGGATCCGAATCTAGACCAGCGTCTTCTCAGGCAAGCACTCATGCACTGTGCACGAGTTTTCAGTTTATCCAGTTTTTTTATTATTTGGATTTTCTTGAACAGACTTTCTCCTGTAAGTATATTATGTTATTCATTCTGGTTTTTTCTTTCTATGTTTTCTATAATTTTAGTCCACATGTCGACAAGCTTAGTTGGACTGTAATGGGTGATAAAGAGGGTGAAAGACTTTTGACATGGTTTTTGTCGATAATGTTACGATTTTTAATTGGTTTTTATGTGATACCAATACCACACAATTTTTCCTGGTTTTAATTTTTGTTTTCCGTCAATTTCCTTTATGTTGTTTTGAATGAATTAATATCCTTACATTCGTTACCACGTGAAATGGACGGAACGGATTTTCGGGATAAAATGAAGGAAAAAGACAGACCAACACCACAGAAGGAGTCTGATGATCGGTTGTGGCGAACCGTGAAACAGCGCTGTAACTCCAGCCGTCCATTTCACGTGGTAACGAATGTAAGATTATTAATTCATTCAAAACAACATAAAGGAAATTGACGTAAAACAAAAATTAAAACCAGGAAAAATTTTGTGGTATTGGTATCACATAAAAACCAATTAAAAATCGTAACATTGTCGACATGCTACGATTACTGATTATTGTTTGATTGACCTTTACGACACCGGTGATCTCCAGTCGTGTCAACCCACAGGGGCAGCTTTAAGATAGTAAATGTGTCGCTAGGCTCACCTGAATGTTAAAATCACCTAGATGTGATTTCTCCCCTTAATCGCCTTTTACGATAAGCGCGGCGATGCAGTAATATCCTAAGCAAATGCAATGCATAAATAATATGCTTTTGACGTGGCAACTGCCTTGTTGCTTTGCAAATCTTGCGTTTACGAACTGTCCTAGTCATATAAATGTACATCCAAATTGGTGGTATCCCTGAAAAAGTCTGGACTCTACGTCTAGCGAAAAAGTATAGGATCTGTGTAGATGAATCAGTCAGTGAGAATATACTTTTTTTTATAAGAACGCTTTTATTCGGTGGAACTTCAAGAATCTCCACCCACGGAATTATATCTTTTAATTGGAACACCCTGTGTATATGAACTTCTAATATTGTTGTACCTATAAATATTTTTTGATCATTGCTTTTTTTAAACATAAAACTTTAACTTAATTTTAAATGTCTCCATAATATAACATTCAAATTATGGATATACAATTCAACAACTTCAATAAATAAATAAAAAATTCTTCACTGATCTATAGGACAATTTAGGTATACAATAATTCTTCTTATCATATATACTACATTTCCATTTAAACTAGTATTTCAGTCTTATATTTATTAAAATCCGCTTGTTAAATTATATTTTGTTCATACTTCTGTAACGAATAAGAAAATATTGTGTTTTTGTACAGGTTGTACAAGAAATTGTATATTGGCTTCATGTAAGAAAAACACACATCAAATTAGCAAGCTAAATATTCAGTACTCTTGGCAATGATATAAAAAACGACAATATTAACAAAAGAAAAAAAAACACTTCGGATGCATACACTTTCTATGTTAAAATCATGCAATTCTGGAAGGTTAAAAACCAGATTATGTATGCATGGAATTCACTGACATGCGTACATTGTACATGCTATCCTTGCACTGGCTTTGGCCATATATGGCATACATTATGTTATAAGTTATTATGGGTTCATTAAATTTACTAGCGGATGATTCCCGGTGTTGCCTGGTCTTATATTATTATTATTCTGTAGAACCCTATGTAAAGCTCTGACGATATAAAAACTTCAATATAAACTACAAAAATGAATTTTAAAGATTATTATATTTTTTAAAATATGTAGTAGATGCCGCAGTCGGTCGATTCTTACAGCCAAAAAGCAGAAACCGTTGAAAAATATTTGTACAAAATTTAATGTTATAGCTTAATTGAGAATGAAGTTTTAAAGCCATGTAGGGGCTGCTGCAGTCGGTCGATTCTTACATCCGAAAAGCAGAAGCCTCAAATATAAATACAAATTTTTAATAGTGCTACATGCTCTGCAGTATTAGAAGAAACACCATGTACATTCACTTTCCTAGACCTTGTACATACTTCTTGCGATACAGTTATCCTCTTATACTCGCAGTAGGAAAAATACATAAATCCACATCTATCTATCAATTTTTTTCTCGTCGCGCTTCAATGACATTAGTGTATTGGTACAATCGCATGTATGAAGATGTACAATGTACATAGACATCACATTTTTTTTCATCGCACTCCAACAACGTTTGAGTAAACCGATATTATTTTTATAATTTCGATAGACGCTAAACCCCAGCAGAGCTATGATCAGGACCAATCATTTTAGAATAGTTTCGTATTTGACAATGTAATCTGTTAGAGATTTACGTGTATCTAAGCTTCTGAATAGGCAGAAAGTTGACTTGATTTGCCTAACAACAATGTTAAGCCAGTTTTTTATAGACTTAATAAGATTCATGAAAGTAACGGGTTCGATTCAATTTTTGAGGTTTTCAGACCCCCCAAAAAAACGCGCGCCATCTGCTGGATCCCAGGGAAACTTAGGAAGACGGCGGATGTGCTAGCGCGCCTGCACACCCAGAATCCTGGGCTTGATACTAGCGACTGGACTGTTCGTTCCCACAGGGAGAGTAGAAACAAGGATGATAAGGTAGGATCTACTCTCGTTGTTGGTTTAGATAAAAGTTCTGTCGAGACTATCAGGTCCGGGTATGGGATGCGTCCTTATTTGCACCTTGGAAGGATTCAATTCCGCTTTATTTCCAAGTGAGTGCGAGTAACGGACCAATGATTATACCAATGATTGTATTTACTCAGATCAACCTTCAACATTCCAAGGCTGCTACTGCTCTCATCAGTAAGAAGCTTTCCGTGTTGAATACAAAAGCCCACATAACATCCATACAGGAGCCATGGGTGTGGAAAAATCGCATCTGTGGCCTTGGAGGTGTCCGTGGCACCACGATACTCTGTGACGAGCGGTCCGAGAGACCAAGAGCTTGTCTTGCTGTGTCGAACCTTCTCTCAGCGACTAAGCTGGGATAATTTTGTGGAAAAGATTTGGTTGCTGCAGCCATTAGCTACGAAACGAATGAAGACTGGAAGACCTTCGTCGTGGCGTCAGCTTATCTCCCCTATGATTCAGTAGTGCCTCCACCACCAAGGGCAATTGCTGAACTCATAGACTATTGCGACATAAGGATGATGGGCCTAGTTATATGCTGCGATGCCAATGCTCAAAATACTGTTTGTGGTAGTAGCAAATGCAACATGCGAGGAAACCATCTCCTGGATTTCATTCTATCATCTGATCTTACTATCAACAATGTTGGCTCGCAGCCAACTTTTGTGAAGTCAAGCAGACAGGATTTAACGATAAATTAACTATGAAAAACAATCCACTGTTTGACACGGCAATAGCTTATCACAGAAGACGAAATGAGACAGAGATAGTCAGCTCCAACAGCCTCACACCCACACAACAATAGACTTACAAATAATAACAAAAAACTTTATTGACAACGAATTGATTCAGTCTACGCCCGAAGATGAAGCTATTGCTTCGAAACGCGTCGCGTTAGTTAAAAATAAAATAATATAAAAAGTTGTGACAGTTAGATATTGAAAAATAAAAAAAGGGATATTAAATAGAAAGAAATATTTGTTTTAATTATCACATTTAACAGACAGGAGGTGATCGACCTGACTTTATCAAATAGATACTTTAAGGTGGTTACCAACTGGAGGGTTTCTTCGGAGGCATCCCTCTCAGATCATAGATATATCGAATTCCAAATCGAATGCGAAGCCATAACTTTGCAGGAGAGGAGGAATCCAAGAAAAACCAACTGGATACGCTTCAGGGAGGAAATGGGGAAAACTCTCAAAACTCCAACCAAACTCAGGACGAGACAAAAGGTAGAGGATGCTGTTCAAAACTTGAATAGTGCCATTACTAGCTGTTTCGAACTGACGTGCCCAGTAAGTAAACCCCCTGGCAGAAGGCCGGTTCCCTGGTGAAGCTCGGAACTACAAAGAATCTGAAGAGAAGCTAGAAAGCTTCTAAATAGGTCACTCAAGACTGATTTGGAGACAGACTTGAATCTCTACCGATCGAAGCAGAAGGAATATAAGAGGCTAATTCGGGTATCGAAAAGTGCGTCTTATATGAATTTCTGCAAAAAGATTGAAACACTGGGTGAAACTAGTAGGTTGGTTAAAGTTCTGAAAAAAGGCAAACCAGCCAAACTGGACTCACTTAGAAAACTTGATGGCACCTTCACTGAGACGAAAGCGGAAACTCTTAGTTATCTGCTGGAGTCTCACTTTCCGGTTAACCAGATTACAATTGGTTCACAACCAGCCCCGATTACCGAGACTATGAGTGAGCCAAGACAAACAACTCGGCGTAGCTGGTATATTGCGAAGGCCGTGGTAACGGACGAGGCCATTAAATACGCCTTTGCGTCTTTTGACAGCTTCAAGTCACCTGATACGGACGGAATATACCCAGCCATGCTGCAACAGTGTACAAACCAGTTGCTACCGACTATGAAGAAAATCTTCACCGCTGTCCTAGCACTGGCATACATTCCAACACCCTGGCGTACACCTCGTTCGCCAAGAGTTTCAGACCAATCAGTCTGACTTCTTTCTTGCTGAAAAGCATGGAAAGGCTGGTCGAGATTCACGTGCGCAAAACTGCTTTGCGATTGCACCCTCTGAGCCTTATTGCGAAGATCAATCGACAGTTGATAATTAACTATTTTCAATGTGTGCTATTGTGAACGAACGATTCATTTGGTATTTTTGTCAATCGTTTTTTTTTTAATTGACTGCGAGTGACAAAATCCTTTAGTATTGTTCGTTCACAAAAGCACACATTGAAAATAGTCAATTATCAACTGTCGATTGATCTTCGCAATAAGGCTCACTATCTCAGATGCAAAATGCCTATCAACGCGGAAAATCCTGCGAGACAGCGCTCCAAAATCTAGTTGGTAGAATTGAGGGCGCGCTTGACAGAAAAGAATACGCGGTGGGCATTTTCATCGATATTGAGGGTACTTTTGACAATGCAACTTTTGATAGCATGTGCAGCTCCGCCAGACAACACGGCGGAGACGAACCATTGGTGTTGTGGATTAAATCAATGCTAGTGAATAGAACGTTGATTGCGGATGCGGATTGTGGCCTCTATGTTATGGCGGGGGAGAGAGGCTGCCCGCAAGGCGGCGTTCTGTCTCCACTGCTGTGGTGTATGCTGGTCGACTCTCTGTTGAACGCACTCAATAATTCTAATATATACGCTCAGGCGTACGCGGATGATGTTGCCGTGCTTTCTGTTGGATCATGTCTAGCGACTGTATGCGCCAAGGCGCAGGCGGCCCTTGACGTGATCGACGAATGGTGCACTAGGAATGGGCTCTCGGTCAATCCTCTTAAAACTGAGGTTGTTCTCTTTACGAGAAGGAGGAAGCTGGTCGGGTTGACTCAGCTAGTGCTAAAAGGCGTCACAATCCAACTCTCCAATGAAGCAAAGCATCTGGGAGTCATCCTGGATAGCAAACTTCGTTGGTCCAAACATGTTGAGCTGAAGACTTCCAAGGCGCTGTCTGTCACCGAAAAGAGTCCTATGGATTTATACGGCTATGATAAGACCATTTACAGCATACGCATCGGTTGTTTGGTGGAATAAGCTTTCACGTAAATACGTTACTGCTGCTTTTGCCAAACTCCAAAGGCAGGTATGTCTCGGCTGCACGGTGGTCTTCGCTATTGAACCTCCCGCCCATTGATGTTTACATCATGGGCTGTACAATCAAAGCTATCTCACGTCTAAGAAGAGGTGGCTTTTGGTATAATTCGCACTGCAGTTTTGATGAACTTGCGCAACGGTTGTCCTTCGACTCCTGTCTTATGGATATGCCGTCTGATGCGATGACACCTGAACTTCGGCTAAAGCGCAACTACGAGGTCGACTTTCCTCGCGTTCAGGACTGGCTCTGGCCGGACTCTGAACCTGGAAGGGAATGCAGTCGAATCTTCACGGATGGCTCCAAAACCGATCAAGGATCTGGTGCTGATGTCTTCGTGGAGAGCGAAAACGTTAACTTCTTTTTCCGTTAGGCAAATATGCGTCAGTCTTCCAAACAGAGACTTATGCTATGCTAATGGCCATGGACTATGTTACGAGGAACAGGTGGAGGCGGCGAAGTATCTGCGTCTGTAGCGACAGTCAGTCTGCGCTTAAGGCCTTACTCAAACCCTTAACTACCTCCAAAATAGTTCGTGAATGCAAGATCTCTCTGAGTTCGGTCGGAAGGCTGAATTCACTTAGACTTGTCTGGGTCCCGGGTCATAATGGGATAACGGTAAATGAGATCTCCGATGAACTTGCTAGACAAGGCTCGGAGGGGGACTTCTCAGGACCTGAACCAGCGATCTGTCTGCCTGCGTCCTCGGTCAGGGCTTCCATTGACGGTTGGGTTTCCTATGAACACAATCGCCGTTGGCATGACTCTCCAGGGTGCAGACAGACTAAGCTCATTCTCCCCGACCTCTGTGGGAAATCCGCGGCATTCTTGTTGTCTCTCAACAGAAAAGACTGCAGACAGACCACTGGCGTTCTTACGGGACACTACGTTTTTGCCAAGCCTAAGGCCTAAGCGATACCACCAACTGCGAAGACTGTGGAGAAAGCGACGACACTGCGGAACATTTCCTCTGTGATTTTCCTGCTTTTGCTCGTATCAGGTGGCAGGTATTTGGTGCGGACATGGTGAGTGCTGTAAACCTAAGCTCCTTATCATTGAAGCGCCTTCTCGTTTTTCTTAGAAAAACGAGTAAATTCCCACAGTAAAATGTGGTGTGTCTGCCTGGTAGTACAATGGACCGGTATTGAGTCTGAGTGCTCCAGTGCAGAAAGTCTCACACAAAAAAAACGGTTACGATGATCTTTAAATGACGTACCGCAAAAGTTAAACCTCCAAAAAATGTCCATCCAAGATGAATTAAAAACTACCATTCTATTAATTTTATTTAATCTATATCCATGTAAAATTTCATATCGATGTGTTATGCCGCTTGTAAGTTAATTATAATTAATTAATTGTGAACCTTTTCGCCTCTAAAAAGAGCTAGAGGGTTAACAAAAATGCTGAAATAGGTGTAAAAATGCTGTTGCATGTATGAGTTTTATTTTTTTTATTATGGGGTTTGACAAATTTCGGCGGACTTATGATAAACAAATTAATCTTGCACAATGCAATGAGGTTAAATATGTAAAGCTACCTGTGACCTAGGACGTGATTAATAAAGAGTTGAGGGCTATTGTTTGTTTCTGTTTTTATGGTTTTATAATTTGTTGTTTAGCACTTTACACCTGGTACTTGTTGCGACGTGTTAAAATATATATACATGTTTTTTTCAACCTTTGGGTTTTCGTAAAAATATTAATGGGTGTTTACAGGTTTTAAAAATGTTTTCACTGACAGTTTTTAAGAATGAAATTTTTGCATCAGAGAGAAATTATTTGATGATGCATCCAACGTATTTTTTTTTTATATACTTTCGCAAAATTGAAACAAAAAATAATAATTAACTAATAAATTTTATTAATTTATTTTGCATAGAATTTTAAGAACTACTATCGGTTTCATAATCGGTTGAAGAATCATCACCTGGATTAATGATAAAATTGAATCCGATATTGTGTCCCACATTAGCTCGTGAAAAAAATATTCCTCCTAAGTTCTTATAGCTTTTGCACAAACTTTTCGCCAATCTTCAAAAGTTATTTTTGAACATCCAATAATTTGAATGTTGTTTTTCGTTTGCCCACTCTTGATAGTTGCCAAATATTTTCAATGGGATTGAGGTCTGGATTAAAGGGTGGTAATCGAAGTATCTCATACTCGTGCCGTGAATAATATCGTCAATCTTATGCTCTGGCTTCTGTTTAGCTCGATGTTTCTTTATAACCTCATTGAGTTTGAGTTTAAGCAACTTGAAAGTATGTGGTACTTTGTTATCGGTCAGCCATTGTGTCATAATTTTCGGCTAGCAGAAGTGATTTGTTTGCCTTCCCATTTATTTTCGTATAAGGCGTTGTCCATTACAATTAATGAAGGCTCCTCCAGGTTGTTCAAAACATATTCCCACGCCAATTTACAGAAATTTTCAAAATGCATGTCAACGTGATAGTACGAAAACGGCAGTACCAGACTTGAATGAAAGTAAGTCTTTTTCACCACCTGAATGCCCCATTATCAGCCTGTCTTTTTGAAATTGGCGCCTTCAATCCCCTGCTGCTGCCATCAGTCAATACATTTGGTCTTGTATGTGAGCGGTGAATATAGCTTTCGTCCAAATAAAAATCATGTCATATCCTTTCGATCTATACTCCCCGATTTTCCTCAGATACTTCACTCGCAACAGTTTGATTTCGTTTATTTCGCAAAGAAGTTTGCGGTTGTTATGAGTTTTTTTTTTATAGCAAAATCCATTTTTTATTAGAATCCTGTTGAGGGATGTAACTCTTAAGTTAAGTTGTATATTTGAATAACAATCTTAGGCGCCTGGCCTCCGATTGGTTTCACTTAATGACCCATGAATTTGTTTAATTTTGTTTTTTTTTTTTTCAATTTCGTTCTCACTGATGTTGTTTTCTTAAAACTGAATTCCAAACCAAAACAAATATAATTAAAATACGTAGGATGCATCACCAAATAATTTCTCGCTGATGCCAAAGTTATTCTTAAAAACCCCTTTTTAAAAAATTATTAAAACCTGTAAACACTGATCCATTGATGTTTTTCCAAAAAACCCGCAGGTAATAAATATATATATAAAAAAGGATCTTTCATTAAGTACTTGACAACTTCTTTTTTAAATAAAATACAAACTACTTGAGATATCTAAAAAAAAAAAATACAGGCTACTTGAACTGATACTTGAATTACTATCAAAATATTTATGAATGGAATTAGACTTCGTTCATTTGTCCACCACGGGAACGTATGCAGCGGTCGATAACTAATTTTCGATGAATTGGTCGCACAGTGTCAAATTACACGATCTCGGCGGCCAATAGACGGGTCCGTTTCTCGAGATAACACGTTCACCGAAATGAGACTTCAATAACTCGATTGTTGCACCCGCTGTGTGGCACCGTTTTGTTGGAACCACATATCACTGATGTCCAATTTATGCTATTGCTGAAAGAAATAACGTTCCAACATGTCTCTGTAGCGAATACCATTTACCGTAACGTGACGGCCATTTTCATCAATGACGCCACCGGCATGAAAACCGCACCAAACAGTGACTTTTTGCGGATAAAGTGCTGTTTCATGAAGCGCATGAGGGTTCTCACCTGTTCAGTAACGCATTTATGTTGCTTATTCAGGAAGCCGTTTAACCAAAAATGCGCTTCATCGCTGAAAATGATTTTGAGATGAAATTCTTCATTTTCGTACGTCGTCGCTCCATATGATCAAGTGGCTTTAGTTCTTGGGTCAGCTTGATCTTGTAAGAGCGTAGGCCAAGATGCTCACGAAACATTGGCCATTATGTGGTCTGGGAGAAGCCCAATTCTTGAGAACGATGTGAAATTGGCTGGTTTGCGACGGACGCCTCTACGGCAGCAATATTCTCCACACTTCGGGAAAAACGTAGTCTCACTCGCACGGCAACATCAAGCAGCGAATATTCTGACTCAAATTTGTTCACTCGAATACTCGTATGAATTGCTTGTTTACTGGGACGAGAATTACGGCCGAAAATCGGCGTTAACGCTCTTAAAGTTGTGACCACCGACTCGGAAATTCGGTAGGAAATTTTAATTATATGTAAACGTTGTTTCTGCGTATACTTTACCATGATGAATGTCGATTTTACTGAATATTTTGATATTGACAGTTTGGTAATTGGTGTAAGGGTGCGTTCGCACTGAAAGTTTGAAGTTGTCAAGTCGCTTATGAAAGACCCTTTATGTATATAGAAAACACGTCGCCCCAGCTACCTGGTGCTAAACCACAAACTATAAACCCATAAAAACATAGAATCAAACTCAAGTCCTCAGTTACATGTAGCTAATGCTTAGCCCCATTGCATTGTGCAAAAGATTTATTTTTTTATTATAAGTGCGTGAGTTTATCAACCCTAAAAAAAACCTTTAACCCAGAATTTATTGTTTTCGAAATAAAGTTGGCATCTAAAGATCTTCTTTTTTTCACCCACCCACCAGGGAGGTAATACTTTTTTGAAAAATGGATAATAAACCGTGACCATCCTCATAAAAAAGTTCATTCCTGGAATCTTATCTTTATTTTACAGTGATGGAAAAAAACACAACGCTTGCAAGAAAGTTTGATTGTTTTTTCTATATAAGTAATATATTTGAACAACCCAGACTAAGAGCAAAAAATGAAAATAATGAGCTTAAAAATAGCTAAAAGGGAAAAATATTCAACAGTCCTTGGTGTGATAGCTTGTAATTAGACCGGAAATTCATCTAGAAATACATTTAATTCAATATTTATTAAGGATATCCCTCATATGTACACTCCTTGCTCGAAAACTTGAAACTGCCTACGCTCGCTATAAGACATATATGACCGCGATACAGGAGATTCGATAGGCAGGATCAGCTAACGACAACAGTGCAAAATTTATTGTAGATGCCATCTTTTTACCACGGTAGTACAATAAGGCACACACCCTACTGACGAGGCAGAAGACAATAACAAAGAAGAGTTCTCCTGAAAGGAGCCAGTCCGAGGTACGATGTCAGGATCGTATATGAATGAAAAACTGATTCCCAATTGCGTAAAGTTCAAATATCTGGGATCTTTGATCAATAGCGAAGCAACCTGTGATGACGATGTTCACCATAGCGTAAAGGTAGGATGAATGAAGTGGTGGGAAAAGCAGCTTGTTCCCGAAAAATGGCCCATAAGCTAAAAGAAAGGCTTACACCACAATTGTGACTCCAACGCTTTCATACGGATCACTATGTTGGACAGCGTACGAAAAGTATAAGGGAAAATTAACGGCTGAAATGAAAATGCTTATAAAAACGGCCGGTAACCCGGAAATGGACCACAGTCATCCATAGGATGCTGCTTGTCTGTTCACAAACTTTATATGATTGTGGCTCTACGTATAAAGCATACTCCATACCGAATATTGGAATGATCTTGCCTCATGCAGACATTCAAATAAGCTAGTCGACGGTCCCAAAACAAACGTCCTTACTGGTTTCAGTCAACTCGACCAGCATCTAAAAACTTCCAAAGCAAGAAGCTCGAGCCTATATGAGTGCTGACTAGATGCGTACAAAACGGCATCGCATTTCATCTGCAACTGTACGGCTTCTGCCAAAACCAAGTTGGAGATCCTATAGTCTTTGATCAAAACGATATGTCTAGCTCTCTAATTCAATCGTTGAAAAATTGATTGAAAACATCAAATTTCATTATTTAAAACCAATAGTTGAACAATTCGATTTTCAAATTTGAACGATTGGCACAGCTCTATTAACCGGTTCAACCTACTTTTTATTTTTCTTTTTGACGTTCTTGTTGCGCTCTCCCCTTTTTACCAAAATTATTTCAAAAATAGGAAACATTTCTTTAATCTCAACTAATTTAACGATGCAATACGGAAAAACTTTCATGAATTCACGTAATTCACAATTTTTTGACTATTTCACAGAAAAGTGCACCACACACATAGAATGCCGCTTTCTTAGTCAGGGAAAGTATTCACTCATATGTGCAGAAATAAGTGCCGTGAGGCGCTACCAAAGTAATAACGATTCCGTTTTCAGTCAAATAAATTAGACTGCTTTGCTGCGATATTAAACACATAAAATAAAATAAATCACATATAGAAGGTAGAGTATTCACACACGCGAACAACGCCACTTAAACAGGAAGAAAACAACAAACAAAAAGAGTAACCACACCAAATCCAAAATATAAGCTTTTGGATTGTCACACTTAACATTAAGTTCATTAATAAATGCGTGTAGGAGAATAAGAGAAAATGATGGAATACAAGTTATACAAGAATGCTATTTAAATAAAACAATACATCGGTAGGTAAAAACATAAAGATAGCTAAACATCTGTGACTACGTTTATATTGACAATATGGACGGTATGCAACATGAGAATGTAAATAATACTTTTATTAAATCCAAATTTATTTTAAAAGAGACATAAAACGTAAGGTTAAGCACACAAAACGGTGATAGATTGCTTCGGTTTTCATGAAACATTGTAATGGAAGCAAATAAACAATAAATATAATGAGATGATCCGAGGACAATGAGTGCAACAAATTTTTCTTTTATTTTGTATTAATTGACTATATTTATTGAACATACCTGTGATTGGGGTGGTGCCTGTATTGATGGATTTGTATCCAACGTGTGTTTCGATATGACCACGGTTGTGGTTTTTTGGATTTTATCTTCATGGTGTTCAGATGGTGATTTTGGAGGAACATTATCGGCTAAGGCTAAAACTTCAGCTGCTCTAACTATATCTAGTACCTGCAAAGAAGAGAATTTGATTAATCAACATAGGGAAAGGCTACAAACTGTTGGATATCCTATTCCTATTCCTATACAACATTGACATCTACATAGCATGCGAAGAATAGGGCTTTCATTTCGAATGATTTCTTCAATAAAACGGGTTTTATGGAGCGCGTGTCGATTCGCGGATTACCCAATTATTTACACATGAGTATTTCGGGCCGCTCGAGAGTATCAATTTCAAATTTCAGCTTCCTGGCTCAAAGTTTGACTTTTCGATAAATTTTTTTAAATTGTAGGCGTGTCAGAGGGACGATTGAAAAAATTTTTACAATTGATTATTTCGAGCCCCTAGAGAGTATATGGTTCAAATTTAAGCTTTCTAGCTCGAGTTTTAAAGCCTAATTAGTGCCGACGGAATGAAGGACGGACGGACGGACATGGCTAGATCGACATTACTATGGATGGTCACCAATAAATGTAGTAACTTTTAGGGGTCTACGGGCAATATTACGGTATGTTACAAACTATGAGTCAAAATCATTAAACCCTTAGAATAGGGTTTAAAAACCGGGATGCAGTACATCATAAGAAACCCCAAAAGCCCGAGTATTTTCTTTTTTCTTTAACCATCCAATTTTACGTGATGTTTTTTTTTTTATCTTATAAATATTTTCGTTTTATTCGTAATATACTGTATTTATACAAGCTGTGTTTT
The DNA here is from genome assembly GCA_949715645.1 of Portevinia maculata. Lineage (NCBI taxonomy): Eukaryota > Metazoa > Arthropoda > Insecta > Diptera > Syrphidae > Portevinia > Portevinia maculata. The sequence continues at coordinate 254,441,191 of OX454525.1, read as the reverse complement.
ATTAACTAAAGAACAAAACAGCATGGATAATTGGTTTGAAAGGGCCCTTCATAAGGTACACATCGAACAAGATAGCTCCATTGTGATGCCAACGAGAAGCGTGGGGTGGATTTTCTATTCCTAGCGGTTAGGAGTTATTTGCGTTAGCCACGCGAGACTCGTTGGGATCGTTTAAATAATGGCAGCGGTAATGACGTAGTTTAGCCCCTCTGAAGCAGGATTGTCTGCTGTACTTCTGCTGAAATCTTTGTAAGGGATGATCATTGATTGAGAATTTTTATATTTTTGCATATTCTCTTTTAAGCAAAGGCGAATGCTGCAATAGCAATGTACAGAGTAGGAGAAGCAAATGATGCATTTCTAGGAATTATCCCGTTTAATTCCTGAGTAATAATTTAGAAAATACGCTACCGGCGCATTGTTCACTACGATCATTCGCTGCTGGAATAAAGCTGTCTCTGAGTACCTTTTGAGGTTGTCAAAAGTCTTCTCAAGCAGGGTTCAGCAAGTTATTAAACGACAGCGATTTCTCCTTAAACAAAAGTGTCGCACAACTATGTATGTCCAAATGCGACTAAAATGTTGCTCAGAGACGTTGGTGTTTTCTCTTAAACACACGCGTGGTTGCTACATACTCAAAATTTGCGAAGAGCAACAGTGCGCACATGCGTCAAGAAGATATTTATGAAACTTTTTTGCACATGTGCTATGCTAGTCGACTTAATGGTTCTGTCACGGAAAGAATCAACTGAATGTTCTCACTCTTAGGCTCGATGCAAGACTCGATCAGATGATCTTGAGACTTCCTTAGTTTCAGCTATAGAAGCGTGACTGCCTATCGCACAGTGTCCGGTTACAATGCGTGTTAGATTTCGAGAGGGCAATTCGGCCATATTTTAGAAGTCAATTTGATCTTCGCAGCTCCAAATGGTTGTGTTGTCACCACAAAGGACGTTTTTAAATTGTCTGGCAGTATCATTCAGATATGCGGGGCAGTCTTTCAATGCCTTGGATCTTAATAAGGTGGATGCGAGGAATTCGATAGGTATTTGACTTTTGATATTCATATACGCATGACCATATCACGTCGAGCTATGGTATTAACCGCCAAGCAGTCTGAGGTTTGGATACAAGCGGTGACTTTGGTCTGCATGACGCTGCAATGATTTGGGAGGTTCAAGATTAGTTTGATCTTCCGAGAATTGAGAAGGTTATGAACTTCTAGTCCAGGCAATAACTTCGCTTGCACTTCAATCTGTCCGGTGTCGAATGTTTGAAAGCTACTTAAAAATCTTTATCGGCAGACAAGCGATCTGTAGACTTTTGAATAAAAATGCTTCTTTTTCATCATCCTAAATAAACTCTAGAGAATATCACGGAACTATTCAAATAACATTAGAAGAACAAAGAATACTTAAAATATACTTAAGTCCAACGAATAAGGCTCATCCAAAGTTTATAAAAAATGGTTTACATAAATCCATGTTTTCCTTAGATCTTTTTCTATTTATAAACTTACCTTCTCAGGAGTGCTTTTTTCTTTCGTGCTAACCAATGACTGCTCAGAGTTTACCAAAGCAACAACATCTTTCGATGTTTGAGGAACTCCACTATTTACAACATTTCCTAATTGTAAATTGCTATGCAGCGGCACCTGTTCGTTATTCGTGTCCGTTTTTGTCGCAAAAACTTCGAAATCCTTTAAATTAGACTATTATTATTTATTATTACAGTTTTCATGTGGTTATTTTTCTCACATTTCGCATACGGTCATCTTCATCTCGATCCAAACTCGATATACTTTGACTTAGTTCAGACCCAGTTTCTGAAGCTCTAGAACCTTTTCGAAGCAAACAAATAAAATTACAAATGTAAGAAAAAAAATAAACAACTGAACTCATCTACATACCATGTCGACTGCTTGAATTGAAACCTGTACTCATGCCACCACCTGTGCCAATGGAATGAATTAAATTCGATTTGTCATAGCCCTTGCATACAACCAAATGTATCTCATTGCCAGCTGTACGTAAGACGTTCACTGCATCCTGATGTGCAGCACCCAGCAGAGAATTTCCATTCACTTCAAGGAGCCGCATACCAACCTGAAATGTAAATAAACGAGACAACTCGTTACTATCAATCTTGAGCTGAAGTGCTGAAACTAAGAAATTGAATTCGATTGGGTAAATCCGTATAGCTCTTTGGTATTATCAATAGTAAAGAGAAATGTTTTCGATTCAATTGCTAGATGTGGTATCATGTTATAAATGCATTGGGAGCGAATTATTATTTGCTACCAGTCGTCGTTTGAAGGAATATGCCAGCACGTTGGCCAGCATGCTGGCCCAGCATACAATCAATTTTCAAAAAAAAATATATCAAAAAGTTTGATAACAAGAATAATTTCTCAAATTAAATCAGACACCATTCCAATGGGATAACAGGAAAAAAGGAAGGACAACAAAGACATTCCCGTAGTGTTCTTACTCTAGGAATAATCTGAGTGGATGAACAACCCAATTAAATACAGGAACTTAAATTGAAGCAAACAATAACACAACGATAAACAAAGGGTGGAAAACCAACAACGAAATAAAGATATAAAGTAAAATAAATAATTGTGAACTCACCTTAAGCCTTCCGTCACGTCTAGCTGCTCCCACTGAATTAATTTTAGATACGAATACACCCTCGTCTGTTGGATCTACTGGATTACCACGCTGGCCATTCAAACCGCCCTTAATGTGCATTCCCAGGCGTTCGCCGTCTGTTTTTTTGATAACGACTGTCTGTAAAGAAAATCAAAAAAAGAAAAATTTATATTATCCTTTGCACAATGAGAAAAAGGATTTAGTCCTTTGTGTGTGGATAATTTTCTTTTTCGTTAAACAACCTTGCTGTTGGTTTGTTAAAGATAATTATTCAAATTTGCTAGTGTTATACAAACGTAAATTTTTTTTAATTAAATAATGACGACACTACTTAATTAAAAAAATATATAATCTGCAGAGACATTTTTTTCTTTAGATATCAGGACAATCAGACTTGCTAAAATCTGATTATTCGTCAAAATAGATATGAAAAACCTCGTACTTATTCAATAAGGATAAGGATAAAAGTGGATTTTTTTTCAAGAGGCATCTTGATTTTAATGAAGTTTTTTGTCCAAAGGGAATCTTTAAATTTTGAAAGGATATCCTCTATAGTGGTGTTATACGATTAGGATAAGCGATACCAAGTGTTGTTACTATGAGTATTTCTCGAAGCCTAAATTGTTATTACAAGATCAAGATCAAAGGTTAATAACAAGCTTTTTAGAACATTTTTTCTCGAAGATTTTAAGTTTTAATGTTTAAGCTCTACAACCTGAATTCTTATGTGGGTCTTTTGCTTTTGCAAGGTATTTTCGATGACCATCGCCCCTATTGCGAGACAATTGATAATTGGCTATTTTCAATATGTGCTATTGTGAACGAATCATTTTCATTGGTATTCTCGTCAATCGCATTTTTTCAATTGACTGGGATTGACAAAATCCTTTAGAATCGTTCGTTCACAATAGCACACATTGAAAATAGTCAATTATCAATTGTCGATCCATGAATCAAAACTTTGTGCAGTGTTAGAGTCATAGGATGCCATAAGTTAAATAACACATGAGTGTTTTTGGCCGATAAAATTGAAGATAGCAGACATTAGCAGCTAATTTTGGTTGCTACATTTTTTGGTTTGAGGATTTATTTTATGCGATGAGTAAAAAATTTATAATCACATAACACCAAATAGTATTACAAAATTAGTTTTGAATGAAAAACACGTTTTTGTGCATCGTTACATATTAGTCGGTTGCATATACATATGTAAGTAACTATGATGGTAGAAACAGATCAACACTTCAACTTCGACTTCAACTTTGACAACCACGTCACACGTTTTAAATAAATGTTTTTTAATGGGATCGAACACATTAGCACCCCAACCTCAACTTCGACGTCAACGTTAGAACTAAATCCTAAATTCATAGTTGAAGTACCACCAACCTTGCGGTTATGTTTTCCGTTTTCCCAACATGCAAATGTTTATATTTTGAGCGAATTTCCTCTCTTGCTTGTATTTTAACATATTTTTTTCTTTTGTTCACAACCATTTTTTGTTTCGCTCTCGAAGTTACTTTTTTCAATGTGTTTGACTGGTCTTCAAACGCTGAAGTTCTCGCTCCTGTCAAAGTCGAAGTTTTGATCTATTTCTACCATAACTCAATTCAACTTCAAAGCTGTATTGATGAACGAAGACTAGATCAGAACATAACCGAACAGCACAAGTGACCGAAAACTGTCAGACCAAACTTAGAACAGAAAAACACAGCTTCGAGTTTTATGTTCCCATATCAGCTGTGTAATTTCAAAAAGATGATTCTCCTGTTTTCTTGTGTACTACCAGTTTGGAGTCAGAATTTTACCGAACCCGATCCATGTTATTTGCTTGAATTTTAAATATGCGAATATTAGTTGCATAAAACTAAGAAATATGATATCTCATGCCAAATAAATTTCCCTCAAAACTAAGTGCAGAAAATACATCAAGGAGCAAAAAGTGACAGAATGTAAATAAATAAAGTTAGGTTATACCAAAATGGTGAACCTATCAGAAGCTTAGATGTTATTTGTTTTTTTTTTGTATAGTCGGGTGGCAATCCACTGATGATCCGAAATCACCACATCTGGGTGAAACACCAATAATCATGCTGATTTTGACATTCGAATTCGAACGAAGGATTGTCGAATTAGAAGAATTTGTATTTTGAGATTCGATCGAATAGAAAATTTGTTTGAGGAAAACCGTTATAATTCGAACGAAAATAGACATTCGAACGACTTGACTATTCATTCGAATCTCAAAATAATCATGAATATACATATAGTCATACTAGAAATAGTTGACTTTATATATCCAATTTTTGACTTTCAGTCATAGCCATATACTAGGCTGAATAATCATTTCCTATGTTCATTCTTCGAATTGAAGAGACATTTGAAGTGGAAAAAACAATTCACACTCACTCTTGAGTTGTGAATGTACATATACTCCCTCCTTGTACAACTTGCAAAATATTGCGTATCGATTTGATGAGTTTGTGGTAATCCACTGATGATCCCAAACCACCACATCTGGGTGAAACGCCAATAATAAAGGGTTTTTCAACAGGGACGCTACAAAAGTAGAGCGACAGGGACAGCAAACGACGCCGAATTGATGGAAAGATATACGAGCCAACAACGAGTCGAAATTATTAAAATTTACTACCGAAATTCAGAGTCAGTGGCCTCAAGGTTAAGAGCGCTACGTCTGCGAAAAATCATATTCAGCGATGAGGCTCATTTCTGGCTGAATGGCTTCGTCAATAAACGCAATATGCGGTATTAGTCAGGCAGCAATCCACACGTACTCCATGAGTCATCATTGCATCCCGACAAAATTACGGTTTGGTGTGGTTTATGGGCCGGCGGCGTCATTGGGCCGTACTTCTTCCGTGATGATCAAGACCGGCACGTTACTGTGAATGGGAATCGCTACCGTTCAATGATAACCGAATATTTTTGGCCCCAATTGGATGATATGGACTTGGAGGACATGTGCTTCCAACAGGACGGCGCCACAAGCCACACAGCGAATGCCACAATCAATTTATTGGAAACCAAGTTTGGAAACCGTGTTATCTCACGAAATGGTCCAGTCGCTTGGCCGCCTCGGTCGTGCGATTTGACGCCGTTAGACTATTTCCTGTGGGGCTACGTCAAGTCTATGGTCTATGCCAACAAGCCAGCGACGATTGATGAACTTCGTACGACTATCGAACGTGAAATTGCAGCAGTATCGGCCGATTTATGCTTGAAAACCGTCGAAAATTGGGTTCAGCGTCTGGACTTCTGCAAGCGTGCCCGTGGTGGCCATGCAAAATAAATCCAGTTTCATACATAATGGCATCGAACGCACTTTCACAGGAATAAAGAATTTCATTGATATCCAAAGCCGTTTTTGTTTTATTTAAAACAACTTTTGTAGCGCTCTTATTGAAAAACCCTTTATATAGTCATACTAGAAATAGTTGACTATCCAATTTTTGACTTTTAGTCATAGCTCATAGCCATATACTAGCCTGAATAATCATTTCCTATGCTCATTCTTCGAATTGAAGGGACATTTGAAGTGGAAAAAACAATTCACACTCACTCTTGATACTCCTTGTATAACTTATAAAATATTAGCGCCAACTTCGTCTTCTTCTTCCTTAATGGCGTTGAGGATCAGGATTAAATGGATCATAGCCTTAATGGATCATAAACTTAACTTCATTCCTAGTGGCTCGCCTGTATGGTTCGCTGGTTCGACCTCGGAAAATAATGGCAGCCCTCCCGATTTTGAATCACTTTGTCACCGAGGCAAATCAAATTCTGGCGTTGCTGCGGTGAAAAGCTTTCCTTTCAGCTTAGCGGACATTTTTCGGTCGCAGAAGATGGCTGAGTTTTCTCGCCACTTCATCCACCCTACGCTTACGCTAAAACATTATCGCCAACTAACCTGCGAAAGGTACAAAGTGCGTTAATAGCCTATTGAAGATACTTTACGCACTTATCTGTCATTAATTTGAAAATAAAAGTTGGCTGTCGATTTCTTATTTCCTGTTTAACTCGTTTTTTTGTGAGATGCAAAACGCTGCATTTGGAAGCCATTTCTTTCAACCCATCCCAATGCCAAAATAACGATTATAATAAGGTCATTGCGGATTAGCGTGGGATTGAACTCCAAAATAAACTTGAAAAGGAATACTGAAGAGAGAATGAAAAGGGACTGAATGCCATTTAGGACTCTAGGAAAGCTTTCGGTAAGAATGGGGGCGAACCCAGTACACTGGTTGTATACCGTTATTGCGAGACCCATTCCCAAATTTGGTTCGATTGTTTGGTGGGAGGCGGTTAACACCAAGAACAGCTCAACAATCTGACCAAGGTGCAACGGATTGCTTGTCTGCGGATAACGGGTTCAATAAAAGCCACACTTCCACTTAGTTTTGGAAACATTACTGAAGAACGTAGGAGCCAAATGTGGTCTCAGATTGATATAAAAATTTGAAAGACGTGCATTTTCGGGCACTCTCGCATACTTGATATCTTTAATCAAATCGTTTACGAGAAGTCAAGGTATGACTTTGACAAGAAGTTGAAAGTCTGAACAGCAGTTAGACAAGACTGGAATTCCCGCAGTATATTCAATATAGATATATCCGTCTTCACAGATGGCTCGAAGACGGGGAGGAGAACAGAAGCCGGAGTTTTCTCAAAAGCACTGAGTTTCAACCGGTCCTACTGGCTGTCAGATCACTGCACTGTACTACTAGCACTTCAATTAATCATTTTCTTGGACAGTCAGGCACATAAAGCGATCGAGTCTAAACTCATAAATGATAAATGCGTCGTTACGTGCTCACGTAAGAGTGGCGGGGAACGAACAGTAGATATGTTAGCCAGATGCGGCTCGGATCTGGACCTCCAGCAGCTGACGTGCAGGTGTCAAGCTTTAATACAGCTAAGAGCTGAATTGATGGTGTCACGACACGACTGGCCATGCAAAAATAGGACAGCACCAGTCCTGGATCATAATTCGTAGTCTGTGGCCGGCCATTGAAAAAAGAAAACATATAGGTATAAAGTCTTTTGCGACATTGTCAGTGTCAAATGACAGAACAAAATTGGCTGTATTAATTGTAGAGTCAATTAATATATTTTTAACGGGGGAAGAGTTTTGCGCGAATATTTAGAAAAAAGTTTATAACAAAGCGAATTATAACAAGCAAAAAAGTTACAGAACTAAAAAAAGAGTATCCAAACACTATAAAATGAAACCGTGAGAATCGCGTTGTTCTGGCAAAAAAATATGTTTGTTTGGAATGAAATTAAGTTGAACAATTTTGTATACATACATTTAATACTTCTTAATACAACCAAACAAAAAATAACAAATTAATAACAAAATTGTACAAGAAAAAAAGTGAAAATACATTTAAATTGTGCATGAAGGGCTAAACAAGCCCTTACCAATTTTATTAGTTTTTTTTTTTGCTTTGACATACTTTCTCAGGTCTTTCGTCAATAGTTTGGTAGTTTTTACTCTTCAATAGCTTTTGTTTTCACTTAAATATAAAAAACAATACCTAGCTTAAACCTAGTTTCCCTGGGGGGTAGGTCCACTAGCAGGCGCGTCCCTGGGTGGCGGATAAGGGGATGCCCCGGTACGATGAAGTGTAAGTTTCACAGTGATTCGTGATCCGGGGTAATGAGGTTATAGCAGTGAAGATGACAAGAATCCCACTGTAAAACCCATCGTGGACCAAAACCAACTCTGGGTTAGAGTGAGTAAACCCTAGAAAATCACATTCCACCTTGTCTTTCCCATCCTTCCTCCCTCCTCCATTCCTTCTTCACCCTGTGCTGGATTGACCGTACCGTGCCGAGAATCAGCCTGGCTGAGGGCCCAGGGAAACCAAAAATAGCTCAGTCGCAAGCGGTGTATCCAGAGAAACTGGCGCACTCTGGATTAGCTTGCCTTATCCGTACATGCGGGGCTCTGTACGGACGGACCACACCTTCCCTAGCTACTCGTGGGATCCAAAATCGTAAAAATGCAAAAAAAAACAATCAAAAAACACAAAAAATACAAAAAAGAAAATTCTGAGGCCGGACCTCAACAAAATCCGGAAACAGCTGGCACCGCCAGCAGCTCCAAAAGCACTGCACGTGTGGAGGAGCACCTGCAGAACCTCTGCATCGACGACGCCACAAGCGAGTGCTCGATGCTCTCTGACACTGTCGTGCAGTTCAGCTCTTCCAACTCTTCCGGCCATGAGAAGAAGTCGCTAAGTCGAGAGACCTCAGCGGCTTTCCGTATCCTAGACCGACTAGACAAAAAGCCGGAAAAGAATTGGAGCCAGTAGGAGCGGGAATCCCACACCTGTTCAACGAACTGATTAAGCTGCAGCCTCTACGGCATTTCAAAACCGGACGCCCAATTACCCATGGCGTACGACGGCCCCCCCCCCCCCCCTCTCGTGGCAAACGCCACCCTTCCACCGGGGACCACACCAACCCACCATTCGTGGCATTAGTCACCCCACCACTCAAAGAGTGAATCCCTCTCATCGGAAGAGCAACACCCAAGCTAAGGAATCAACGAGTCGCAATGGTTCAACGAACCAAGCTGGGAGCCGATCCGTGTTTGCAACAGGAGCTGCGCCCAAACGGCGTAGATCCGTAGACGAGGAATCCAACGTCTCAAAGAAGACCAAGAGCTCAACGAGCTCCAAAACCATTCTTTGAGACGGTAAAGGATAGCCTCGTCGTCGTGATAGTAGATCTGTCTGACGATGAAGGGAGAATCTCAAACGAGAAATGGAGGCTCATTGAAGGCAGAGTGATGAACTGCCTTTGCGAGCGTATCATAACCCATCCCAACTCTCCTGCCACCTTTAAGGACGCTGGATGGCACCAGGGCTACGTAAAGCTACTAGCCTATGACGACCAAATTTCGGTCGATTTCATCACCACCGCCATTGCAGGTATTGGTGAAATCTGGCCAGGTGCCAAGCTTAAGGCGGTGGACCGGAGAAAAATCCCCCACAGGCCAAGAGCTAGGATCTGTGTTCCAACTGAACCCAGCGAGCCAGCCAAACTACAGAGTCTGGTCATGTACCAAAACCCGGATCTTCCAGTCAAAGACTGGAAGTTTATCGAAGAGACGCCGAGCTCCAAGAAACCGGAAGAAGTGAAGAAAACTGGCCGTTCGGTGGTCGTCTCGCTGACCACCGAGTCTCTCCCCTTGCTCCGAGCTAAGGACTTTAAGATCCGATGCGGTCTTAAAGAGGTGGAGGTATGACTCTTTGCTTCGGACCGCAACAGCGTTGCTGGCCACTCTGAGCCGGCGACACCCGCCTCCCCCCGCGACAAGATCCCGGATGTTGATCCATCATCGCCAGAGAACCTTGACGCTACCGTTGTGGAGAGGTCTGTATCAGTTAGCAATGATGCTGAAACTGATACAGATTAACCTCCACCACTCCACCTTAGCATCCGCTAATCTTATACTCCGCCTCAATGAAGGAGGCTTTGACATCGCCCTCATCCAAGAACCTTGGATAAGAAATGACACCGTCATGGGACTGAGGGACCCACACTATACGCTATACCACACCAAGAACGCAGGTAACATTCGAGCTTGCATTCTTGCAAAATCTACATTAAACTTAACCTTTCTTCCTCACCGCAGCACGAATGACCTGGCAGTAACACTGCTAAAATCTGCAAACGCCCACATCTGGCTAGCTTCTAGCAGCTATGGGGTAGTACCGACACTAACCCCCGAGGTGAGTCCCTATTTGAATTCTTAGTGGGCACCGACCTAATAGTGTGCAATAGGGGAAATAGTCCCACCTTTATAACCAGAACCCGGCAAGAGGTACTAGATGTTACCTTCGCCTCTATGAACTTGTACCCTGCGATTTCTAAGTGGACTGTATCTGACAGCCACTCCTTTTCCGATCACCGCTATCTGGAATACGAACTACAAATACGTAATAACACCTCACCAGCAATTTTTCGCAATCGACGAAGAACTGACTGGTGTAAACACAATGAAATCCTCTCTGCTAAACTGTCCAATCGTGTGCATAAAACTCCAGAAACACAATTGGAACTAGATGATGTCATGCAATCTGATATCAACATATTGACAGGTTGGACCGAGAGATGCGGCCTGTCCGTCAATCCAACAAAGACTGAGCTGGTCCTGTTCACACGAAGACATAAACTCCCTGAGTTCACTCCCCCGAAGATTAGAGGCACTCCTCTGGCACTCTCAAATAGCGCAAGCTATTTAAGCCTGAAACTCGATCGCAAGCTACTTTGGAGGGAAAATGTAGTCGAACGTGCCAGGAAATCCCTAGCTGCTCTTTACATTTGCAAAAAGGCGGTAGGCTCCACGTGGGGCCTACAACCAAAAATTATGCACTGGTTATACATGTCGGTAGTTAAACCGATTCTCCTCTATGGAGTACTGGCCTGGTGGCCCGCCTTGGAGAAGAAGTCCAACCTATCCAACAAAACTCAACGAGTTGCATGCCTCAGAATCACCGGTGCGCTGAGAACCTCTCCCACTGCGGCGCTCCAAGCCATGCTCCACTTTCTCCCGACCGACATCGTCGGCAAACAGTTGGCTGCCAGCTCAGCAATAAGACTGAGAAGCTCCAAACAATGGAAAGAGCAACACACTGGACGTACCAATATACTATCGATGTATCGACATTTTCCTAAGGTCACCGACCACCTGCTCACTGAATACAATTTCGACCTGGGCTACAAACATCTAATCCCAGACAGAACCGAGTGGACACAACGTCATGTCCTACACCACGAATCGCTGTCAATTTTTAGGGATGGGTCCAAAACGGAGGACGGTGTCTTCTCTGAAGACCTGGACATTCACCTCTCCTTTAACCTTCCAGAACACTGCAGCGTTTTTCAGGCCGAAGTCACCGCCGTCCGCCAAGCCGCTGCCTGGCTGGCGGTTAATACGATATCGAAATCAGATATTGTAATATATATCGACAGTCAGGCGGCCATCAAATCCCTTGCATCCAGCACTACAAGATCCAAGGCAGTGAAAGCCTGCCGTGCATCTCTTAACGAGATAGCCGGTCAGTATAGCCTCACCCTTTGCTGGGTGCCGGGTCACTGCCGGGGAATTGTGAAGCTGACGAACTGGTCCGACGAGGCTCTTCTGGTTTAAACAGCATAAGCGTCATCAACATCGAGGCGCCAACGTCTTATGTTAAAAACCTCATAGACACCAATGCGGTGAACGAAGCCAACCGTCGTTGGCACCAGCTCGACCAGTGCAACACCGCAAGGCTACTCTGGCCGACATTAAATAAATCCAGCTCCATCGGACTTCTGAGGCATAAGAGAGGAACCCTCTCCAAATTAATAAACGCCCTCACCGGGCACTGTGCTATAGGAAGACATGCCCAAAGGTTGGGCATTCCCTACAATGACTTCTGCAGAAGCTGTAGGGACGAGGAAGAAGAGGAGACCATCAGTCACTTCCTTTGCACGTGTCCTGCACTCGCCAACATTAGGAAGGCTACATTGGGTGAATACCTTTTCAATGATCTAAACGATCTTAACAACGCCTGCACAGCAAGGATTAGCTCCTTCATTCAGAGGAGCAAATGATTCCCTGAGTAAGAGGGTGACCCACCCACCTTACACATCGGCAGCACAATGGACCTACTTCTGGTCTAAGTGCATCCTCATCGAGGGCCGGTTTCAACCAACCAACCAACCAAACCTAGCTTCTGAAACCATTTGCTTTTGCAAGTGGAATGGACCTACAATTTAAAGCCGAATCTGAACGGCAATTTTGAGAAGCTTCTCATGACAATTGACACTCTTGGATGTTTGTCACTTTATTAACAATCACAATGATTTTCCCATACGATTTCTGCAAATTACTGACATTAGCCGTGTTTCTTTGCACGCGGATATAGGAATGGCATCAGAAAACGACCATCGCCGCTTAAGAATTCATCAAAAAAAACTTGGCAGCACACATGCACCTATGACATGCACCGTGACACAGCTGTAAGTTGTAGTTAAGAAATTTGTATTGAAAATCCTGAAATTGAAAAATATTTACTTCCGCCAATTGAAATTGATGCCAAGCATATTCTAAAATTATGAAAAACAATTTCGCATTAACAGATTTGCTAAATTCAATTACCTTTATAATGAAGTTTGAAAAAAAATAATAATAAAATCACAAACAAAATATTCGGCGGGATGTGTTAGTGGTCGGAGGGATGTCAAACTTTGACATTTCCTGAAAAAATTCATCGCATCGGTTCATCAGAAGCGAAAGAAAATGGGTTTTGGAAGCACTGTTTATCGCCGCTAACTGACTTAGCGGCGATAGCTATCCCCGCTAAAGTTAGCGTATATAGGATAAGTTGTTGTTGTATTTTACATGCAAATTTCAAATTATCCCTATATCCGCGTGCAAAGAAACACGGCTATTGTATCCATCAATAATTTGTTGACGTATAAGAAAGAGATTCAGCGCTTAAAAGGCTTTTTGAAAGCTTGCACGATTCAGCAGGGCCACATCTTACAGATAATAAAAGTTTTATTAACAAATTCAAATAGATTTGTTAGTTTCATGTCCTACCATTTACTATAAAAGTACACGGAGAAAAAAAGTTGTAAATTCAGCAGCTCAAAATTGTCAGATTTTGTGGTGATATTTGCACGATCTGCAAGTTAAGATACCCAGCAACGATACATATCGGATAGCAGAAATGCTGAAAAAGCATAATGCGAGCAAACTAAAGTAAACACAATTAACTCTAGCCAAAGCAAATAAACAAATGATAATCGACTTCGCTTCAGTGTCAACAAACGACGGCTGACATCATTCATATATGAACGCAGAATTAAGTTAGAGATTTCTTAGATGTAGATCAGCCCTCAGACCGAGCAGGTCATTTTGCTCCATTCCTTCCATTTGAATTACCATAAGAAATAAAGTATATTTTTCAAAACATGACATGGAAGTTAGTATAATTAATTGGCGCCAACGTGGGCCTCTCTTCAAGTCGAGGCTGCAGTAATCGCAAAAGCATCTCTATGGTGTAAATATGGCAATACGACGTTCCGATATTACTATATTTTTTACAGCCAGGCTGTCATAAAAGCAATTTTCGCTACTGATATAAAATTGAAACTAGTCGGACGCCGTCGCAAAGATTTTAATGCTATTCCTTCACAGCACAATATACTTCTAGCTGGAAACATAAAAGTCAGGGCGATGAAAGGGCCGATAAACTGGCAAGAAAGGGGTTTGCAATGGATCATGATCGGAAACTCAGTCGAACATTCCGGCATTCTGTAATCTCCGAATGAAATTCATATAACAAATGGAAATTATAAACCGCATGTCTTATATCGAAATAGCTTTGGCTAGAGTAATAAATGCCGGACCATAAACTTCTACGGTATGAGAGATTATCGCTGTCTTAGTGGATTAGTGCTCCTAATGGACATTCTTTTCTAAGGACACAATGAAATTTAATTTGATGAAAGACGAGATTTATACATGCCGTGGTGATGAAGAGAACCGCGATATAGCGGAGAGGGATAAATTCGATACAGAAAAACAATTTGCCGAATTTTGGTGGCTTTTTGAGGGGGGAGGGGTCAACATGCCCTCCCAAGACGGTGCGTTACTCTAGGTAACATCCTCTTAGTTTATAAGTTAGATTAAGTTAGCTAGGGCGTTTCTGGGAGAGGCCGGGCTCGTCAACTTGTGGTAGTGCTTCCGGGAGAAGATTGAGGCTGTAAGGCTTCAGTTAGCTCAGGGTAGCGCGTGTGCACGTTGACGATTGCCAGGCGCTCGGAAAGCAATTGGGATTTTGACCACTTGTTGCGCAAGGCAACGAGTGCTCAGAATCATAATTATAGTTAGAATATGTTAGGTAGTTTAAGTAAGTAGAATAGGTAGTTCGTAGTTTGTTTTATATAAAAAATATAAAATCTTAATAATGATACCGAGTTTTAATTGATTTTCTCGACGAATACATATATGTAAGATTAGTTTGTAAATAGTTTTTAGGCCGAAAGGCAATAATTATAAGATATAGTTAAGTTTAGGGCGTCCGCATAAGGACCAATAAATAAGAATAAGTATCCTGTTAATTTTAAGTTAGATTTAATCATTTTTGTCTAGTACGTAAGTTGATATTCAGTAACAATTAAAAAATGAATTTAAAAGTAAAAGTAAGTAAGAGAACCGCGACTGTGTGTAACTATCTCTGTCAATGAGCGAGTATCTGTAACTTGCGGAATTGAAGGTAATTACTTCCAAGGTATTCGCGAGCTTTCTGATTATTCAGGCAAATACTTCCAAGGTATTCGCGAGCTTTCTGATTATTCAAATTATTATATTTGTAGGTTTCTGTGAATATTAAGATGGCTGAAAATTTCTGAGTGACCACATGGGGGAAAAAAGGCCACAACAGCGGATTTCCACCCTCCATCCCCCAAATGGGTTAGAGGCGTCACACTGGGTCTGCAAGGACCTAAGTTTGCAGAAGGGGAGTGTGCTTTAATTCGCCGGGCCCTAAACCTAACTGAACATAATGTAGTGTATTTAATGCCAAACATGGGAAGCTACAAAAATATTTTTCGTTATCTGAATTCGTTACACAATTCACCAAGTAAATGAATTAGGACAGTCGTACTTCTTTAAACAACTAAACTAAACCAACGTAGAGCTACGTGTGTATATGTAAGATAAATTACGAATTTTTAATTGGCTATGCAATTTTTCTTATCAAATATTTTTAAAGAGTCAGCACATTTATCGTATCTAAAATAAAATACTCAGTACACTTGGGAAACTTTGTAAGTTTTTTTTAAAACAAAAAAGTTTAAAGTGTGCTTTACATCTGAGTAATACAGGTCATTGTGTATAGATATTTCATCTTTATTATATTCAGAACACTTCCAGAAACTGCTACTGTAAGGAATTCCGACGAACTTTTCAAACTTCAAAGCATATTCTCCTTAAGACGAACAATTGTTAGAAAAAGAAAACTGAAACCATTTGAAACAAAAAAACGTTAAATTTTAAAATAGTACTCTTTCAAAGCTAAAAAAACAACCTAAGAACAAAAGCATAATTGTATTCTAAGCATACTTGAAGTGAACACTACAATTTAAGGTCTTGTAATGAATGTAGTTCTTTTTTGTCTTACCTCAGTTGGTACATAATTTACTTGGATGTGCTTGTAAATATTAAAGGCGAAAATACAAAAGTAATTTTGATTAAGCGCAAATGGAATGAAAAATGATAGAGAGCCAGCTAAAGCTGTACGTACAGCCAATAATAGCATTAAGAGATTATTTAATTCATGCATTTAAAGTTTAAGTTGGTTTCCAAGATATAGGAACATTATTTTTAAAAATAAATATTTACATTACTTATGGAATTAATTCAAAATATGGTGTGTATGTACCTGGAATCCAACTGGTAATGGATCATGCTGAATACACAAAATGATGTCATCACCTGGCTTTAACAATTCCATAACTGCCTCCTGATGGGTTGCACGGGAAACGTCAATACCATTAACTTTTAATATTCTATCACCCATTCGTAGTTTGCCACATTTCGCGGCAATACCATCTGGTACAATCTGAAAACAAAAAAAAATATCATTCATGGATTGAAATAATGAGAGCGAAATTTTTTTCATTGCGTCAATGTGTATATAATTATGAATTCAGGGCTTAAAGTTAAGTCGATAATGTGGTACAAAATATTTTTTTTTTGTTTGGAATAGAAACATTAAAAACAAATTTATAACGCACATCACCTAACAATACATTTGACAAAAACAATCCTTCTACTGCACTATGCACTGCAGGTGGCAATGGTGCGATGGTAGTGTATTCACTATTGTGATTGGCAGGTCGTGTGTTCGAATCCAGACCAGGGCCATGATTTTTATAAATTGAATACACACAACAAAAACTGATCTCCCTAAAGCAATTTAGGCGCCACCTGTTGAGAAAAAAAAAATCCCATCGCACCAAACTTCTTTCCTATCCTTCTATTCTTTCAGTAAGTAGCACCCAAAAATAGGCAATGAATTGCTGGGAGCTACTTGCGCAACAAACTAAATGCCTGCGCTGTGGTTTTACCATTATAAGGGTACTGTGTCACTACAGAAAAAAGAAATCCCTTTAGCGCATGCAAATTATAAAAAAAAAAAAAAAAAAAAAAAAAAAAAAAACTAATTTTATTACAGGACAGAAAAAACTTTGGAATTTACAACAAATCAAGAGACGACTTGACTTAATTTATTAATTAATTATCGTACAATTATTTTTTATGTCGGTCGGGTTGGCATATGCCAGAATTATCGTACGGGGTCGCTAGTTTTTTATTAATATGATATAGTTAAATCCCGTGACTAAGGGAAGAAATCACATCTAGGCAATTTTTGCATCCAGGTGAGACTAGCGACACATTTAATATCTTGTAGATGTCACGCAAATGTGCAACGGAAATCACCGGTGTCGTTAAAGGTCGATCAAACAATAATCAATTAAGAGAGCATGCACTTGTCGAAATCGAAGCGAGAGGCGGCCTAAAAATGTCTGGATCGCACAAATACAACATCAGCATTTGATTGGAATCATTGATGAAGTGATCCGAAACCAGGAGGCCTGCCGACCCCACAGGCAGACCAGTAAGGATGCAGTAAAGTGGGAGGGTTATGATCTCTCTAATCCTGATCATAACCTCGTCTTAAAGGAAGAAGAACAACAGTTAAACCTCGTTTCTTCTCTGTTTATCTGTATGGACGGGCATTAAGGAAATGGGGAGAAAGGTTGAACACGAAACCCATGCGCTTTGATTGTCAATCAGCGTGACAGAGGATTCCACATTCATGTTGTATGTCAAAGGAAAGATTGTCTATATTTCACTGAACGCTCTATAAAAGAAAAGAAAAGAAGAACTTGTAAGTCCGAAAAAATGTACATTTTTTTACATTTTGTCATTATTTAAATTAAGTTTCTACTTACAATTTATATTTGAGCAATCACATGTTTTGACAATTCCTCTAAAGCGTTTTATAATAAAATTTAAAGCTATTTATAATTAGCGTGCGCTAAAGGGATTTCTTTTCTGTAATTAATACAGTACCCTTATAATCTAACCACAGCGCAGGCATTTTGTTTGTTGCTGCAAGCAGCACCCAGCAAATTATTCATTGCCTTGTAGGTTCTGCTTACTACTTGAAAGAATATAGGAAGATAGGAAAGAGCCTAAATTGCTTTAGGGAAATCTGAATTGTTGTGTGTATTCAATGTTTAAAATCATGGCCCTGATCGGGATTCGAACGCACGACCTGCCAATCACGTAGTGAATACACTACCATCGCACGATTACCACCCACCATAAGTTGGTCACTTATGAGAGATTTCAATGCTAACTCGGGAAAATCAATGAATTGATAAAGGAGAAACGGGAAGCGCTCAAAAATTGGCAGCAATCACACGTTCCATGGCGTAAAATAATCTTAAGCTCAGCCCTATTTCGAGATTGTTTTTCAATCGAAAGTTAGTAGAATTCGAATAATCTGAATTTTGATTTTCAAACGATTCGAAAGTTTATTTTATCAATAGCGTGCGGGCCATCAGCTATGACCCTATCAGAAAGTGCCATAGATTTTAAAAATGTTAAAAGTTCTGTTTTGATAAATTTCTGTTCTAACGATTTGCCTATGCCCATACAAAGTTTTTTGGCCTTGTTCGAAAAATTATTGAAAATACATTGTATCAAAATATGCACGCAATATCCTTCCCAACAACCCGCCCAAACAAAGCCTTCTGAGGGCGTTTTGACAAAATTTAGGTAGTTTACTTCCAAACCAACAAAAAAATGTATTCCATTAACACCGACTCTCAACCCAATGATGCACCCATGTTGGAGGATAGGAATATGAATTAGGCATCTACTAACAGTTCAATGGTTACTTAAAGTTACTATATTTGTGATCAGCATCGATAACAAAGTCGATTTAGCTTTGCCCGTCCGTCGGCAATTTTTAGGGCCTAAACTTGGACTAGAAAGCTGAAATTTAGAACATCTCTACTCTCTAGGTGTCCGAATTGCTCAAGTGTAAATATTTTTAAAATTCGCCCACTGACACGCCCGAAATTAAAAAAAAAAACCGTTTCATCGAAGTATCAAAGCTTGAGCTAAGTAGCTGAAATTTGGAATATTATACTGTCTAGGGGTCCGAAAAGGTCAAGTTCAACATTTTTAAAGCCTACTGTTTTAAAAAACAAACTTTTATTGAAGAAATTATTGGAAATAAAAGTCCTTTTCTTTACAAAGCGTAGATTATATTAGATCGTTTTAAACAATTCCTCCATTCAAACTCTCTAACATGCCCACTTTTTATGGTCGTTTTTTTACAATTACATAGTTTTTTTTATAAAATATACTTTAAAAAAAATAACTTAAAACGGTTATGTACAACAGAATGTAGTTCATATCATTCTTAACATATACCCATACATTTTTGCCATGCCCACTTTGTGGGCGATAGGAATATTGTATCAAACAGTTCCTTTTACGACAGCTAGTACTAGTTCTTTGTTTTGATATTTTTCTTTTACAGAATGAATACAAAAAAACAGAATTTGTCGGATTTTCAGACTACAGGTACCTACTACAATAGCTCAGACTATACGAGGAGGAAAGCCTCTCGGAAAAGCAGCTTCGGAGAATGGTCGGAAAAAGTTCTCTTCCGCATTCCTTTCAGGTAAAAAGGGATTTGGTAAAACTTTCCGAAACAGTGCAAATTGCATATGCCAGAAGACCTTGTCCCCTGGTAAAACCAACACGTTAAAAATATAGGGCGGAACCTGATCACAATCGGCCTTTCTAATAATCAACAACAAATGCCGACTATTAGTAAGTGGTTAAGTTTCGATTTGGTTTTACCAGAATTCTACCAATTAACTATTTTACCTCTTTAATAATTAACCCTTACACTTTCAGATCAGTGTTGTCGTATATCTATTTTTGAGAATAAGCATGTTAGTTCTTAGCACTTAGTTAGCACTTTATTTAAAAGCATTTATTTTTTTAAATTATGATCTTTCCCAAACACGTAAGTTGAATTTGTGGAAAATTTATATATTAATTCTGTCATTTGTAAATATAGCGTTTTTCATTTCGATTATGAGCGTAATAAAAGTTTTGCTAATTACTAAGTAAACTACCCCAAATCTTTTTTTAGACATAAGACTTCACGGTAACTCTTACGTATGTGTTTCAATGTCGTTAAAAAATAAATAAGAAAGGATTTGAAGTAAGCAATGTTAAGGAACACAATCACAGCAGCTCAATACGATAAAATTGAAAAAAAAAACATCAGTAAGCTATCGATAATTCGTCGGTCTCAATTGCGAAACGAAATGTAATATCGAAACTAGACCTTTTGTCTTCGGTTGAATCACTTAAAAGAATAATTTCCTCTTCCGTATCAAATTAAAGTTTATAAAAACTCGGTAACGTAGCTTAGGAAAATGTTAATTCAATCCTAAATGTACTTAAGCTGTCTTTAGTTATCATGGGACCATTATGGGTTTGCCTCCTGATGCAAATATTTCCTTTCCCTTTAAATTGAATCTAAAACAAAAATATTATAATACTAAAAAAAGGACTTTAGCGAATAGGATAAAATGGATCGTAATTCTCCAATTTTAATATTTTTGAGAATATAGTAAGTAACTTAATTATGACTTTCCGTGCATTAATTTTGAACCTAAGAGTTGGAACTGTCCTTAACACTAAACATCTTTATTGGTAG
Organism: Portevinia maculata; assembly: GCA_949715645.1. Lineage (NCBI taxonomy): Eukaryota > Metazoa > Arthropoda > Insecta > Diptera > Syrphidae > Portevinia > Portevinia maculata. The sequence continues at coordinate 254,420,691 of OX454525.1, read as the reverse complement.
GTACATGATTTGTTTTAAGTGTGCAGATTTTTTTAAACAATAACTAATTGAGACTATTAGTGAGGCCCAACGGTTTTTTTTTTTTGTTTCATATAGAGTTTCTAATATTACTCCCAAGCCATAATAATATTAACGTTACTCTCAGCAAGCTGAGAGTAACCTATCCTGGTTAAAAGCACGAGACTTGGAACCAGTACTAGGCTCGGACGAATAATAGGGGTAGGTGGAAAATCGTACATGCGACTCTTTCTCACTTAAGATAAAAAAAACAAAAACCACCTCCCTTCGAAACCTTCATACTACAACTAGGTTATTCCTATCTAGTAGTTTTATTTAAACTGTTAAATACGCGTTTGGCAGGCAGCTTCCCAGTGGAGGCATCTGCTAATACCGCCATAAGCACGCGGTTACATCTTATTGCGCTAATTCAAATGGTTTTATCCTTTTTTGTTTTCTTCCTTTTTAGAATTCTGTGCTTATATAGTATGTCTAGCCATATCTTTAAGTATTTTTAAGTATTTTTAATTATTTTTAAGTATTTTTAAATAAAATAAAGTAAAGTATGCCGAGAGCAAGCATACAAAATAACTTTTGCTATAAAAAATATTATATTTATCTACCAAATATGTGTAAGTCATTAAATAAAATTACTTCTTTGAATTGCTTTGCCAGGCATAACTGATAAGTCGGCTATATACTATTTATGTTAAACAGTTATTGTTAAAAAAAAAATGTATGTTTTTTCAAAAAGCCTCAATAAATGAAATGAAATGAATGTTAGTATCGTCTCGAATTTGTAGCATGGTGTTATTGTAATGACCGTGAAGGCGTGTCTGTTGTTTGCGGGCAAAATGTTTTATTTCATCTTCGACGGTAGCCATACTTAGGTCTCTGTGGATATCAGTGTTTCTGATAAACCGTGGTGCATTTACTATTTTTCTTAGCACTTTGTTTTGAAAAGTTTGTAAAATTTTGATATTACTGGATTTGGTACAACGCCAAAGTTGTATACCGTATGTCCAAACCGGTTTTAGTACTTGCTTGTATAAAAGCAGCTTGTTCTGCATGCTGAGTTGGGAAAATCTACCAAGCAGCCAGTGCATTTGTTTACATCGAATGGCGAGCTGTTCGCGTTTCTTCTTGACGTGCGGTTTCCATTTTAATTTCGCATCGAGTGTCATTCCCAAATATTTTGCCTCGTTTCCGTACGGAATTCGTACCGAATCAATGAAACTGGGTAAATTGTCTACATTTTTATAAGTAAAATTCACGTGCGTTGATTTGGCCTCGTTGAGAGCAATAGGCCAAGTCTTTGTCCAATCACAAATTTTGTCAATAGAACGTTGGAGTTTATTAGTTGCTGATTCAACGGTATTACCGACCGCTAATATAGCTGTATCGTCTGCAAATGTGGCTACTGTTGTGCCTTCTTCTTGCGGAATATCACTAGTGTATATTAGAAATAGGATCGGTCCAAGAACGCTTCCTTGGGGAACTCCTGCCCCGATTTCTTTAAATTCAGAGTAATCATTTCCGTGTTTTACACGAAAGAGTCTGTCTGATAAGTAACAACTACGGATATCAGATAACTGTTTCGGAAAAGCTTGTCTTAGCTTATGTTTCAAGCCCGTATGCCATACTTTATCAAAAGCCTGAGAGACGTCGAGAAAAACACTAGAACATATTTTTTTCCCCTCTAGGGCTTTTTCAATTACATTGGTTATTCTGTAAACCTGGTGGATTGTAGAATGCTTACTCCTGAATCCGAATTGGTGATCAGGTATTAATCGACGTTCTTCGATAATCGGATGTTGGCGCTTTAAGAAAAGTTTTTCGAATACCTTCGACATTATAGATATACAGATTATAGGATATAGAATATGGAGTTTAAAAAATTCGTTCTACCTACAAAATAAAATTATGTACATTGTTAGAAATCGAAGGTAAAACACACTAAGTGAATTTTCCCTTAAATCATCTTAAATATCTATTTTTAAAAATATCTCTCCATCTTAATAACATGCACACAATAAAAATCAATGTTGTTCCTGATGAATCGAAATTTAGGCAAAAATATGATCTTTAAATGTTTGTCAGTGAGTTCTGTTTTGTACCAAACACCGACGATTTGTTTTTAATCAAATATGTGTCAATATTAATTATATGTACATAGATATATAAACATACCTTAAACAACCAGTTCTATATATTCAGACTAGAACCACACCAATTGAGGGTACATTTAATTACCGAAAATAGTTTTTTATTTCAAAAGATTTTATAAGTGGTAAAATTGAACTTGTACACCTATTCAGCTACGCCTTAACTTGCAAAACCCGTAGAAACTATACGTATCAATGGGAAATTTAAGTTCTCACCCGAGAAGAACATCTTTAATTAAGGAGAAATAAAAACATACCTGTAGTCCGTTTTATATAATTAAACTTCTGCGAATTCAAAAGTTTGTTTACCAAACAAATTATTTAGGTATATACCTGCACACCTCATATATAGTTTATGATGAAGTTTGTTTTGAAGTTTCAACGAAATCAAATTTATAGTTTGTGCATAGACTCCCAGACAAGAGATGCTCGACTAACACACCACCCAGAAAATGCTTTTATTTAAAATCTTCCGAAATCTTGTTGAATTAAAAATTAGAAAGTTATTTTGAGGTTGTTTTAGTATTCTAGATATGTACATCTGATATAGCTTTTAAAATGTTTTAATTTTAAGCATTAAAATTTAAAATCCTTGCCACATTATATCGATCTATGGTATTTCTAAAGAGATAGGTACATAAATATAAAGTATAGTTTTCCGTATTGTTGTTGGTAGATATGAAATATATTCGCAAACAGCATGATATAATAAAGCAATTCGTGAAATTTGGTTTTCTATATCACATAACGTAAAAACAATGAAATACTGCGTATTTACGTAGCTGCTGCTCAGCAAGATATTATCTGCCAAACACAAAAAAATCTGAAGAACAAGGCCTGACCTGGATACCAGACTTAAAATTTAGATGTTTTAAATAAAGAGGCCATATATGTTATATTTATTTTATAGCAAAATTGTAACAGTGGTTGATTAATAATATTTGAACATAGATATAGTATGAATCTACCTTGCTAATGAAAATATTACAATTTGAATGCAAGCACTAAAACAGATTGAAACTATTAGGTATCGGCGGGCCTCCCGATTTCGAACCACTTCGTCACTGAGGGCAATCAAATACTGGTGTTGATGTTGTTGCATTTGTGTGCAGGAATTTTAAGGCCTGCCTCTCTTTCTCGATTGTATATTAACGTTCTTTAAGACGGGGTTCGTGCGTATTACCTCTCCTTTGAAATAGGGTACCAAATGAGCTGGTCGCGCTTAATTATATTTGAACTAGGTTCTTTTTCTTATTTTCTAAGTTTTAAAAAGCTAGCGTATATACCAACTTCCGGTCGAAGCAAAGGCCTGTTTAATTGCGACTTTGTATACACTCACTTTTTGAATGCCAAAAACACTGTTTTAATTTACGGTAATATTTTGTTCAAAAATTTCACAAAATCCAATTTACCACACACATTATGATTCATAAGTTCCTATGTTCACTTATGAACACTCAACTTAACTTGTGCAGTAATCTGATTTTTGTTTTGCTTTGCGGGTAAAAATAAAAAGTAAAGGCTACATAGTCGCCTAAAAAAATTAATAATTAATAATTCCTTATATAAATGTAATGCCATTTTATTTCATTTCAAAGGATGCGTATTACATATTAATGTCTTCTCCTGTGATTCGGTACCTCTTCTCTTTTACTATCTTTCCTTCTTCTGGGTAAATGTTGTTTGCAGTGATTAGTTTAAATTAGACCCCAGGTTAATGTGTATAGTTCTGCATCTGGCAGCAGACTTATTTCATTCCATAGGTGTAAACATGGAAATAATTCCGTGCTAACTTTCGAGTGCTTTCAAACCTGACTGTCAAATATGTACTTGTAAAATGCAAGCACCACAACTTCATAAAGTGTTGACCTTAAATAACAATAGCGCTGAATCTGGATTGCCTCTGTTTGTAGATGATAAAGAACTGGCTATGATGTCTTTTAGAAAAATCGAAGAGAAGAAAGAAATCTCATGTTCCACGAATTCAAAACCTGCAATTCATTGTTTTCAAACTGAGCTCTAACACTTAACTTTTTTCCGGTTTATTTTGATCCCCTAAACTAAATTTTTTTATGTTGCAGGGTGGAAAAGAGTCAAACCTTAATTTTTCAACTGTTTTCCAAAGAACTAGATTACATTTGTATACTTGGTCACACTTATTTGTAATAATCTAATCTAAGTTTTGAATTAAATTCTAGTTTTGAATTGAAGACGAAATAATTGCACTTTGATGTTCTGGTACTATAATGTTTAGGTATGAATTTTGTTTGTTTGTGTTCCAAACTGAGTTTATTGTAAAATGCGTGAAAATGCAAATACAAATATACACTTCGCTTCAACTGAATAGGCACAAACAATGTTTAACATTCGTTGTCCATTTTTTCAAAACCTTGTGCCGTAATATATCATTTGATGATGCTAACTGTTTGCTTATGATGTTGAGAAAATAAATCAGAAAGAATAACTCAAAAAGTACCGCTATTTTGTCTCTGGCTCTCTTGCGAAGCATTCAATATGCAAAAATTCAGTTTTATTTAGCTTCAACTGAATAGACACAATGTCGTTATTTGCACTGCTTATGAGTATTCTGTGGAAATTGGCACATTGGATCAACAGTTGAAGTGGTTTAAGTGAATTTTATTTGATTAATTGTATTTTAAAGAAAAATGGGTAGATTAAAGTCTCTAAATAGTGTTTAAAGAGCTAAAATCGATTTACTAAAAGAACAAGGACTAACCGGGCGTTCTATAGCTGACGAAATTGAACAAAGTTTTAGTGTGGTCTATTCTTATTTAAGAAGTAAAGATTCGAACGGATAAAACATGAAAGGAGGTCAAAAAACGGCAACAATAGCAGTTGATCGAAGAACAATTTTAAAATGTGCTTCCAATTCCTACGACTCTGCGGCAAAAATAAAGCAGAAAGCCGGTGTTACTGCAAGCGTTTCAACAGTGCGAAGGGTTATCAATAGTGTCAAACATCTAAAACGGATGAAAATTCAAAAGAAACCACCACTTAATTAGAATTCTCTAGACTCCATATGAGTTGGAAAAATGAATGGCGTCACGTAGTTTTTTCGGATGAGAGGAATTTTAATTTTGATGGCCCTGATGGGTTTAATTATTACTTCCACGATGTGAGAAAAGACGAACGATTTTTTGCGCGGCATCATAGTCGAGAAGGTGGTGTTATGGTATGGGGAGCAGTTAGCTACTATGGCACTGTTGAGCTTGAGTTCCAAACCTCAAAAATAACTGCATTAAGTTATGAAGGAAATTTGGAAAGAAATTTCCCTAAATTTTCAGGCATTTCTGGACCCATAAACTGGAGTTTTCAGCACGACAACGTCCCCATCCACACGGCGCGCATAGTAAAAAATTGGAATGTGGAAATGCGTCAATGGCCGACGTACTCACCGGACCTGAACCTTATAGAAAACGTTTGGGGATGGTTAGTACGAAAATTTTATGAGTCTGGCCGTCAGTTTGAGGACAGAGAATCCCTTTTTGCAGCCATTAAATTGGCCTGGAGGAAAATTTCGCTGGACTACATAAAGAGACTGTACGATTCCATGACGGATCCAATTTACGAAACTATTACGAATAAAGGCGGCAATACCCACAACTAAAATAAACAAATAAAAAACTATTTTAAGAAAAACTTGTTTCATTTAATCACAATTACTTCCAATTTTAATATTTGTATCTATTCAGTTGACGCAAAATAAAACTGAATTTTTTCTTATTGAATACTTTGCAAGAGAACCACGAAAAAATAGCGGAACTTTGAGAATTATTCTTTCCAAATTATTTTCTCAACATCATAAGCAAACAGTTAGCATCATCAAATGATATATTACCGCACAAGGTTTTGAAAAAATGGACAACCTAGCTTAGAAAATGTTTGTGCTTATTCAGTTGAAGCGAAGTGTATAAAGAGACTTTCATTAGCGACTTGACAACTTCAAACTTTCACTGTGAACGCACCCTTAAACCGATTAACGAACTGTCAATGTCAAAATATTCAGTAAAATCAACTTCATCTTGGTGAAGTACACGAAGGAACAACGTTTATGAATAATTAAAATTGATTACTGAAATTTTAAGTCGGTGGTCGCAACTTTAAGAGAGTTAACGCCAATTTTCGGCCGTAATTCTCGTCCCTGTAGACAAGCAATTCATAGCCTAGTGAAAAAATTTGAGTCAGAATATTTGCTGCTTGATGTTTCCGTGCTAGTGAGACTACGTTTTACCCGAAGTGTGGAGAATATTGCTGCCGTAGTGGCGTCCGTCGCAAACCAGCCAAATCAGTCAATTTCACGGCGTTCTCAAAAATTGGGCCTTTCAAAGACCACATTATGGCGAATTTTGAGTAAATATCTTGGCCTACACCCTTACAAGATCAAGCTGACTCAAGAACTAAAGACACTTCATCATATGAATCGACGTACATTCTTGTATTGGGCTCTGGACATGATGGAAGAAAATGAAGAATTTCATTGCAAAATCAATGTCAGCGATGAAGCGCATTTTTGGTTAAACAGCTTCGACAATAAGCAAAATATGCGTTACTGGACAGATGAGAACCCTCATGTGCTTCACGAAACAGCCCTTCATCCGTAAAAAGTCACATTTGGTGCGGTTTTCATGACGGTGGCGTCATTGGGTCTTTTTTTTCGTCGATGAAAATGACCGTCACGTTACCGCCACGTTGCTTCTGTGCAGCAGTCCATGTGCAAAATTATTTTCTAATCGTATGGTTTGCATTATTAAGACTAGAGGCGAATGTACCCATATGTATGTAGATTCAACTCGCTTCCGTTATTATGAAATCACCGCACACGACCGCACTGGTTGAAAACTAAGTCGTTTTTAATTAGTTTCAGGAGACTCGGCTGTAAACTCGCTTCTCAGTTTAGTGTCCTATATTATTATTTTTATGTTGTTGTTTTGTTGGGTTTCCTTTTGCACCCGGAATGAATGACCAACTATGAATCATTTTGTTAGTAGAAGAAGTGGAAAAACATCCATCTTTTCTAATTTTAAGCTTTCCGAGTACTCAAGGAAGAATTAAACCAAACGGGCGTGGAACGAAATTAGATTATTTGGAATACGAAGTGTAATGAATGTGATTCTAAAAGGGATTAAACGTTTTGTAGACACCTAAATAGCATATTTCCTCTGCCATCGCAAACATGCTCGTGGGGTAACAAAATAATTTGCAAAATAGCCGCTTAGAGCCGTTACAGGCAACGAAATGTGTATCGTCATGTTTTGTGGTTTTCTGTGGTTTCTTTCCAGTTAAGAATGAATCAGAAATCTATATTTCTTTTTCGCCGATGGCAAAACCGAAATATGTTAGCTAATGTCTAATGATTGAATTATATGTCCTCCCTCAATGACTTCTCTGATGTAACATATTATTTTCCTTTTCTTTCGAGTAGCCTCGTCTACGAAGCCAAGCTACGAATAAGTCAATAACTGGTTAGAGACCTAAGTCGATAATCAACTTAGTTTCTTTGGAATAGCTTTACGTGTAGAGGGCCTTGAATCCATTTAATACAGCAGCAAATTTATCACGAAGCGTATACAGCTCCGAATAAGTGAAATAAAGTAAAAGCTCTTCAATTATCCTAGAAAATTCTTCATACTATTACCAAATAGAATTTGTATGAAGAGTTTTCTATCATTTTTTCTCTTAGTAAAAAAGGCCAGACATTTCAGGAAATCTTTTCAGGATTTAAGGCATTTTTTCCCAAAAATTGCCTGCCTTTTTTCCATTTATAACAAAAGAAATCGCTTCTGCTTTTGTTTTAAAAAAAAAAGTTAGTAAAACTAACACTCCATCGTGGAATCCGTCGGGGGATCGATCCGCTAATAGTGAACAATTTGCATCATGCAATCCGCGGACGTGAACCATCCACATATCGGTAACGTGAATTATTTTATTTTATTTTCACTAAATTTCATTTTTACAAAACAAATGTGTTTGAAATGAGCTGTCACAATTGAATTTTGAATAGTGGTCGGTAAGGGAGAGTATCCGACGGATCCCACGATAGCAATTTTCTGTTCACGTGAATCGAATAAGTGAAGTGAATCTCAGATCCGACGGATTCCACGATAGGGGTGTAAATTAGTTGTAGTTTCATTTAAAGTAAATAACTTAACCATAATAAGTTGTAGTTGCCATTCCGCAATTTACAACTAAAAGCTTAAGTTTTAGCTTTTTAGCTATCAAATAAACAAAGACTAATTTAAACTATTTTCCAACAATTTATTATAAAGGGTGATTTTTTAAGAGCTTGAGAACTTTTTTTAAAAAAAAAACGCATAAAATTTGCAAAATCTCATCGATTCTTTATTTGAAACGTTAGATTGGTCCATGACATTTACTTTTTGAAGATAATTTCATTTAAATGTTGACCGCGGCTGCGTCTTAGGTGGTCCATTCGGAAAGTCCAATTTTGGGTAACTTTTTCGAGCATTTCGGCCGGAATAGCCCGAATTTCTTCGGAAATGTTGTCTTCCAAAGCTGGAATAGTTGCTGGCTTATTTGTGTAGACTTTAGACTTGACGTAGCCCCACAAAAAATAGTCTAAAGGCGTCAAATCGCATGATCTTGGTGGCCAACTTACCGGTCCATTCCTTGAGATGAATTGTTCTCCGAAGTTTTCCCTCAAAATGGCCATAGAATCGCGAGCTGTGTGGCATGTAGCGCCATCTTGTTGAAACCACATGTCAACCAAGTTCAGTTCTTCGACGTAAAGCGCGAAACACATTTCGAACCGAACACTGATTTTGGTAATAAAATTCTATGATTTGCAAGCGTTGCTCGTTAGTAAGTCTATTCATGATGAAATGTCAAAGCATACTGAGCATCTTTCTCTTTGACACCATGTCTGAAATCCCGCGTGATCTGTCAAATACTAATGCATGAAAATCCTAACCTTAAAAAAATCACCCTTTAGGAGCAATTCGTCTTTTCTTTCATTACGTTATACAAATATTCCAGTTTTTATAATGTGGAGAGTATTATGTCGTTTCAAAGCGCGGGGAGATTGTATGGAAGTAGGTTTACTTCGATAAGTTTCGAATAATTGCGGTTGTAATAGTTTGAATTTTGTTCTATATCAGTTGAAAGTTGGAGGAAAAATTTGGATTTTTTTAGCGTGGTTAACGATGGCCGATTTAAGAATGTCGCTTTTATTTGACATTAGGTTATTATTAGCCTTCGAAACTCAAAAAGGTCCTTGAAATACGAAAAAACTTTTTGGGACTGTTTATGGGATCAACTTGTGATTCCATTTTACCAAAAAAATATCACAAGATCCCATAACCAGGGCATAGTGGATTGGAGGGGGCACCTCCTGCAACCCTCCTGTTTGGTTGGGATAGATGATGTGTTCGGTGTATTATTAAAATACTATACGTTTTCTTAGACTCGCTCAACACTGTTATATTCAAACAAAATATTCAAATTCCAGGGGAAAAAATATTTATGGACTTTATGTCTTCAAAGTGCGACATTTCATTCGGGACTTGTGTCTCATTTTTGATGATGAAAATTCGGAGTGGGACATAAGTCTTTTCTTTCAATTCGCCCATACAAGGTTTATGCCACGCTCACAATAACGTTGTTTTTTCTAAAATTCTTTAAAATCAAGAAAAACAGTAATAACAATATCCTTCTTAGCAACATTAAAAAGAAAGGATTGAGGAAGTCAGCAACGTTATTAGAGATGATTTATGTGAAATTCTAATTATGTTGTGTTGAGGCCAGTATATCATCGTCGGCTTTGTTTGTCAAATTGATCTTGCAATGAAAATCAGTTATTTCATTTACCTGTACCTACTGAATTACTCTTAAAATGTCTTAGATATTTTATTGTGGTCCTGAAAAGGATCTTTTTGGAACAGCTTATGGAATGTTTATAGCAATTGTTCGAAGTGCCTTCCTTCCATTTGAATACACTTTCGGGGTGTTTAAGCATTTCGGATTGCAGATAAACAAGCAGCAAATTTCTTCTCATCTCTTCTAAACGGCACTTTTTTTGTTTCTAGGAGCTCTTCTAGACTCGACATTTCTCATAAATAAGCTTTTTCTTTGAATTAACTGTTTGTGGAAGAAAGTGCGGGCCTACTAAAGTGTTTACCACCCAGCCCAAACATTTACGCTAAACCTCCTTTAAAATAAGCAACACATTTTGAAGAAGTTTTTCACAATAATTAAACTCTTTGAAAGGATGTTGTGCGTATTTAATGGGGATTTGAGTCTGACCAATGGTGCAAATAATGGTGGTTTGTAACCCCATTTCTAGTGAATTGGGCTTCGTCAATCCACAGAAGTTTCTTGAGGAAGTGCCCGTCTTCTTCCTGTTTGCGCTGTAGTTGACAAAAGTCCACTCTTCTTTGCCCATCTTTTGCCAGTAAATTATGTACCGGTGTTAAATTGAAAGCGTGTAATCTATTACTCTGTACAGCTCTGTGAATCCTGGTTCTGGGAAGTTCCAATTGCACAGCTAATCTGAGGACGCTGACTGAAGGCTAAACCTCCACAGCACGGAAAATCCCATCCTCAACATCTGCCGCAGCAGCGTATGAACGTCGTTTCCTTTTATTTGGTGGAGCTGACCCAGTATCAACAAGGCGCTGAAACGCATCAGCGAATAGCCGGCTACATGGTGTTCTACGAATTGCATATAGTCGTTGGTACTCCAATCTTGCCAACGAAGCGTTTCCAATGCAGAACCACTATACAAACACTATTCCCGCGTATTCACGTTTTGAAACCTGAATGAATAACATAATATACTTACAGGCGATGGACTGCCCAAGAAAATCAAAATAAAAACTGGATGAACTGAAAACTCGTGGCTTCAATGGCACAGTGTATGAGCGCTGCCTGAGAAGACACTGGTCTAGGTTCGAATACCAGTGGAACTAAATGGATTTTCGGGATAAAAGGAAAAAACACAGACCAGTACTATAAGGAGTCTGATGATCGGTTGTATCGAACCGTGAAAACAGCACTGTAACTCCAGCCTTCCACTTCACGTGGTAGCGACTGTAAGAAATACGGATGTTCATTCAAAAACAACACAATCAAAAATTTGTTAAAAACATCAAGAATTCGGCCTCATCATCTATCCCGACACTTATTTACAATGGCATTCCAATAGATAAGGCCAATCTGCTTGCTGCTCACTTTGCAGTCAGATCAACGCTCCCAGATTGTGCTTTGTCTCCCCCGGCACTCGAGCGCGTAGAATTCTTCATGGGACCAATCCGCACTCGTACAGTGGCTAGAGTACTTCAAGATCTTGATGTTCACAAATCTGCTGGTCCAGATCGTATTTCACCTATTTCATATTTCATATATCATATTTATTTATCAAGATAATAGTTTCACAGTGAGATTAAATCTCATAATTAGTGAGGGCTTTACAAATATAGCTTTAAGAGCTTTAGCGGTAAGTAGATTAGAACTAATTACATACATTAAATGGAAAACAAAAATATAGATACATTAATTACATAAATTAATAGCATTTAGTGACATACATATATGTATATTATATTTATAAATCTGTTATTATATTCATAATATTATATTTTTAAATCTATTATTATATTCACATATCACAGGCCAAGTGTTTAAAAAGTTTATTTTTGAATGTGCTTGTGTTTGTGGTTCTCCTTAATGCAATGGGTAATGAGTTCCATAGGAGAGTGGCATGGACAAAGAATGTGCGCTCAGATTGAAGGCAATTGAATCTGGGCCTTATCAATATTGCTGTTCTATGTGAGCTAGCGAAACTTAGTCTGCTATGCAAGTACTGCGGCTGTTGGGTCTGCATAATACCGTGCAAGAGGATAAGTGTTCTAAACTTAATCAGGTTGTCAAGAGTAAGGCCCATTATCTGCAGAGAGTAACTAGATATGTGGTCGTTATATCGTTTTTTAAAGACGTATCTTGCTAGGTTATTGTAAATGACATTCAACTTGCGCCTAGTGTTGTAGTCAACATAGCAAAAAACCTCGCAACCATACATTAGTAATAACAGGGAATTAACGAGTAACATCTTAGTTTTAGTGGGTAAAGAACTTTGTGCGGACCACAGAAGTCTGAGACCACTATACACCTTTCCAATTGTAGCTGCAACATGATCGGTCCAAGTGAGTGTATCATTGAAGAATATCCCCAGATTTTTGGCCCTATGAACATATTCAATGGGTGACTGTCCTAGCAAAATTGGCGGAAAAGTGGATGCATCTAATTGACGCTTATAGATACAAAGGGTCTTTGATTTTGAGGGATTAAGCGATAAGTTATGTTTGAGAGCCCCCTGCTGAATAACCTCTAGATCTTCGTTGATTAACTCAATGGTACTACTAATCATATCCAACGGACAGCACTTAAATAATTGAACATCGTCAGCGAACATGTGGGCAGTACAATGTTTTATGAGTTGGGGGAGCTCGTTTACATAAATTGTAAATAATAAGGAACCGAGAATGGAAGCCTGTGGGACTCCGGCAGGTACCCCGAGGAATGTTAACACTAGATTTCCTACAGCCACACATTGCTGACGACCCGTTAAGTAGGAAAGCAAGAGTTTGACTGACAGATGAGAAAATCGAAAACTATGCAACAGTTTCTTACAGAGAAGAGAATGGTCCACCGTATCGAATGCTTTTGAGAAGTCCAACAACGTCAAAAACGTAGGGCAGTTGGCGTCCAGCCCTTTGCGAATGTCGTCGGCAACTAGTAACAGTGCAGTCTTACAACTTCTTTTTGCACGGAAGCTGGATTGGGCGGAACTCATCATGTTGTTGTGGCTAAGGTGTGCTTGCATCTGCTTTAGAATCGCCTTTTCAAATGCTTTGGATAAAAACGGTAGTATTGCGATTGGTCTATATTCAGGGTTAATCCGATGTGTCGACTTAGGTATAGGAATTATCTTAGCCCTTTTCCACGAGGAGGGGTAATCACAGGTCATAAGTATTTGATTAAAAATATGAGTGAGGAAAGGAAGGAGGAGCTTTAAAAATGAGGGATTTATTCTATCGTTCTGAAGAGGTATTCTTCCTAGCTGGCAAAACCATTGCGCAAGCTTTTCTATCTATCCTTTTCTTCAGGGCTCAGAGAGATGGATAGCAGCATTTTTCCAGCCTGTCCCAAAAAAAGGCGAATCTTCATCTCCCTTCTCCTACCGACCAATCACGATAACTTCCTTCTTTCCAAGGTCATGGAAACGCTGATAAACCATCAGCTCATGAAATATCTTGAATCCCGAAAACTTCGGCAGTACGGTTTTCGCAGCAACAGGTCCACTGGTGATTTGATAATGTATCTAACCGAAAAGTGGAACCAATCTCTTCACCAAGGTGCTGAAAGTAAAATCGTTGCGATTGATATTTCAAAGGCATTTGACAGAGTTTGGCATCAAGCTCTCTTATCGAAAATGCGTGCATTTATAATCGGTGTAACCTTTCTTCAATGGATTGGAAATAAAAAAAAAAATCTTAAATTTAAATTAGTACAAGGAAGAGACGAGTGTTTTCTGCCAATAATTATTATAAAAAAATGATGACGGATTTAGAACAAGAAGATTTTACGATTTCAGAAAAAATTAAAGAACACGTTAGTAATTTTTACTATGGTTATATTGACTATTTAAGTCAAAGGGACAGTGCATTTGTTGAAGTTGAAGTTTAAGATTTTGAATGGGTGCTTCTCCGTGCAGTACCGTCTTGGGACAAAGTTGAACTAAGTTTAATGTTTATTATCGGAAAGAGAATTGTTTTTAAATTAGATGATAGATGCAACGTTTGCGTGTGTAAAAAATTAAGTCACTTTGGGCAAAATTATAGAATGGTTCGATAGTCAAAAGAGAGTAGGAGATAGATGGGTGGAAATCTTCAATAGTTTTACAGTAAGACATAATTTTCAAAAACATTTTGAGCATTGTTGAATTTGACTTAAGTCTGCCAGGGTCAAATGCTCCAACAGAAATAGTTTTTTTCTGTTTTAAACACTATTTGGACAAATGAAAAAGCCCAAATAAAGGTAGAAATTATTAAATCTATTTTGATAACTAAGTACGAGTATAATTATGAAATAACTTGTCTAGATTTCAACTTAAAACAAATACCGAATTTAGTGAAGCAAAGTTATTCTTCAGAAAAATATTTAAATCAGTAAAAAAACAATGTAAACTGCGTTAATTTTGTGTTTAAGTGTTTTGTTTTTGTAATTGTAAACATTTTTTTGTTTTTAAGTTATTTTCTTTTCAAGTTTAATTTCATGTAAAGCAAAGACTGAATTCCTTTAAAGCCTTGAATGTGTTCTATTGAAGTTGAGTTATTTTTTTATAAGTATTTATTAAATGGAATAAATAAGTAAGTTATGGATTAAAATTAGTTTCTTTTTCGATTGTTCAGTATTTGGTATTCTAAAATATTATCACCATAGATATATTGGCAGGGTTACATATGATCCATTTAATTCCGAACATTGAGAGTATGAGAAAACAAGCTTTATAAAAAAATTGCGAAAATAAAAAAACTGCGTTTTTGTTTCAATAAAATGTATGCAACGTGCATTTTGGACTTTGTTTTATGATAAGTTACATGACATAATGAAATTGTACCGTGGACTTATGTCCATACGCCTTCTTTGAGTCGAACAAAAAATGAGCTGGCATTAAATAATTTGATGCTCATCTTTTATTCGTTTTTAAAATATTAAGTTTTGAATTGGAATAAGTTTGGAATATTTTTCCAATTCTTTTACTTGTCAAACCAAAAAAAAATCAGAAAATATGCCGGGAGCAAGGAGCAAGAAGCAAGCACACTAACTAACTTCTTGCTCAATCAATGGAGTATCTGTTTCATTCATGATTAATTCATACAATAAAATTACTCCTGTGAGTTGTTCCGCCAGGCATAATTTATAAATCGGCTACATATTGTTAACGGAACCAAAGTTGTTAAATTGTACGTAGGTATTTCAAACGCCTTAATAAAGATTGAATTGAATTAAAATTTATTCAACAGATTATTTCGATTATTGTGAATAAATCGATGTCATTTTCGATTTCAATGCTGATGCATGAAAAATAAATTTTATATGAAAGAGCAAAGAAATGTCTTTAGCACACATCAGTTAAAAAAAAAATCTACCGTCAATCGATGTCACCGATAAATCGATGTCATTTTCGATTTCAATGCTGATGCATGAACAAATTTTTTTATATGAAAGAGCAAAGAAATGTCTTTAGCTCACATCAGTTAAAAAAAAATCTACCGTCAACACCAAAAAGTACTTTGTTGTCACCATAGGTAGATTTGATATTTATGAAAAAAGTATCTTAAATACTATTTAAAAAAATGTTATACCAATGTTGTTTGTACTTACGTGAGAAATAAATACTCCAGGCTCTCGTGCTCCGAATGGCACACAGGAATGATCCGTTCCCCCAATTATGCTAAAACCTAAGGAGCCTTGATTTTTCGGCAGAACGACCTCCTACATCATACATAAAAAGAAGATAAGAAAGACACAAAGATAAATAGCAAATTTATATTAAACAATAGATACAAATTTGTTATTGTCAAAAGCTATAAACCAAGCAAGTCGCTATAGTAGATACAAGTATGTGAATGACTTTATTTACAATAGACATTGCAAAAAATTCTAAGAAAATAAAAATAAAAACAACCCCAGGGAAGTACCGCTGTAATAAAAAGTTCACAAAAACAAACATTAAAATCATTCCACTAAAGAAAGTATACCATGTCTGCATAAAGCCGTGCTTAACCATAAAAAAATAACCACTTCAAGCAAATGCATCTATGAATGAGTTACATTTTTTTACATCTAAGTGTGTATGGCGGTATGCATGCATATTTAAATATACGAGTATGAATAATTAAAGGACTATCTTTGGTTGGTATGATAATAATACTCCACTCGATAATTTACAAAGCCCAGAAGCAATAGGAAAGCAGCAGGAGAGAAGGAATCAACATCCAATAACAAAATACATACAGTCAGACATACATACCTCTCTCATCGGAGGACCAAACATATAATATAGCAACTAAAGCTGAAGTACGTTAGATGGATATATGTATAATGTTTGAATATGTGTGTGTGCGCGGATCGGAATGAATGCAAATAAAGTGTAAATATAAATAAGCGATGTGCCAAGAATGCTCCCTTCGTGTTAAGCTTATCTGCTGCTATATGTACCTACTGCTATTGCAAGAGCAGAGTTGATATCAAGATGAGAAGCAAAAAGAAAAAGCTTTTTTACAACTTTCATTTTACTTAAATACCAAAGAAACAAATAGATATATCCTTTTCACTTCTACGTATATATTCATAACTTAAGAATGGAACACAATGGATAGGAATGTTATAATTTATGTACAATATTTGTTCTTGTTTAAAATGTGCATCCCCTTGAAGCACAATTCAAACTTTTGTTTTGCAAAATAGGATACTTAAATTCAAATTCTTGACAAGACTTAGAATACACACACTCACACACACACATTCCCTTTGAAAAAGAAAAATTACAAATTTATATGAAAACGGCTTTAAAGACATTGATAGTTTAATTATTAATAATTAAGCATTTGCATAGGAGGTTAATAACATTTATGTTAGATGCTTCAGAAAAGGTAAGGGACTAGAAACTGCCCCACATGATTTCGTTAGTACAAAATATCTTCACGAAAAAGAATACGCATTGCTGAATTCCTTGGCTTTCCATAATGTAGAGACAAGTGCAGTGTAAAGGACCTTGGAAAAGGTGAGCTTGATGCAAGCTCAAATTAAATTGATTAAGAATATGCTTAGCGATAGGAAAATAAATAAAGCTAGGGAAAACATATCTTCAAGTAATCGCATTGTACTGGACACTGGTCATTAAAGAAATACTCATCAAGCTACAATACGGTGGAGTAAAAGTTATTGCGTACGCCGACGAAGTATGTAGTTGTATCAGAAACAGAAAAATTCCTATCCACCATTGGTGAGCTACTTGAAGGAGCACTGAAAACTCTTAACGAGTGAATAAACAGTGTGGCCTAGGTATTAACCCCCTAAAAACAGAGCTGGTTCTTTTCACCAATAAATGAACAACGCCTAGATTCAACCTACCGAGTATTGATGGGACTACCCTCAAACTATCCGATTGCGACTAATACTGGAATAGCCTACTCGACAGAAAATTTCGCTTCAAATTATATAAACAAGTAGCGAATATTCGGCGAAATGATTCAATGAAGCCTGTATTAAGATATGAAGGACTTGTTTGGTGGCAATGGTAATTAACAAATAAAGCTACCCATCTGAAGAACATGACAAAGAAAGCGTTTGTGGGCACGACCACCGCAATGTGAACCACCCAAACTGTGGGACTCGAATTTGTTACTTTAATGTCCAAAATACATGTGTAGAAGTTCTGTATGCGCCACTGCATGTATCACACATGTGCAGAACTATTTTACGTGTAGTGCATAAATTGCTGCCATACCTTTTGTCAAAGAACACAAGAGTGCACAAAAGAATGGAAAAAAACTCGATTTTAACGAAAATAAAAAAACAAATGCATGGGTCAAGAGTTAAAAACCAAAGAAAAAACAGACAATCAAATTTGCTACTTTTTCTTTTGTAGTGTGGTGAGATTGAACTGCAATCTCTGCAGTGGAATTAGAATTAGAGACAACTTGCAGAACTGCAGTGGCTGCAGAATTTGCATGTGTTCTCGTCCATTCAAACGTGGATGTCATATTTTCTCTGCAAGAAGTGTTCTGCACATGTGTGTTGGGTATAAGACCTTTATATGCAAAATCTGCAGCGTAAAGTGGCCAGCGATCAGCCACCTAAACTGCTGGAATATGCATTCAACGGGGCATGTACAGATTCTAGACAGATACTTCTGAATACATGCTGCAACACATGGTGCCGCGAAGAGCTGAAGGTTCTTAGCGGTCAATATAGTAAAAAAGACTTTGCTGGGTGCCTAGACACTGGCGCTTACAGGGTCATGGGATTGCAGATGGACTAGCAAGAAAGGCATCAACTCCTGAACAGGCAGACCAGTCTGCCAAATACTGGAAATCGCCAAAACCAATAACATCCTCCACACATCCAAAAAAAATGCGGAAAGTGTATGACGAAGCCAGTACCCACAAACTCCTTAAAAAAAAGCGGCCAAGTGCGAGACTTGCCCATGAAGGGTTCCGCGCGAATTATAATTATTATTTACTTAGGCACCTATTACAGATTTATTATTAGAAAATAATGGTTCACGGTTTACGTATAAGGTTTATGTTTATGAAATTAAATGTTTTTCTTGGGAGCGGGTCGAAATTCTGCTTTAAAAATTCTGCTTTGCAAAATTCTGACTTTTAACACAAAAATTCTGCTTTTCAAAATTCTGCTTTTTTTCTCTTCTGTCTTACAAAATTCTGCTTTTTTAAATTCTAACAGGCAATATTTTAAACAAAGAAATTCTGCTAATTCTGTTTTTTTCCAATTTACGAATTTAATTTTTAAAGAAAACAAATAATTTTCAACATTGTCAACAAATTACAATATATATTACACATGCCAAATTATAACTTTTACATTTATTAAATTTTTCACAATAATACTTATATCCATCCACGCACAACTTATCTTTTCCTTTATTGGACTTAATTACAGATATAGGTATTCATTTACACTCTAGAAGCACACGACAAGGGTATAATAACAGAAAATTTTGTCTAAACCAAGAGAGCAATCTTAAAAACAATGAAAGAACTACTTTTACCTCTTCTTCTATAACAAGTGAGTAGGTTGGTATAACGTTAACGTTGTTTATTGGGTAATTGGTCGTGAGTTAGAATGTTGGAAGTACAAGGTGGCGCAAAAGTAATCCTTCTATCAGAAAATGCTATAAATTTTGCGATTGGCCCCTAATGTCAGTTCTGTTTTGACATTTGTGTAGTAAACACATGCGAAATACACGTTAATAAACAATGTTACGCTACACTGCTCCAGAACGCGGAATATTGGTGACTATTTATTTGAGCAATAATCGGTCGGTGACTTTGGCACAACGTGAATTTCGTCGCAGATTTCCTACCCGTCCAACGCCTACTGGTGAAACACTGCGACGTTTAGCCGCTCGCCTCGAAGAGACTGGCACAACACGAGATGCTGCCAGGCGTGGCAGACCCCGGAGTAGCCGTTCTGCAGAGAATATTGCTGCTGTAGCCGAAGATGTCATGGAAGCGCCGTCGACATCGACCAGACGACGTGCCACGCAAATGGGTATCAGTCGACGGTCTTTACAGCGAATTTTGGTACAAGATTTGAAGATGTTTCCGTACAAAGTCCAGACGGTGCATCAGCTGTTAGCTGCTGACCGCCAATCGCGTCTAACATACGCTCAAGCCATCCTTAATCACCACCAAGAGGAAGATGATTTTTCATCAAAAATAATCATGAGTGATGAGGCCCATTTCCATCTTAGCGGGTACGTAAATAAGCAAAATTTACTCTTCTGGGGTACTGAAAATCCGCGTGTAACCCACGAAGAGCCATTACACCCGCTCAAAGTCACTGTATGGTGTGCTGTTTTCGCTGGAGGAGTCATCGGACCTTTTTTCTTCGAAGACGTCGCGGGCCAAACGGTTACTGTGAATGGTGAGCGCTACAGAGCAATGATTAACGAGTTCTTTTTGCCGCAACTTGATGAATTGGGATTGGAAAACATGTGGTTCCAACAGGACGGTGCAACGGCACACACTGCACGTGCCACAACCGATATGCTGAAGGATGCATTTCCCGGGCGCCTAATCTCCCGTTTTGGCGATTTGCACTGGCCAGCAAGATCGCCTGATTTGACCGCTCCAGACTTCTTTTTGTGGGGCTTTTTGAAGTCGCGGGTTTATGTCAACAAGCCTCAGACTCTTGCAGCTCTTAAAGACAATATCCGTCAACAATGTGAGGACCTATCGCCGGAAGTTTTGGCCAAAGTGATGGAAAATGCCATTAAAAGGGCTCAAATGACAATCAACTGTGGCGGCGGCCATTTACATGACATCATATTCTCGACTTGATGTAAAAAAAATTAAAAGACCAAATAAAAATAATCCACAAGAAGAATCAAAGTTTTTCATTTTTTTTTTTAAATTACAGCCAAAAAACATCGGAAGGTTTTTTTTGCGCCACCTTGTATTACTGGTCGTAGCTACGAGCTGGAAGCGATCATGGTTAGAAGGTGAGTGGGCAACCAATCATACGTTTTCTTATCAGGGATCGTATACTGATGCGTGTAGCCATGAAGCAACAGTGATATTACATACGAAGATAGCGGCACGTACAAGCAAATTTGTTTTCTTATACCTCTTTTGGCGCATTAATTTTCATTGTTACGGAAGTTTCGCGAACAATAAAAGATCCTTAAAACCAGAAAAAGGATATTTCTGTTCATTTCACTAAATTGAAATATTATCAATTATAAGTAGCCACAGTGGCTAAATGGTTAGTGTGTTGCAGTACCTACTAACCGAAAGGTCCCCGATTCAAATCCCGCCGGTATCAAGTACACCTAGAGTTTGTTCGACTGCCCAACTTTCCACATAATAATCGATTTATATTGGACAAATTGTGGGGTGCTATTACTATGGAATAAGAATTTTTTTCATTTATATCAATTTACATAAAGTAAAACCAGAAATGTGTTGAAATTTTAAATTCTATCCTGACATATAAACATTTTGTATATATGTATTTCCTGTTGATAATGACTATAGCAAATCACAATGAACAGGCCAGTTTACGAATGGCTAACATGCGCTGATCGTGTAAGAGCCACCCGTCGTGCAAATGATGAGCAAGGCCAACGTAACCTCAATCGACGTGAATCGACGCAGCCATTGCGGACGCTTCTGTATGAAGATACACCGCAATCGTGCCATTTCCTCGCACACAACCAACAACACAACAGCTGCTTCCAAAAGACGTCATTTGGAGCCACTGTTATCCAAGAACGCGGATTAAATCTCAGTTTTAGGTTATGTCGTCAAACGAACTTTTCCATAAGTACTAAGTGGATTAATTGTCCCATTCGCCTCCCACTATTCAGATCCAAGGAAAAATCCAACATCGTGCTCTATTGCCGCACTTGAATGAAGATCATAAGTTCCTTCAGATGTATTTCCCTGGAAATTGAAATGATGAACTCAATCAGCGCTGTGCGATTTTTCGTGCGATGAAACGTGCGATCATCGAACAACTCCTACACGAACGCAATGCATTGCTAAGTGTTCAAAATTTCATTGGAAGCGATGTTTTCTGATCATTACAAAATCATTGTCAGCGCAGACAAACGGACTAATTCATCACGTTCATTACATTCACCTGAGCGACCACCACGACACTACCGCACGTGTTCCAAACAAAACTTCAAAACGTTCATGGACTTCATCGTTAAGCACAATGTGTTTGGATAGCCGCGTTGCTGAATGTACTCGGTCGAAGCGAGGATTGCCGCATGCCCTCATTCTGCTTTGGCTGATTGAGAAAATCCGACCGGACCAAGTCGATTTAATCATTAGCCCCGAAATAGCCGATTCAGAAGCCGACCCGAATCGTATGAGGTCGTAACTACGCAGAAGATTCATGGGCCCTGAGGAAATCACAATCCAGATTCGCCATGCATGGTCGCAATTAAAAGTTCTAAGCGATATGCACATTCACTCCTGGCAGAGCCAATCACTAGCATCGACGGATACCGCTTATGTCGGCGGTGATCACCAGATGACAATGGCAGAACAGTCGCAATGAAAGTAAAAGATGGGCCGTTATGTGAGATGAGGCGATTTGTATCCTTTCTGATACACGAACGTCATCTGACTGTACTACATTTGGCGGTTCGCTTAGAGAATGGTCAACGCGTATATTTCACAAAAGAGACTGCAACTCCGCGAGCCGAACGGCAACCATTAACATCGTTAACGAGTTTCTTATCCCCCTGCGCAAGCGACACGTTCGCCAGAACGCTTATATACTCGGAAATGCCTCGCTATTACACTTGGAATGCGTCGTCCAAAAAATTCCACAACAAGGGCAAACTTTTGCCGGATACGCGGATGTGTATTCAACTGATGGGCTTGGTCGGAACAAAGACGACTGTTTCTATCTGCGATTGTTTTGGTTAATGTGCGTGGTCCAACTTCGTTCGAAAGCCTACGGACTGGTGATGGTCTGCTGAGCGCCATATTTCGAGAAGCCTCTCAGCGAATGAATTTACTTGCCAACGACTATCAGTGGGACGCAACACTCGCGGATGCTACAGTTTCGAACCTGCGACTCAAATTCGTACAGTGTTCGCAATCATCATCTCGATAGGTTTTCCATTGAACGAACTCAATTTGTGGGAAAAATACAAGGACGACATGGCCGACCATATTTTGCATCGAGTTCGAAGAATGACATCGAATCCCGAACTTCAAATGAACGATGAGATTAGCAACGAGGTCTGATATTGATCGAAGACATGTGTCAGTTGTCGTGCGGCAGTCTGTTGAGCAAATTGGGGATGCCAGTCCATAATCGCTCGATGGACGATGCATAATAATTCGATTTGGCTCCAATTCGGTTAAGATCTGACATCGCGCTTGCGGTCACATCTTGCTGGACGGCGGTCGGAGGGCTCATTCAGTGTTAAAATGACCATTGAATCTTCAGATGAATGACGAAATGTCATGCAACTTTTCAAGTAACTCTGCGATGGTACAGGTGTTGAAAGCTTGCAAAATTATTATCTACGTCGACTGCACAATGGCACACAAGCGAGCATTTGAGGCGCTTGATCGAACAATGAAAGATTTGCGGAGCAATGCGAGAAACTTTGGAGGCGCAATGATACTGCTGGCCAGCGATTAACGGAAAACTTTACCGCTTGCCTGAAATTATCGTATTTCTGGCGAAACGTAAAGAAGCTGCAGTTGACGATGAACATGTGTTCCATCAGCCGATGATTTCTCAAAACAACAGTTGCCAATTGGAAATGGCCGAATTCCGGTTCATGCTCCAACTAGCCTGTTTTCGTTCCCACCGAGTTTTTGTGAATTCACATCATCGAAGGAAGAACTCATCAGCAAAGTGTTCCCGAACATCGGTCGCAATTATTTGAACCACGATTGGCTGAGTGAACTCGCGATATTAGCTGCGAAGAATAAGGACGTCAATGATTTGAATTTCATTATTCAAAATCAAATCGCAGCCACACTGCATTCGTTCAATCAGTTGATGGCGTAACAAATTATGACGAAGCAACAAACTACCCAATTGAATTTTTTGAGTTGGATGTGCCCGGTCTACCACAGCACAATTTGAAACTCAAAGTCGACTCAGACATCACAATGCTACGCAATCTGGACCAACCGAAACTGTGCAACGGAACCAGGTTGACTGTGAAGAAGCTCATGAACAACGTCATGCGAGTCACCATGCAAGTTCAACGGCGAGAAAGTTCTTATTCCAAGAATTCCGATGATAGCGACCGACTTGCCGTCCGAGTTTAACCACATTTAGTTTCCCGTTCGACTCGCATTCGCTATGACAATCAACAAATCGCAAAGCCAATCGTTGCAAGTGTGTGGCCTTAATCTCGAATTTCATTGCTTTTCGCACGGGCAATTATACGTGACGTGTTCGCGTGTCGGAAAGCCGTGACTTGTCCATTTGCCGCCGTTTGCAACAATTCGGTTTGTGTTACTCGACTACGTCGAAGATTTTATCCAAGAATCTTGATCTAAAACCTCTTTTATGGCAATATGTCAAACCACTCGTCTATGCCGATAAGCCTGCGGCAATGGCAGCCTTGGAAGAGAACATTACATGTCTAATAAGTGAGATATCAGCGAATATGCTCGAAAAAAGTGACTCCAATTTAGACTCTCCGCATGGACCACTTAAAACGTTGTCGTTTATATGAAATAATCTTTAAAAGTAAATGAAAGCATTAATTTATGAACTCAAATAAAAATTTTATACAATTTTGCAATTTTCCTGTTTTTTTTTTGACAGTTAAAAACTAAACGCTTAAAAAATCACCCGTTATAAGTATGTAGATAAAATGTTGTTACAGGACGATCTTTTCTCGATCGAATTGTAGACACAAACGAAGTCGCCCATCTGTGATTGTAAGAAAACCGAATTTGTATTTTAAACTACGGTAAAATTGTGCAGTTGCTCAAAAACGCAAAACCATAGAAAAGACTTCGTCTGTGGGTATTGCCATTCTCATTTCTGCGTTTTGTTTTAAGATGGGAGTTGGAGTAGTTACGGAACAGGATACTGAGAAAACCATCCTCGTCCATTCCAAATAACGTCCGTGTGCATCCTTTTCTTGTAGACGTACTCACCCTTTATACTTTTTTTTATTATTATTTTTCCTCCTTTATTAATTTATTAAACGAACGAATGAACTTAACAGCAAGCAAACAATTAACCACTCGCATTTTCCATTTTCGTAATCAAATGCTTCAACCCAGCAGTTTCGGATGTTTAATATTCAATCGACTGTCTTCCTTGGAAAAATATGAAAAACGCAAAAAGGAATTGAAGTCAAGCTGTGTAAATTTCGAAATGGGTGAGAATAAGAAGCAATACAATAAAAAGATCAAAGATGATTATTGAAATAAGGATGAGATTAGAACAGCTTATGTACAAGTATGAGTCCTATTTCTGATGGTCATCTGTTTTCTCTAGGACAGCTTTCTTCCTTTGTTCAGTGCATCTGTGATAAACAGTTGTAAAAAAACATTTATTTTGAGAGGTATTGCCATATAACTTCTTATGTATGAAATTAAATTAATTACCAAGAACTAATCATACATATTTTTGTATTGAAATCACAGGTTTAATTCGCAATGATTCAAATCACATTCACAGTTATACCTGTGACTGCAAAATCACGACGGGTGTGCTAACCTAGAAAAATGTATACGTATTCCATAGTCATACATAGCACCCCATAACTTTTCCAATATAAAACGATTATTATGTAAATTATCTTTGTGGCTCCCCTTTGAAAAAAGGTGCCTGTGGTTGGTAGTTAATTATGTGCATACTTGTTCAACCAATAGAATAATAGGATATGTAAAAAATAAAATTAATATTCTTTCCAACATCTAAATGTCTTCCACTATAAGAATTAAGCAAGTTCTTTTACAACGGAACAAAGAAAAATATATGGAACAACCATTTTTGTTGAAGGCAAACAGTATTTGAGGAATACAAAGGCGTCCAGCTTCTTATATATGAGAAAAAGATAAACAGCAGAAACGCTCTTTAGCAATCTGTTTTCCACATCCCCCAACAAATTTATAATTTGCGTTAGAAGTCGCTCGAAAATCAAACTGTTCAAGAAGAACTTTCAGTAAGAAGTATATCCATGTTTGCTGCTTTCGATCTAATAGAAGAATAGAACCTCTTTATTATGTGCTACATAGTCTTTGGCAACTCACTCTTTCTGTGACGCTGTCTTCGACTCACGAATCTCCGCTCTCCTCGCAACTCCACTATGTTCGCAGCCTTAGACGTTACTACAAAACTTTACAAGATGTTCTACTACGGGCGGAACATGTTAGGAGCAGAGTCGGTATCATCCTTGCGGTAGAGCTACTGGCAGCTTTTTTCATGGTCCAGTGATCGTTTTCGTTTCATGTCTTTCAAACTGGTGATGCCAGTTGAGATATGGAATACTGTCATACCAGAGAGAACAAAAAGAATAGCGGCTAGATTTTTAAAGCCTCAGCAAGAACATTCCAAGGGAAGAGCTTTTGTTTATTGGCGGAGATTTGAACGAATATGTGGGGAATTTTAACAAAGACTATGAAGACTGCCATGGGAGACTGGGATACGGCACCAGGAACTCTACGTTGGCGGAAATGAAACCCAGATTGACTACCATTTTGTAGCACGTTTCATAAAACATCGGGTTAAAGACTGGAAATAGACCTGGGAGAGGCTATCACCCAGCAAAACCATTTCCTCCTGACCGACATTTTTATGGAGACGGGGACGAACAAAAATCAACAAACAAAAGTATCTGCGAAAATAAAAGGGTACATCTATGTTAAGCAGTGACAAATGACAAAATAACAGCATTCAAATCTTGGTCCAAGTGACCCTATAATAACAGAGATGAAAAAGCTCGTCTCGAATTAAAATACAGATCTTGAAAGAGACTCGCGAAGAGAAAGTGCGCATAAATTGAAGCAAAGAGTGTGGAGGGCCTGTTTCGGCAGTTGGAAAAGTTGTCTTTTCGGTTTCTGATACGAACCAGAAAATACACGAACTGCGACAAACCAGTCTTGGCAGGGACACAACCATCTTTAAAAGAGGCGCTCAGAGAAGGAGAAATGCTAAGGAAATTGGTTCGCTAAAGTTCGTTAACAATGCTCAGGGGCAGCTTCTTGTGGATAACAAAAAATATTACTCGTCCAGTATTAAAGACAATTAGTTTCCTCAGATGTTCTTTCCAAGAGCCGTTCCTAGCAATGAAGAAACACTCGGCATTATTGGGAAGGGCAGCTGAGAAGGCGGTCAAAGACTCCAAAAATCGAAAATCGGCTGGGCCGGAAATGAAATCAAAAAATTAAACGTTCGGTTCAGATGGCTCATGATTCTCATCTCTAAAGTCAAAACCGATGAGAGACGATCATATACTTAATCAGTGTAGGGAAAGTCATCTCCAATACGCGATACTGTGATAAATACCATTTTATCAAGTTGATGTCACACATCATGAAGATCGTTGAGCGCCTATAAAATAATACAGCTATCTAATGGCCAGTGCGGGTTTGTCAGAGGTAAATAAACCACAACTGCAATCCAAATAAACAGCCTCAAGATGAAAAAACATCGTGATTCCTTAAAGGACTTGCATATGGTGTTGGTTAATTTTGAAAGGCCCATAGACAACGAAGAGATCTGTTATGGGTGGCGCTAGGACAACGAGGAGTTTCAGAAACGGATGGTCATGGACTTGGACATGTTTGAGAGAGTACAGACAAGAGTAAGATGATCCGCTGGAGTCGCATAGGGGTTCAAAATCAAGGTCGGTTTACACCAGCGAAGCGTCCTCAGTCAAAATTTATTACAGTCGTTGATCATATGAAAAGTGAAGGACTTCAAAGTGCATAAATTATTCTTTACTTACGATGGAGCCATCAATTGATGTATGGGTGGATGTTTTAGATGGTAATGACTAAAATTGGCATCAACAACTATGTTACCCGATACCGGGAGGTCTACCGACACATTTTGACATCAAACCAGGCATCAAACATGATGCAGGTGGCAATGGTGCGATTGTAGTGTATTCACTAAGTGATTGGCAGGTCGTGCGTTCGAGTCCCGACCAGGGCCATGATTTTTATAAATTGAATACACACAACAAAAACTGATCTCCCTAAAGCTGTTGAGAAAAAAAAATCCCATCGCACCAAACTTCTTTCCTATCCTTCTATTCTTTCAGTAAGTAGCACCCAAAAATAGGCAATGAATGGCTGGGAGCTACTTGCGCAACAAACTAAAAATGCCTTCGCTGTGGTTTTACCATTATAAGGGTACTGTGTCACTACAGAAAAAAGAAATCCCTTTAGCGCACGCAAATTATAAAAAAAAAAACCGATGAGGATGCAATAAAGTGTGGGTGGGTGGATATGATCCCTCTATGTGAAGTAAGGTAAGGTTGATTTGCACAATACTCGTTGACCCAGTTAGAGCTTTTCATGTAGAGCAAGGGGCTTTTAATGTCAGTATCGATAAGATCGTTGAGATCATTATAGAAGAAAGCTTCCGTGCACCAATGTGCAACCTGTTAACTGAGATCGAATACTGAGCGTTTCAGATCCATATAGAAGTTGCACCCGTTGTGCACCTAAGGTTAGTTTTCTGGATGGCATCCAGCTTTAACATGGGTTTACATGTAAGAACTGGTATGCCTAACAGTGACGAGTAAACATTCCGCGATCCCTGAGGCAACAATTCTCTCGAGGCCCTATTAATCATTTATTCAATTTACTCTTTCAATTTGAGCAGCATTTATTCAGCAATCAGTAGATGTTGAAGGCATTCGGTATGTCACAGCCGAAGTGCAGTCGACCGATCATTGTTTAAATGGCTATAATCCTAAGTCGTTTTTTTAAATTTTGATTACGCATCTTAGGTAATGAATATAGACAAGGCAGCAAAATTTTACACTGTAAACAAAAACAAACCAAAAATGAGAATGAATAGGTCAGCGAAAATCTGAACATAAAAAGTGAAGATAAAGTTTTGGAATTATTGGAATAAAATAACACCCAAGTGGGTTACTTACAGCTCAGTTATAACAATACGTAAAAAGTGGAACAGTAAACACATTGAAACGAACACACATAGGAACGATTTGTATCATTTCTGTGAATTGACTGACTAAAAAGTTGAACAGGAAAAGTTGTTCGTACAGAAAAATTAATAAATTCGTTTTCAAGTCAATTTTAAGTTCAATTTCTGAATTATGTGCGACATATTAGTTTAATAATTCAAAAGCAACATTATAAGACAAAGATTGTGTCGATCTATTAATTTTAACTGGACGAAAAAAGCAAATTAGGTATGGCTATAATTGGGACCTTTGCTTAAATGTTCAATGTCTTAGCTAAGATTCGGAAATTAAATAAACATAGTACCCTTAAACCATCCACATTCATTCACTCAGTGGATAAATAGTAGAAAGGAAAATTGATTTGGAAAGTAAAAATAGATAAATAAATTGTAGGAGAATAATACATTCGAGACTGGCTTTGTTGAATAGAATATACGTCTAAAAACACATTTTAGTTTCACCGAAAATCGGCAGTTTCACAAAAGAGTGGGAACAACGCAACCTATCGTTGAGCATTGTGTAGCGAATACCATTTACAGTAACGTGACGGTCATTTTCATAGATGAAAAAAAAACGGCCTAATGACGCCACTGGCATGAAAACCGCAGCAAATAGTGCCTTTTTGCGGATAAAGTGCTTTTTCATGGAGCATATGAGGGTTCTCAGCTGTCCAGTAACGCGACGCATATTTAACCCTTGATACTTGTATAACCAAAATGCGCTTCATCGCTGAAGTGATTTTGCGATGAAATTTTTCATTGTCTTCCATCATGTCCAGAGCCCAATTCGAGAACGTACGTCGCATCATATTATCAAGTGGCTTTAGTTCTTGAGTCAGCTTGATCTTATAAGCATGTAGGCCTTACGCAAAATTCGCCATAATGTGGTCTGGGAGAGGCCCGATTCTTGAGAACGCCGTGAAATTGACTGATTTGGCTGGTTTGCGACGGACGCCTCTACGGCAGCAATATTCTCCACACTTCGGGCAAAACGTAGTCTCAATGGCACGGCAACATCAAGCAGCGAATATTCTGACTGAAATTTTTTCACTAGACTATGAATTGCTTGGCTACTGGGACGAGAATTACTGCCGAAAATTGGCGTTAACGCTCTTAAAGTTGCGACCACCGACTCGGAATTTCGGTGGCAATTTTTTATTATTTGTTGTTTTGTTTCTTTGTGTTTATGTACCATGATGAAAATGTTGACAGTTCGGTAATCGGTTTAAGGGTTCACACTGAGAGTTTGAAGTTGTCAAGTCGCTAATGAAAGACCCTTTACAACAGCTCAAAATTGTAGTAAGCTATTCGGGAACAATTTTCTTTCAAAAATATGTATCAATCGCAAAAAACTGCGGTGAATTAAAACGTAAGTAAATGCTTTTCTTAATATCGTCGGTCTGCTACAGTGGTGTTTGTTTCAGCTTATTGCGTATTTAAAGTTATTGGCTCCACAGCACTAAAGACTTTTCCATTATAACAGAGAAGTAATAGACCTTTTTCCAAATGAAAATAAGGCATCCTATTTTATTGAAAGAACTGAGACTTCTCATCCAAGAGGAGCGTTACGCAACAAATATCAAAATGCAAGAAGAAAATCAAGAGAGAAAGGACTAATTTCAAGAAAAACAAAAGTTATAAGAGAAAGTCTTAAGAAAGTGTATTGGAATTTGGTTTACTAAATTTAACGTTTTATATGATACCAATTTTTTTTATAGAAACTGAATTAAAACGTTGGCTATTACATAATTAAGAACCCTAACATATGAGCAAAGAAGTAAAGGAAATAATTCCATCTTTGGGATCAAATGTTACTTAAGATTATTACACAGTATTTTCTACTATAGCACGCTTATGGGCAGAGATTGATAATGTTTCAACCATATCAATTATCAGAATTAATAATACATAACTCTTTTTCTACGATTCAAATGAGTCCACTTGTTTCCTATGTTCCTAGTGTTCACTACAGAAAGTGAGGTGAACGAAAAACTGTATGGAAAAAGTGAGAAAACTAAAAGTAAGAACTTAACTCTTCAACGTTTAATAACAATTATTCTCCAAGGCAGTATTGTAAGAGCATATTTTTCCAATATTGATGACATTACAAAAATCCCCTTTTCTCAGTGCGGTTAATTCTTATTTTAGCATATTTCATGTACTTAATGATTTTTTATTGAATGGAGTGCCATAATGTGTGGTATTTTATCCAAACAGTTTCTTTATAACATAAAAACTGTATACCATAAACCATTGACTAATAAGCATTTATTTGGTGTATAAAACGTTTGTTTGCTTTTCATGCAAGGCAAAATTTAGTTGTGTATCAACGCTTTGTTTACATACATATTGATTATTTGCATATTATTATATGTTTTATGTTTTTTATAACTACTGTATTTATAATTAAACTTAATTAACTAATCTATGTATGACGTATGTAATGTTTATAATGTAATGTGTCAGCATTTTCTAGATAAAGGCAAAAAACAGTGAAAACCAACAAAACGTTGAATCTACAGCTTTAAGGCTTGTAAATCGGTTATATTAATATTTATATAACTGTTCATTTTAATTTAGTTTAGTATCTTGTTGTTCATAAAATAAGAAGCTGTTTTACCAACACAACTGTGTTGAAACAACTGCTAATATTATTTGCTTGTTATGCAGTTTGCACTGTAAATTCAACAAACTTGTGGTTGGTTTTGAGTACAAACTATGAATAGTTGATATTACTGAAAGAGTTCTAATATTAACATATAATCAAGTTGAGATAATGGGATTAATAGAATCATAACCCTCAAACTTAACTGACCAGTAGGGATGCAGTTAGATGGGAGGGTTGTGGCTCAATTAATCCTGATCATAGCCTCACCTTCATAAAGGGAGAAGAAGAATTATGTTGAGATTACTGTTATTTTCGAATGCAGTTTACCAGATAAATTGGTAGTTCTTTTTACAATTTAGCAAAATCGTAGATTTAACATTTTAACCTATTAGCTGAAAATCAATACAGGAAAACGTTGAACTGACTGTCGTTTTCGGTAATTTCAACAACTTCTTTTTCTCGGTTTATTTTTAATAGCATACAGGGCATAAAACCTAGCTTCTCGAACCTTTTTCCTGTGCGAAGTGGAAGGAACCTACAATTTAAGGCCGAAACCGAATGGCAAATTTGAGAAGCTTCTCATGGCAACTGATACTCTTGGTTGTTTGTCAGACGTTCGCAAGCGGTGGGGCAGTGTAAAAACTGTTAAGGTGTTACTTGGTCCAGGCGGGACCTTTAGATTAGTAGTCTAACAACAGACTAACCTCTGCGCCACTGCTCCGACTCCGTATTAAAAGAGACTTATTCCGGTGATTTGTCCGCAATCCCTAGTGGATATCGCGTTCCTCTTCATTCACGAAAGTGATTCTTTTCTCAGCATAATTTGTTCCTGTAACGCACTGCAGTGATTGGGAAGACGGAATAAGAGGCTGAGAAAAAGCCTCCACCAACCCATTATTCGTTTTTGAGCCATAGGTGTGTAGAAATGGATCGATTCATCCAAGAAAACATCTTCCTCCTAGATTTATCTAGAGGGGATGGTGACTTGGAGCTTATTGTCAAACTGTAGCTAGGGTATGCTTTAGTCTATGTTTCTTGGAAGAATTGCGAACGTTTTCAGAATAGCGGAGTGACCAATTTCCTTTTCGGTCCACTCGAATGTCACATTTAAAAATAAGTCAATAATAAGAATGCGACCAGTTCGTTCCGAAGAAATTATCGTTGCTCAAAGTCAATTGCAAAATGCTACAGAATTTTATAGCTTAATTCAGGACAGAGGCTCACTTTTGGGTCAACGGGAATGGCTTATTGACGTGGATACAAGTAACGATTTGGATGACAATACACGTCAAGTTATTGCGGGCTTACCATGAATACATTACCTTTCTGAGGTGTTACATGATTAATGCTTATCAGCCCGGATAAGCCTGCAAGACCTTATTGATAGGATCGAACTTACGCTCGACGGGAATGAGAACGCGATATTGAGGGTGCTTTTAATAATGCTACTTTTGGTGCACCTCCCCTAAAAAAAACCGTGAAGAAGAAGCATAAGTCACGTAAATCCGAAAAATGCTTACGCGCATATATGAAAAGAGGTTGCCCACAAAGCTGTGTTTGGTCAGTTATGGCACATGGTCGTCAACTCTCAACTGAACGATCTCAACGCTTCTGATCTCTGATCGCTACTCTCTCTCCCCCCCCCCCCCCCCCCCACCCCCACCCTCATTTCTCTTTTATTATATTACTTTTTTTTCTGGGCCATACGTTTACGTAAAAGCGCAGATGGCAGTGAATGTAATCGACTATTAGTGTACTAGAAGGCTTTCGGTCAATCCTCTTAAGACTGGAGTCGCTCTCTTTGCACATTAAAGCTATCAAATGAATCTAAATGTCTTGGAGTTATGTTTGATAGCAATCTAATTTGTGACAAAGCATGTAGAAACGAAGGCACTTAGAACGTTTCCGGCTTTCTGGAAAGAGTTATCCTGACAAAAATTTCGCGCTCTAAATGTTCTTACAGATTGACACAACTATGATTCGGTCTTTTCTATCCTAATGCATCGGTTGATTGCTTTCACGGAAATACGAGTATGTCATTGCTATTTCCACTATACTCAATATGACTCGGCGGCAAAAGAAGCATTTTTCGGCTGCCTTGAAATGTCATCGCCCGCGAGTTCGAGGGTAGTTGACTAATTGCCTAGGGACATGAAATTTCATCCAAATTTAACTTAATATAAATGACAAAACCGCGATGGGGAAAGAATAACAGCATTTAGCTATAACCATACGTATAAGAAATACCAAATTTGACCAAATTTTGTTAAATTAGAGTCAACGCCAAACTGTGTTTCACTTAGAGCCCAAAAAGCAGGGTTGTTTTAGGAAACAAGAACGCACAGCAAAAATAACAAAAATGTGCCACTTACCCACGGATGTTAATCGCATCTACTCTGCACTTACATTACAACAGCCAATAAAAACACAAACTACGATGCCAACTTAAAAAATAAATATAAATATTAGGCATTAAGGGCACGTAATGGGCCTAAAACCTAGTTTCTCCTACCATTTGTGTATGTGTATGGGAAGTTATATTTTTGGCAAAAACTCAAGGGGCTTGTAATTATACGCTGACTCCGAACGGGAAATTTGAGAAGTTTCGCAATGCAATTGATATTTGATTCTGACTTAATTTATCACTGCACTGCACACAGTCAACGAGGTGCTTTCACAGCGATTAAAGAACATTAAAACTTCATTGGTCCAGAATTCAGTTTATGCTGTCAAATTAACAAATTTATAAATAAATAAATAAACAAAACGTTATTATTGGTAAAAGCAACTCTGAAGAGTTACGGACTTGACCTCTTTTGGAGTAAACATTAAGACCATGAATGACACTTAAGTGCAGAAAGGATGAAGAATTGCCGTAGGTATCGGTTGCTGCTTTGGTTTGCGAATGAATTTCAACACTTCGAATGCAGATCGCTTACTACAAGCTTTTAAAAATAATGATCCTCTCAGTTCTAATTTATAGTGCCAAGCGTTGGGCGATAAGGAAAGAAGAGGTAATAGTGGGCTCATAAAAAATACAACCGCGATATCTATGTGCTATACCAAAATGTGAGTGTAGACGAAAAAGCTTGAACACGTTGACTGCATTGGCTCAGCCGCACATCGAGCAATTATGCTCCAGCAAAGACGAACTTCGACTCTCGCCCGCCCCTCAAGACGACAAGAGGGCGCTACAGTGATGTTCTTAGCCAGTCCCTGCACGTTAGGCCGCTAAATAAAGTATGTAGTATGCTTATTGTTTCTTCTACGTTTACAAGATGAGAAGAAACGTCGTAACTATGTTGTCCATCTGAAAACAAAATGGCTCACAATGGTCCCATAATACATAGTAACAATTTTTATATACGAATTTTCGATCGTTTGAATCAAGCCATTGGTATTTTTAAATATTTTAGTTAAAGGAATAATGTTTATCACTAAAATATAAATCATGCTTACCTAAAAACGTTAGTTTTACTATTGTTGAGATATGAATATTTCACAAAAGCGTGTCATAAAAATATATGTTAATAAGCAAAGCAATATATCAATAAATTTATCATAGAAAAGTTAGAAAACAAACTAATATTTATAAATGAAATAAATTCTCAATGCTAATTGATATTTGATATAAACAAAAAAATTACAGAAATTTGTTTAACTTGC
Organism: Portevinia maculata; assembly: GCA_949715645.1. Lineage (NCBI taxonomy): Eukaryota > Metazoa > Arthropoda > Insecta > Diptera > Syrphidae > Portevinia > Portevinia maculata. The sequence goes on along the minus strand of OX454525.1, from coordinate 254,385,801 downwards.
TTCTATCTACACAATATACACTTTCTTGATTAGTCTACCACCAGTATGTTTATATTTTTTGATGCATGGAAGGTTTATTTACAAATAGCAGTGTTGTAAGTGGATAACGGCTTAAGAATATTACTGCATCGACACCCAAAAAACAGCACTTCTCGTAAAAGGCGACTGAGGGAAAAATCGCATCTAGGCAATTTTCAAATTAAGGTGAGTATGGCTACACAATCGTTAACATTCCTGAGCTCCTTCGTTTTGTTTTCGCTGTTTATCACTCCTCGAACAATCTGTCAAATGTCCTACGTCATAAGAGTCGCGCTCGCATTAACCAAGCAACGAAGTTTACTTGTGCAAGTTTGATTTCTTACAGTAATAACAAATATAACATATGCAACATAACGGTGGGTGTGCAGTGTTTAATTGTGAAAGTTTCACAGAAAATAAATCATTTTAACTCCAAATACGAACAGACGTTCCCATGAAGAAGACCTTTAAAACAGTGGATACTTTTCTGTAGGCGAGAGAACAAACCCAATACCAAAACTTCCAGGATTTGCAATCATCATTTTGTTTACTCCGTGCAAGAACTCCCCGTGTACATTTAAATGCTCTGTCACGCTTGCAATTTTACACAACACACGTTTATGTTTATAAAAATTTTATAATATCTACAAAAACAGTTCACTCTCGTTTTTGGAGATATATACACATTTTGTTTTATTTATTTACCATTACTTTTAAAAATATATTTTATTGCTGCAACAAATCATTCACTTTTTTTATTCAGGCCACGTACTCGTGACTCTTATGACGTAATCGATTTGACAGATTGTTCGAGGGCGAGAAACAGCTAAATCAACATCAACATTGTTTTCGATCGGAATGCATAATCTTCTATATTTGGATCATGGAGATCACCGGTGTCGTAAAACGACTTCGCAGCACACCCATAATTGGTCTGCTTGTTTGAACTCAACGAATACCGGCAGGCCTCCCCGTCTCAGATTACTATCAAAATGTCGATTTTGTTATTGATTATTGTTTAATCTTTCTTTTACGACACCGGTCCTCCAGTCGCGTCAACCTACGGATTTGTAGGCACACTAACAGCTTCAAGATGTTAAATGTGTCGCCAGACTCACATGAATGTTACAATAAACTAGATGCGATTTACACTATTTACCACTTGATTAAATACATGTAATTTTGTATGAAAATCTCCCGTGCAGGGACGGTCTAAGAATATCACTGCAGCGCCCCCCAAAAAACAGCGCTTGTCGTAAAAGGCGACTAAGGGGGAAAGATCACATCTAGCCGGTTCTAACACCCAGGTGAGGCTAGCGACATATTTAACATCTATAAGCTGTCCCGCAAGCGCCCCCCCAAAAAACAGCGCTTGTCGTAAAAGGCGACTAAGGGGGAAAGATCACATCTAGCCGGTTCTAACACCCAGGTGAGGCTAGCGACATATTTAACATCTATAAGCTGTCCCGCAAGTGTGCATGCAAATCAGTGGGTTGACACGACTGGAGATCACCGGTGTCGTAAAAGGTCGATCGAACAATAATTGTTCGATCGACCTTTTACGATAATTATTATCAGGAGAAGAATTTTTTGAAGATGTTACAATATTTTTAAAATCATTTAGTAATCTGGAAATTTCTTTTGCGAATGGAATAAAGTAGTTGATTTTGCATTTGTCCTTCACTAACTGTTACAAAAAAAAAGTTTATATTTTATGATCTTATTGGAAATAAATTCATAAAATTAAAAAATCCTATACCAACCGTAAAATTCTTTTAACAAAATGATCGTTATATATCCTTCTTACCGTCCACAAAAAAAAGTTTAAAATGGTTTTAAAAATATCGTAAAATTTTCAATAAAATGAGTGTATTTGCCCCCTCTTACAGCCAGCGTAGCTATTTGCGGCGCTGCACTATTGTAACTTTGCAACAAATTCATCGGCAGATCAAAAGTTTTCGTAAGTCAACACATTTCGTGCTTTTAGCATTACAATTACAACTGTTATGGAGCTAATCTATACGTGGATATATCAGTTTGTAGTTGACCGTGACATATAAAATAATAAAAACGCAGAAAAATAACTAAATAATTTTCTTATCCTTTACCAAGCTCATCTTTTCCAACCCATGACATTTTCTTCGACATCCTTCATCATCATTTCAAAATAAATTTGGATTTATTTTCAATTTTCATCAATCTTAAGTCACATTTTTAATATTTATCGGGACATTCAGAAGAATTATTTTCAAAATACTTGCAATCTTTTACAGCTGTGTTTCGAAGCATAATGTAAGAACCAGAAGGGTATGTTCTTTAATAAAGTCTTGTGGAGCACGAAAAATCTTTGCACTTTGTTTTTAAAAGCTTTCACTCGCATCAAGATGGCAGGCAACTAAAGAGTTTGCAGATCTTGAATAAGTGCACAACAACTAGCGCAAGGGCTACTAAGCCAAAGTACAATAGTTAATCGTTAGGTATTGGAAACATCTATAAAAAAAATCATGCAGTTGAAATTAAAGAAAACGTTTGCTTGCATTATAGTCCAGTCAAATTAGGGTTCAACCTGTTTACGAGAGATAATAAGCTGGAAACTCGTATACACCATATTGCCGTTCTAAAAGTTGTTATGTGTAAGTCACATAAAATCACGTGTCTGTAACGTAAATTATTCAAGGTCAAAGGTCACAAATATCGTTTTTCGCGATTATCTCGGTTTCTATAGCTCCAATGATGTTAACATCTAGGTAAACATTTTAGAGCATACAATTTCCGACAGATTTTGCCTTAAACATTTTTTCATGCGTTTAGCCGCTTTTGAGATAGAGGGCGGTGAGAGCGCAGCGCTCAGCGATACATACTGTAATGCAAGGTCAACCGTAAGCCACGGTGAATAATACCATGTATAATTGATGTTATTAAATCATTCAAAAAAAATTAACAATGATTAATTTGTAATATATATTAATTAATACATCGTATTTAATAACATTTTACATTTATCTTGTTGACAACGCTGATGATGTTAGATGTTAACATCATTGGAGCTATAGAAACCGAGATAATCGCGAAAAATGATATTTGTGACCTTTGACCTTGAATAACTTACGTTACAGAAACGTGATTTTATGTGACTATCCTAACAACTTTTAGAACGCCAATATCAAGGTGTATGCGAGTTTCCATCTTATTATCTCTCATATACAGGTTGACCCATTTTTTGGCTTATTTGACTGCATTAATTGCATTATATTAAATCGTTTTTAAATAATGTTAATTATTCTGCTTTTTATCCATTAAAAAAAAGTACCCCTCCTTCCAATTTATCAGTCAAATTTTTAACACCCTTCGAATTGGGTATACAAGTACCTGTCAATTTCGAGTGCGAAACTTGATTAATACAAGCCTGATATTAAAATTACCTTATTAAATAAATTTTAAAAAAGTTAGTTCATTAAACTTTGCAACCAATCAATATTAGTGCAGGTATTAGTAACTAAATAAACTTTATACATCAAATTACAGTACCGTCGCAGAAACAACAAGCTCAAAATAACAAATTCACCCATTACAGATTATGTTTATACACATTATGTACTGCAACGGCAGTTTCGGGAGCTCCATATGATTTTCTTAATTTTAATTATTCAAAAACCCCTACTCTAAAAAAAAGTGTATCCAGTGTGTATGTGTGTGTGTGCGTATTTCAATGATGTAATTTATTTACAATACATCGTCAATGTAAATGAAATTAAAAGGTGATTGGATGGCTTAGTAAAAGTTAAAAAAAAAAACAATACTTATAATTACAAAAATTATAAAAGATAATTTAATAAAAAAAAAAAAAAGTATTGCGTTGAAGCTTAGCATTTTACGTATAGTTTTGAAAACTCGATAATCACCTCACTAATTAGCGGTTCCAGCAAATGATTATCAGTGACCCGGGTCATAACGGTCTCCGTGAATGTCGACTTTGTTATTGTTTCTGTAACAAGACCTAATTCGGTTGGTGCCGGAGGCAACATTGGTAGATCCGGTACGGCTTTATTGACGGTGACTGTTACTGAGGGTCCAACACCATCGTGCTTGGCCACATGGACTTGATGTTGGCTACCACCACTCAAGAAGTGTGCAGGAATCATTGCTTGGAAATCATCACTTGTCAGTGGCCTTGGTGGGGGTTGTGCCATCTTAAAATTGATTTATTTGGATTTTTTTTTTGGTTTTAATTTTTTTCAGTATTGTCATTTACATCAAAGGGAAGTGTATTTTAATGATTGTTTTAGCAACGGACCAAAATTGGTAGTAAAACAGAATGTGAATATATAAAAAAGAGAAAAGAAGAAAAAGGAAAAAAGATATGATAATAATGGATTCATTATCTAGTTTTATTTTGTTTTTTTGTTTGTACTTAAATTACTCCTATCCACAGCATTTAATTGAAATAATAAGCGACAATGATTTTTGCAATTTAAACTTTTTTTTCTATTTATATTTAGCGATATAGTTAACCTCATTTCAAATCAAAAAAGTTATCTACGTTTAAGAATGATATAAAATAAAAAGAAAAAAATGCATTTATATGAGTAGCGTAATTTAAAACACACAAAATATATAAGCTTTATTGGGAAGGTATTATAAGTAAGAAGATAAACTCGAATAACTACTCGTATGTTTGCCGCTTACAACCACGAATGCAATGATTAATAAATAATACGGTCGATACAACGAAACATGCATAATAGAAGGGTAAATCAGTCTTGTTTCATATTGCATGCCTTTACAATCTAATAAGAAATCACAACTTCGATAATGTATTCAAAAATTATAATATATTTTTGCCAATTCATACAGCAATGGTCAAGGTTGAATTGGGATTTTAAAATATGAGTAACATTACATAATTAACAGTCTTGTCGTCAGCCTAATCCGTAAATTCGCAGCTACACACGATCATTTCAATGATCTAATAATGTATGACATAATGACAACGCCAAGTCGATAGAGAAAATCGGCTCCACGGTGTAACAATGACGGCTGGTATAGTTGTCTGTTTATGATCATTGAACCCGTTTCTTTGACAAAGTACTAATCTATCTATATACATTTAAAAGTGTGGGTCATTCCTTAGTCTCATTCAGAACTCAAGGTTATATGAGAAACAGCTGCTTCCCACACAGAAAACTAAAAAAAGAAAACGGGTGTGTCTGTGTTGCGGATACAGAAAGATGAGGTGAACAGCGCGCTTAAATGTTCGTCAAGAGATCGCTTTATTGAGTTGGTATTGAAAAAGAAGGAAGGTAAGAAAAAACCATATGAACCATCAGTCCGCCTGGGCGAGTTGTTGGATACCCTATCCCCAGATAAATACGTGGCGTTGGTTTGAGAGCCTTTGTCCATTTGGGAGTTTTTTTTTCAACAAAATGCCCGAAAATTAGAAATTTGATCAATCCGCCCCAAAATGGGCGTGGCAAAAAACCTTCTTTGGGAGAGATGTTAGGCGGCCCATTGTCTAATCGAACATAAACTGCGAAGAACATCCATCATCTGCGATACCGAGCTCGCTGCTTCCAGTTGTCCAGAACAAACGCTCAGGCGTCCGCGATGGCTAGGTCTTTAAGACTGAGGTTAAGTCTTCTTGCCTTCTCGAACCTGGGGTCTGGGAGTGGAATATCCTTTTGGCAGGAACATTATTGTCCATTCGCTTGATGTGGCCGAGCTTTATTTAGCTATTTAGACTTCATCCACATCTTGGTACAGCTGATATAGATCACGGTCGTATCTTCTCCTCCATTCGCCCTTCTCGCACACGGGACCAAATATCCGACGGAGTTTTTTTCTTTCGAAAGAACCCAATATTAGCTCCCCCTATCCCACTTATCGTCTGGCACTCGGGCCCATAAAGCAGAAATGGCAGGCTTTAGGTTCGATATAGATAGAGCATGCATTTTGTCTTTCAAGTCAGGAGTTTTGAGCCCATTAGTTTTGACAACCCGAAGCAGCAGCGGTTTTCTAATTAGATTCTCCGTCGGATATTGTAGAGCTAGTATTTACTCCAAGGTAGATGAACTCCTAAACTAAAAAAGATGTTTGTTTGTGTGTTGATAGCATGAACATTGTCCTGCCCTTATTAACTTCAAGACCAACTAATTTCGACCAACACATTAGAGTATATTAGTTTCAAATTTCAGCTTTCTAGTTCGTATTTAAAGGCCTCAAATTGGTGACCGAAAGACGGAAATGGTTAGATCGGCATGACTAATAACACAAACGTGAGTGACTTGCCATAGCTGTCCGTGACGTCCGTTCAAAAGATCACAGGAGGCATTAACGTCAAAAACCTTGAAAATGGCGCGTGATCAGTTCAGTCGTTTCTGTTTATTTAAAAAAAAGAGATCCTACGAACCCCGTCAATAAGGCAATATTAATCAACATTATATAGGAACGTTATCTAGAAAGAAAGGCAGACTTAAAAGCCTCCAACAGCGCCTTATTGGCCTCAGTGACGAAGTGGTTTAATCCCGTAATAACTGCTGATACTTTTTGAGATCAAATCGGCGAACCTCACAGGCCGACTTGTATGGATGTACTGAAGTTGGTTGGTTACGAAGTCCTCTAGTCCAGATTATAACCTCATCGGTAAAGAACAAAAAGTTTATGAGTGAATTGAAATTATCCATGAATATAAGCTGACATTTTGATGAAACACGTTCACAAGAACAACAACAAAATAGATTTTAACAGAACATATTTTCAAAAATAGTTGCCGCGAAGCCATATCACCGTTCAGTTACACAATCAGTCCAATAGCAATAGCAAAGCAATAGGCGTATTTACGTTAAAAACAATATTTCCCAATGTGCGATATCCAAAAATATCAAGAGTCTTAAAGGTGTCTCTGTGAGGAACTACAGAGACAGCGTATGAATATATATATGTATATATTTTTTTTTATAATTGGCGTGCGCTAAAGGGATTTCTTTTTTCTGTAATTGATACAGTACCCTTAATGTAACCCCAACGCAGGCATTTTTTTGTTTTTTGCTGCAAGCAGCACCCAGCAAATGATTTATTGCCTGTTTTTAGGTGCTACTTACTGCATGAAAGAATAGAAGGATAGGAAAGAAGTTTGGTGCGATGGGGTTTTTTCTCCACAGGTGGCGCCTAAATTGCTTTAGGGAGATCTGTTTTGTTGTGTGAATATATCAAACGCTAAAGACTAAAATACTATGGTGTCATCATCAAAGAGTTAGCCGAAAACACAATATTTCGCACGTGAGCCATTTATCAAGTTATTTGTGAAAAGCTGGATAAGAGGACGAGAAGAAGATTTACAGACCAAAACAAAGTTGGAGGCAATAACTTTAACGAACCTATAATAGGAGAACAGAGACCATTGTTTTGAAAAAAAAAGATCGCATGTACGCACCTAACAGGTATTTACGCAAAAAAGCTCTCTCAAACAATTTCTGCAGAAGCCATCCAAGAGTAAAAAGTTAAAACTGTCATGAGAAGCTTCCCAAAGTTTGCCATTCGAAATCGGCGTAAATTGTAAGTCCCATCTATTCGTGTCAAAAATAATTCTTCGCATACACAAATGGTCGGAGAAACTAAGTTGTAGGCTCTATAAGAGCCTTTGATGTCTTATATGTATGCACAAGAAAGTTATTTTTATTTTATTCAGATCATAGGTCACCATTAAAGCAGAAGACGTTTGATGTGCATGCGAATGTGACAACTACTTACATAATGCTCAAACATCGTCTACCGATACTCTAATGCACAGAATGTAGTTGGCTTTATCAATGGCAAAGAGAGCTGTGCCATGGAACTGCATTTTTCAAACTGAGAGTAGTGGAAAAAACTTTTAGAGACAGCATTTTAAATATGCTGCTAAAGTTAAGGATGTTAATTTCGAAAGTAACCCGTTGAATAAAAAAACCATACACATGCACCACCCAATCTATCATATCTTTTTCCTCTTCTTACTGAAAGTATGCAAGCAAACACGAAAAGTAACTTTCGAAACAGGATTATTTTCAGAAATTCTTGGACTATCCAGTTCAATCAGACCTCCAGACTAAACCACCGTTTTCATAGCTGAGGTTATTAGCAGTGACAATAGCAGGGAAGAGTTAGAAGGAATAGAAGGGAAGAGTTTCGGGTTTTTGGCGCGAAGCACAACGTAAGTATTAAGTTCTCGGACACAGGGTGGATGGGTTGACTGAAAATGTGTCATCTCTTAAACTAAACTGGTCTGATACTACAGTAAAGATTCCACATTTTAATCTTAGTGCCTGGCCACACGTTCATGACTTTCACGCAGCATTCCCATGAACATCGTAGCTACATAAAATTTTGATTTCCATCGCACATGTGCGGAGAAATTAGTAGTTCTTTCATGCTTACACCGAGAATTATTTCTGAAACTTTGCTGGGTTCCCGGACACAGAGTTGATGGGCTGGCTAAAAAAAGGTATCATCCCTAAGGCAAAAATGTGCTGATAATACAGTAAAGATTCATCATTGTATTCTGCACATGACTTGTATACCCATGAACGTGTAGCCAGGCACTAAGGCACTATGTGAGTAGAAAAGGGAAGTGTTTATTGCAACAAAAATCTACTTTCCGACATAATTCTGACTTTCATGCCCATGGACGTGTGGGGAGTAAAGATTTCACATTGTAATCTGGACATGACTTTTATTCCCATGAACGTGTAGCCGGGCACTAAGAAACTAAGTGAGTAGAAAAGGGACGAGTTGATTTCCCCAAAAATCTACTTTCCGATATAATTCTGACTTTTATGCCCATGGACGTGTAGGCATGGGCAGGCACTTAGACACTAAATGGATGTGAGAAGCAAATGTTTAACACAACCTGCCTGCCTAGTAGGACGAGAAAAATCTGTTTTTAAAGGGTGTCTCCTTTACAAACGAGTTCTGTTTTTAATTTTATTAAATTTTAAACGCAAAATAGCCTCACCGCGGTTTGGCGAAGCTTTAAACTTTGAAGGGGTTGAAAACTTTAAATACCTTGGAAAACTCTTAAGGAACGACGTTCAAGATAGAAACAGGCGCGCTTCTTATTTCGCACATAAAAAATCTACTACACTCAAAACTTATTCTGACTAAGAAATTGAACGTTATTATGCAAAACGATAATATGCCCAATAGTAACATACAGCTGCGCAGTTCAGTCTTCAACAGGAGCCGATGAGAAAAATCTGACAATCTTCGAAAGAAAAATAATCGGCGCAAACCAGAAAATGGAAATTATAATCGTCGTACGAACGAGGAAATCAACACAATAGTTAGCATACGAAGACATAGTGCGGATCGCCAAAGTCCAAGAATAAAATGTTTCCGTCATTTAGTAAGAACGGATGACTCAGGAAAACAAAACAAAACATTCAACGGTTACTCTGAAAGCACAAGGACAAGAAGAAGGTCAAGGATAAGATCGATAGATCGTGTAACTAACAACATACAAAAATATAGCGTTCAGAATTGGAGAAATACAGCACACGACGGAACAGAATGGAGGCACGTAGTACAGAAGGGTTAATCCTGCCCAAGGATGTAACGCTTTAAGAAGAAGAAGATTCTTCCCGTGAAGGTTTGCTCGGATCTTATTCGATCATGCTTTTTACTCCTGTTGTCATGGAAAGCATCATCATCTCAGCTGCCGTTCATTTCGCCTTATGGTTTTCCTACGCTGTCCGACATTGTGAACCGTGTGTGAGCTCCTGCAGTGCAAGTACGGTGTAGAGCCGGCCTTTCAGCTAAGGGGGCATTTAACGTTTACAGAAGATTACTGCCACTTCATCCACCATACGCTAACGCGTTACTTAATGTCGTCATCACAGGTTGTTTCGCTATTGATCATAGATCTAAGATATTTGAACCTTCTACAATTGCGAATCAATCATATAACAATCAGTGAACTTGTCAATATTTGGTATAAAATGAACCAATTATAATTTTGCGTTTGCACGTATACACCTTCTCTATGTACGGCAAAACAACAAACAGCCCCTGTATACTTGTCCTTACCTTGACCTGCGTCCTAATTTTAATTACATCACCTCAATTATTTCAATTATTGTTAAACCTTTCAGCCCATTCTGATCCTTATTAAATTAACTATAAAGACTACGATAAAAGATTACATAAACGGTCTGCATTAAATCCTGTATTAAAAAAATACTTAATCCATTGTGGTAGGTATTCTTCTAGTAACCCTAAAATGGCACCCAGAACAGCAGTGCGTGAAGAAAAGCAAAACTAAATTAGCAATAAAGGAGAAGAGCAAACAGTCCCGTTGGTTATAATTTAATTAAATTTGATCTGCTTTCTGCTACACTGAAGTTATGATTTCTTATTAGTTAAATAACAAAAAATGTTAATGAAAATTGGGCTAAACGAAACAACAACCAAATTACGAATAACTTATTTTCATGTTCAATGGCAGGCACAAACGCTTACAAAAAATAAAATAAAAAAAAAAACGAAACATAAACAACATGAATATCATAAAACATGAAATACGAGTAAATAATAAACACAATCTCATTTCGTAACTAAAACATTGGTATTGCAAAACGAAAATAAATAAAAAGGAAAGAAATTCAACGGTGAAGCTAAATCTTACCTGAGTCTCTGCATCGCTGGGGGTGGTGTCACTTGGACCATTCTGGGAAAGAGTCGATTGTGACTGCTGCTGCTGGTGGTCTAGTGGAATGGAATTTGAATGCGCCACACGAACTCTCGGCGCTGGAACTGGTTGACCTGTGGTCGTGTCAACAACTGGGTCTATTGATACTCCTGGTGTTGGAATGCGATTTAAATTACTGTTCATCGTATCGAAACCATTTGTCTTCGTCGTCGTCATCGAGTTTGGTGAAATATTTTTATTCGAATTGTAGGCAGATGGCTGAGTGATGTATTTTTGTGGTTGTGACGATTCTTCAGCGATGTCACTAATAGAACGATTGAAACCGGCTGTCGAGTGGTCAACTAAAATTGATATTTTTGTTCTCTGTCGACTTTTGGTATCTATTACTCACCTGGACGATTTGCCAAATATCCTGACGGACTTATAGCATTCAAGACCGATGGACTATGTGGACTGAGTGGTGGTTCCAGGGGTCCGCTTATTTCTCGCTGTAGAACAAGTCGCACAAATCTCTGGTGATCAGTTAAAAGTTGCACGGCCGCATCGTGATAGGCGTTTGTCATATTTTTGCCGTTTATCTGAAGAAGGGAAAATGCATCGAAAAATAACCCCCATGTTTACTAGTAAAACGTAATTAAACCGAACTCACCGCCAGCACCCTATCGCTGACCATAATTTTGCCATCACGATGAGCCAAACCGCCTTCGGTTATACGAGATATGAAAATGCCATCACAGTTGTCCTTAAACGATGGGGAGCCTTTGCCTCCAGCAATACTAAACCCAAGGCCCTGGTTAATTTGATCCCTTATCAACGTTGTATGGAGGGTTACTTTATGAACAGGCGCTTCCTAAATAATAAATCAATATTGTTTTTGTTTACTATGTTCTCATACGTGTATGTATGTGCAAGCAGAAATGACACCTTTTTGTATTGGGCAAAATGCACACAGACGAAGATTCAAGTAGAACCTACCTTGCCATTTTCCAAAATTCCATTTGTGGTCGCAGGGACTATTGTTGTGGCAGGAATAACATGTTGTACACTTTGTGGTTGCTGCTGTGATGCGGCGTTGGTGGTCATGATATTCTGTTGCTGATAATTGTATTCATTTGGGAAAATTTCTATGGGTGGTGGGATGGATCTCTCCTGACGTACTATTTGAGGTCGGCTTTCAACTGAAATCTGAATTTTGTTTTGTTGAGGTAGGCGATACAAATATTTATGTTGATGAGTTTAAAAGCAATTTAGTTTGAAGTGGGGTTTAAGTTTAATACGTAAATGATGAGACTCAGTAATGTAGACAATAATAATATTATAATATGCGATTCGTTTACGAATGATTTTTGTTTTGCGTCAACGCCATGCTCGCCTGACCAAATACCAATTTCTATGGCCTTTTTGGTGTCTATTTATACCCTATTCTAAGGGTATATACTCCCTGGGTCCCGAAATAATCAAGTTTAAGAATTTTTGAAATCCGCCCACAGACAACTCAAAAAAACAAATTTTTCGAAAAAATCCAATTTTAAGCTAAAAAGCTGAAATTTTTTATATATGATCTTTGACTCCTAAAACTGCTAGTGAGATAACATTTTTCAAATCCGCCCACTGAAACGCCCACAATTAAATAAAACAATTTTATTGAAAAACCAAAGTTTGAGCTAGGGAGCTGAAATTTATAATATAAACTCTCTTTATGCTCATGTGTAAATATTTTCAAAATCCGCTCACTGACACGCCCACAATTTAATTTTTTTTTTTTAAAACTAAAGTTTTAGCTAGGGAGCTGAAATTTATAATATAGACTATAGGTGTCTGATAGGAATAATAATAGGGTATCCAACAGTTCGACTAAGCGGACTGTAGCCCGTCCCTATGTTTTTAAATGATATTTTATGCTGCATTTTAAAAGGACCTTTGCGAAATGAAAATCCTCGATACGTGTTAAGGTAACCACCCACTTGAATTACCACTGTTAATTACTTTGTTCGTCATTTCAATACATGAGATTTGTTACAAACTAGTTTGACTTGAAAATTTTGAATTTCTTTATAATGCATTTGTAATGCACAAACTAAGACACATTAAAATAAGACGGCACGTTAAACTAAGACTACAGCAACGTAGCTTGGGAAAATACAAATTCATTCGCAGATGTACTTAAGCTGTCGCAAGTTATCACCATTATGGCTTTACCGTCTTTTGGCCTTTACTGACGCATTTCACTTTTTCATTTAATCAAATCTAAAAAAAGAAAATAGATCATACAAAAAAAAGACTTTAAATTGAATCTTCTTCCTTAACGGCGAAGCTAGTAGTATCAGGATTAAAGAAATCAAAATCCTCCCATTTTACTGCATCCCTACTGGTCCGCAGTGGGGTTTCACCTCTACGAATATTGGCAGACCTCCCGGTTTAGGATCACTTCATTACTGATGCCAATCAAACGCTTGTGTTGCATTTCAGTGATCCAGGCGTTTTTAGGCCCCCTGTTTTTGTACGATGTCGACACGTGCATGCTCCCATTATTGACTATGTTTTGTCTTCCTTTTTCGACAGCGGAGATCTTCAGTTGTGTTAACCCACGGATATGTATGCATACTTGCGGGACAGTTTTAAGATTCAAAACGTGTTGCTAGGCTCACAAGAATGATGAAATTTGATGTCTCCTCTTAGTTGCCTTTTAGGATGATATGAGTAAATATATAGTGAAAAGAGCGTGTCATATAAACTGACAGCCGAGAGAACTCGGGATATATAAAAATTTTAGCTTTTTCAATAAAAAGTGTCATATAATTAATACGTGCAATTAATGCACTCATACTCGCATCTATTCCGTTGAAACACGAAATTCGTTCCAACATATTACTAAGGTTTTTTTTTTAAGTCGGGTCTATAAGACCTATCCACAGACTTTGTCGGCCTAAACGAGAGCATTCGAGAGGGGCGATTTATCGCCAGAAGTTTTGATCTAGCTTCTCCAACCATTTTTGTTTGCGAAGTGGAAGGTATCCCAAATTTAACCCCGACTCCGAACGGAAAATTTTAGGAGCTTCTCGTAACAATTGGCACTCCTAGATGTTCGTCAGACTTTCGCGAATCACGTTAGTGAGAATAAGTTTTCGATGTAAGTTGTTCATGTTTAATATTTTTATATTAAGAGTTGGATAAAAAAATATAGGTAATAGCTCTCAATGGTGCAGTAGTAGTGTATTCGCTTACGGAATGGAAGGTCGTGCGTTCGAATCCCGGCCAAGTCCATTACTTTATACCGAATACATGAAATCGTAATCTCCCTAAGTAAATTAGACACCACCCGTGGAGAAAAACCCTACAACTGCACCCGAACACTTCTTTCCTATCTCTCTATTCTTTCTAATACCAAGTAGCTTACACTGTGTTCTTAGCATTATAAGGGTACTGTAACAACAGAAAAAAAATGCCTTTAGCGTAAGCAAATTATAACAAAAAAAAAAATAGAAAAGTTTCTGTTAAACACTTGATTTGAAAACCTTGTGCACAATTGGAGCAAGTAACCTTATGCTCAAAAACACTAAATCTTTCACCTAAAAACTTAAAACTGCTCACCTAGTGCAGAAGATTTTCAAATGAAATTTTTAACAGAAAGTTTTCTACCTGACATAGGCGCCCGCCAGACAAGTAGCACCTACCCTTAGTGGAGCAACGAAGCTAAAGCGGGCTAAACTGCGTTTCATTCGGGATGGTGGCACATGAGTAACGAAAAAAGAGTTCGGGACTTATGTCCCTGTGCCAATATCAGCTACATACGACCCTTTGTCTCACAAGAATTATCGAGGCATATTTTTCTTTCCTTTACGTCGAGGTTATGATCAGGATTAAGGGTTCGCCAGTTTGACCTCACTTCGGATCACTTTATCAGTGAGGCCAATCAAATACTGGTGTTGTTGCATTCTTGGAGTTTTTAGGGCTGCTACTTTTCTACGATTTTGACACGTGCATACTTCCAGTATTGATTATTGTTTGATCAACCTTTTACGACACCGGTGATCTTCAATCGTTCCAGCCCACGAATTTTTATGCATACTTGCGACATAGCTTTAAGGTGTTAATTATGTCGCTAGGCTCACATTTCAGATGTGATTTCCCGCTATATTCGCCTTTTTCGACAAGCGCTGTTTTTTTCGGGCGTTGTAGTCATATTCTTAGCACGTCGCGGAGAATTTTTGATGCATATCGCTGCAAAATGGCGCATATAAGATCCTATCCAACATTCTGTCTGAAAATCTGAAGCCTTTCTGCAACACACTAATCAGCACGTTCCAGATGCGGCCCGACAGATCGCAGATGGACAACAGAACAAATTTGCACACTGACTCAAATACAGGAAAAAACCAACCAATTTCAAGTTAATACCTTTTCATCGACATGGCGATGACCGAATACAAGATCCCGGAAAACTGATGCTGCTGTGCCGCATGACAAAATGTTTCTGGTGAGGTCATAGAAATATCTTTGAGGTAGTGAAGAAGTTCATCTACCTGGGAATGGGAATAGATCAACTTCACAAATGGCACACTTTTGGATATCCGGCACAGAATCACCGTAGAAAAACAATGCTACTTCGGTTTGGCTAAACAAAACGTTCTTACTCAAAGGACATGCTCTATGCAGTAGATTGCTGTTAGGCATATTATGCAGGCTAGGCATTACCGGTTTTCATTCATCGTACGTTCCTTTTTGTCGTTATGTGCTGCACGTACACGAAACAACATTCACATAATACGGTGTTTTGATTCAGTTCATTTTTTGAATCAAAATGAATAACAACACATTGTTGGCAGTGGTGAGCTTTTATCTATTAAACAAAAAAAAAAGACATCATGTTGGACTAAACACTGGTTAAACAGTTTGCACGTATTTATGTACTAAGTGAATGAATTCTGGAATTATTTAATGATGTCAGAAGAGACATATGATGCACTTATTAATTTATTCAAACCAGTATTTAATAAAAGCTGCCAAGTGCGAGTCGGACTCGCCCATGAAGGGTTCCGCGCGAATTATAATTATTATTTACTTAGGCCACTATTACACATTTATTATTAGAAAATAATGTTTCACGGTTTACGCATAAGGTTTATGTTTATGAAATTAAATGTTTTTTTTTTATATTTGAGTTGATTGAATGAAAGGTAAATTGCGGTTTACGATTGATGACGTATTAAAAAAAAACTACTTACTAGATCTCGTTCAAACCAATTTTCGGTGGAAGTTTGCATGGTAATGTACATCATACATTTTTTTACTTTTATCATTCCCTTATTTTAGAAGTTAGAGGGGGGGGGGGGCACATTTTAACACTTTGGAAATGTCTCTCGCGCAAACTATTCACTTTAGAAAAAAATGATATTAGAAACCTCAATATCATTTTTGAAGACCTATCCATCACACGTATGGGTTTGATGAAAAAAAAATTTTAAGTTTCAGTTCTAAGTATGTGGAACCCCCAAAATTTATTGTTTTTTTTTTTCTATTTTTGTGTGAAAATCTTAATGCGGTTCACAGAATACATCTTTTTACCAAGTTTCAACAGTATAGCTCTTATAGTTTCGGAGAAAAGTGTCAGTGACATTCCCGGACAGACAGACAGACAAACAGACAGACAGATATGACGAATCTATAAGGGTTCCGTTTTTTGCCATTTGGCTACGGAACCCTAAAAATTGGGCACTAGTTTCAGAAAACCTATTTCACCGAATAAACCGACTGTCTGCAACTTTGCGATTTCTGGCGACAGAGATATAGTGATCTAAGGTTCTCAACAAGAATTTCATCGTCATCCTTAAGTTATTTCATTCCAGAAATATGTGCTGCTATATTAAAAGTTCTTCGTGATTATGATTATACTTTTGCTGCTTTTTTATACTACCTCGGAAAATTTCCGCTGATGGCATCTATTTTTTTCACCACTATTTATTTTGTACTGTGACTGTGTGGTACCTACTGCTCCTTTTTATTTTAACACTTATGCAACGCACAATTTTCTTTTCTCATTATGGCCACTATATTTTTTTGATTTTGATTTGAAAGAACTCCTCATTTTTCTTTCTCAGTCAACATTTTCCTTTATCGACATTACTCATAAATTAAATGAAAACTTCCATCTTATCGAAAAGCAGGCGGTTATTATAAGTTGAGTGGTGTCTTTCGTAAATTAATGATTGAAGATATAGGTTGATTTAGGATATTTAGTTATTGTACATTCAATGAAGAACCTAACTTCATCATTCATTCGTTAGTGCGAACTTTTCTTTTTAAAACGATGACAGCTTCTTCAGCCTGACACTATCTATACGACGGAATTGAAACAATAATAATGTTTTCGTCGACTTCACTATGTCGACCTTCTCCAACCACACCTTTACAATTCGTTTTTTTTTTTAATGTATCGGTATCCACTCGTCCTACTGACAATTTGTTTTTCAAATAGATAATATGATGAGAGGCGAGCTTTTTAGTTGGAGTTTAGTTTTTGATCACTTTTTGCATTTTTTTCTCGCATGTCACCCTGAATACCGATGATTTAATCTTTTGAAAAGTATCTCGTTATGTTCTTTCAAAATCGTATGAATTCAAATAAGTCACAGTTATCTAGAAAAAAACATAATACAATATGCATATCCGATGAAATCCACAAGAAATCGATCTAAAGAGGAAGCAGATTTGCAAATAACAATTCGTACGATGACAACAGTTATCTCAAGCGTGTCAAGTAAAATATTCAAATCATATGATATTCCTCGCAATGGTAACCATACACTCGAGACAGTAAGTGCTTACATTCGTTATTATATAGTAGCAAATATCTCAAGACAGACACTCTCGGTATTCAAATAAAAGCCTTCAGTGCATTTTTAAACTATCGTTGGACACATAGCATCATCTTTATTGAAATCTTATGGAGTTTGTGTAAGCATTCTCAATCTTCGCAAGTTGAAAGTTTACTTTATTTTTTTATTGGTTACAATATTCATCGATCCAGCATCTACGTTATAATCTGGGAGTGACGGTGTCCTTTTTTATTCACTTTCAGGAACAGCACTTTCTTCGGATATGTTCATTTTGAATTCGTTTGTTAGGACAATATAACACAAGAATTCTTTACATGAATATTCAACTACATATTATAATACAAGACATCAAAAGTTGAGAATAAACATATTTTGTTAAAATTGTCGACAGACAAAAGCGATTTTTTGATGATTTTATGAGACAATTACTAGTATTTTACTGGGCTTAAGTAAGCAAGATGTGACTTACAATACAATATAATGCAAATAGGCAAATAAGACAACACACAATTACCCAAATTAAATCTTTACTAACCTGTGATAATGAGCCATCTTCGCTAAAAACTGGATGACCAATTAAACGTGTCACCTCTCGTTGCACCACTAACACCAGCACCAGTCCACAGGCTTTTAAGACTTGAACCGCTTGATAATGGTCAGCATTTTCCACAGACTTTCCATTGACTTTAATGACTTTGTCACCGACCCTAAGGCCAGCTAAATCGGCTGGACCACCTTCGGTGACGCGTGAAATGAATATGCCCTCATCGTTGCCTTTGAATGGAGTCGACCCTTTGCCACCAGCTATGCTCAAACCCAATCCAGCTGATGTCCGTTCAATGTGAATTTCATATTGGTCCGTTTGTAGTTCGGTAACACCATCGTGTGCATCTAAAAGTACACGCAAGCAAACTCAATTAATATTACTTACATACAAAGACCAGTGGTATAGTGTAGTTGTGCTATTGCACCACAGCATCTTGATTCAAGTCACGAAATGCAATTACAGGTATAAAAGGACTTATAGTCAGCCACTATATCACCATAACCCCACCTGCATGCAAGGAATCTGCATCAAAAATGTATCAAAAAGAAAACCATTCTACCATCTTCCCTAGAGCTATGTCCTTTGCACATGATTTTCTCACCGTAATTTGTATCCTTGTCCGAGCCGGTGTACGTTGTGATTATTCGCACTTTTTTTTCCTTTCTTTTAAGCGAATTGTAGGGACTTCGACTGGACGACAGCGAGCTGCGAAGACTTCCGGTAGCTAACGAAGGACTATTTTTATCATCGTAGTATGTTGGTCTCCGATTACTACGTGAGAGCGACGATTGGCCACTTGAGCGTGGCAGGGAATTGGTGCCCTCTTTGACTTTTAGTTTCACACTAAACATCGTTTAGTTACCCTTTTTTACAGTTGGTTTTAATTTACAGTCGTTGTTCGCTGGTTATTTCCCTTGGCACAAAGGGTTGTACAGTTTACACCATATCAAAAGAAAATACTGAACGGAGAAAGGAAATAAATAAATGTATTGTGTCTTCATCGATTGGGAAAGGATACTTTATGGGATCAAGGTAGAGTGCAACTGGCCATTAAATAGAAGAAGGCACTCGAATTCGTAATAAAAGTGCACTCGACTCGTATTTTCGATTCGATGCGACGTTCTGTAAAATGTGTATAGCGGATAACCAACTTATGTCTTTTTTTGCTCATGCAATTGCAATGCAAAATGTTTATTGTAGTGAATGTGTGTACAAGATTTGTGACAAATTAAAAATCAGCATTAGGATCCTGTCCTACAAGCTGAGTGGGGTTGATACTGTATGTTGTTTTGCTAAGGGCGGCGATTTTATATAACAGATGGATTCAAACAATACTACAATAAACAAGGAGTTTGACATAGTAGTGAGCTCAGATGTACGATGAGCCTGCTCGAGGTTTTTTCTAGACATTTAGAGATTTGCTCGTGTATCTTGGATTGTATTTGAAATTAAAGAAACTTGTTGTTGTGATGTTATAGAAGAAATGTAGGTTGTAAGAAACCAATTAATATGTTGATTGCACTTGTCTGCATCCTCGTGAGTATGCCTAGGAAGGATTTGCTTATTCGTTTAGTTTATATTATTAAGTTTTGTGGACGTTTGGATTGCATTTTATATGGACCACACATATTCAATTGTTTGCGAAATTGGTATTCGCATACATTTCAATAAGATGATTACTATTCGCATTACGGAAGGGAAGGTTGGTTTTTGAAAATCAGTCGACTACTTTTATCAAATTATTGCCTTTCGTTTTCGTTATTGAACCCAGGGTGATTTGCTGGAAGCTTTTCGTTGTCATACGCGGAGCAACGAATATTTTAATATCAGAACCGAAAAACTAACGAAGTACGCAAACGATTACAAGTAGACTGTACATGCATAAGCAAGCAGATCTTTGAACTTTGGTAAGCTTATCGCGATTTATCGCTTTATCTAAAGCAGTCCACCAGACAACCGAGATTTATAGGCAGTAAGTATTAAGGGTTTGAAGGCCCCATTTCTTACCGATGCCTCTTATGCAAGGGAAGAGTGCTTCCGCAGCGGTCCGAACTCTTTATTGTATGCTAGGATTCAAAATTAGCTTTTTATCCTAAATATTTAGCTTCGTCAGATAAGACGAAGCTTCTGCCCTTGAGAGAGGGAGAATCAATATGTGGGATCTTTCATTTTCTGAAAAAGAGAACAAATTAAGTTTTGTTGATGATAACACCCAAACCACAACGATCTGCCTATCTCGTTATCTTGTTAAGAGCGTTTTCAAAAAGTTATATTAATGCCTTAAGAAACTTTACTGAGACAGCAATATTAATGACATCCGCATAAGCGATCACTCTGAAGCCATGGCCTTCCAGGACCCCGCCTTGCAGCTGCAATCGCAGATCTGTTGACGTTATTAAAAGCGCCTTATATATCCAGAAATGTTACCAAACATACCAGCATATGCAAAGCTATTTCCAGTGGTTTGCCTTTGGAAAACACATGTTGAGCCGTAGACAAGAGTCTCGTGTATCAATGTCAGTGCATAGAACGATATCGATCAGTCTTTCTAGAGTTTTTAAAAAACAATGATGATAGGCTAATGGGTCTTAGATCTTTTGGATTTATGTGGGAACATTTACCAGCTTTGGGAATGAAAACCACTTTCACTTCTCTCTATAAACATGGAATGTGGACCAGAACTTTAGGGAAGAAGAGGGAAACTTAACCCCTATTGCAGTTTCCTTACAGTATTTTTTTTATTTTAGTGGCCTACAAGCCCGTGCTTATTTCAAATTAAAGCATACATTCACTAGCTCTCATTTTTATACAGAACACAATACTGAGTAGTTTAAGAGATCCCCCGGCTTTGAGAGACTTGATCCCAAGATCAAACGTGCAATGTATTTAATTTTCTTTAAGTAATATCTTCAATTTCATAAAACAAGTAAAATAATTAATAAGTTCAACGTAAGAACAATTACTCAACATGAATTAACGAATTCAATAAAAATAAATATTATAATCACATTTCCGCAAATCTTAAAAAAAGAAATAAAAACATATAAAAAATAACTTGTATAACCTACTGTCGGGCGCAGTGGCTCAGTGGTTAGTGTGTTGGACTACTAATCGAAAGGGCCCCGGTTCAAATTCCGCCGGGTCCAAATAGGTTAGGTTAAGGTGGCTGTCAGCAACACACTTAGACCTATTAGGTCCGATGTGATGCCCTCTACTCGCTAAACCATTCCAGCTTCTAATGAAGCGCGATAGACTTCTAACATCTGTGTTAGCCAAGTCACTGAGTTCATTAAGGAAAAAGGCTCCTAGATAGAGATTCTTTTATGGTATAGTGCATGACATGTACAGAGGAGGTGGAGTGTAGTCTCCTCATCCTCCTCGTCCCTGCAGCTTTTACAGAGCTCATAGACGCCAAGCCTTGATGCGGGCTTGCCTATTAGACAGTGTCCTGTAATGACGCCTATAGCAGAGCCAATGTGCAGTCGGTTAAGTGAGATCAAACCCATAGTGTCGCAGATAAAGCTTTGGCCAGATATGCTTAGTCGCTTCAGACATGTATTACTACCTGCCCACCTAAGGTTTGTACTCTCGACTGCGGATAGCTTAAACATAAGTTTACAAGTAGCGATAGGCACACCTAGGAAAGCTTTATGAGGTAGAAGAGGTGCGGTTACTTTTTTGGCTAGGTCATCCGCCATACAATGCCCTGGAATGTCTCTATGCCCGGCACCCAACAGAGGTGAATGTGGAGCTGCTCTGCCATCTCCTCAAGAGATGAACGGCAGTCTAGGGCTATGACGGAGTTTGAAGAGACTGAGTCCATTGCTACTGTAGCTTCTTTGACTCTTTCTTGGCTTTCCAGCTTAACTTCCTATCGAAAATTAGACCCAAGAATTTAGCTTCATCCGAAAAGGTTAAGCTTCTACCGTTAATAGAGGGTTGGTCAATATGAGGGATTTTATATTTCCTGGAAAAGAGAACAAGTTCGGTTTTGAGAGGGTTAACACCCAGCCCACAGCGATTTGCCCATCTTGTTAGCTTGTTGAGAGGCCAAATAACATCTAGAGTTTTTTCCACTGCCACACCTCTTGCGTCTGACAAATATCCAAGAGTATCAATTGTCATGAGAAGCTTCTCAAATTTGCCATTCGGATTCGCTTTAAATTGAAGGTCCCTTCCACTACGCACAAGCAAATGGTTGGAGCAGCTAGGTTTTCGGCTGTTAATGCCTAATATTTTTATAACCTACAAAACAAGAAACCAGCTCAACCAAAATCGAATAAACTGGGCAATATTTTTTACAACCAAACAATAAAACTTAAACTGACACATGTTTTTTCATAGTGAGTTAAATGACGACTGGCATACACACATTGATATGATTTGAGAGATGCTTTTCAATGCTGCCAACTTTGCTTTCTTAACTCTTCTGCTTTTGGAGATTTAGGGGGTGATAATCTCTCGCAGGGAATTAGGTCTCCCTCTTCTACCTTACAACTCTTGAAAATTATCTCTATCACAGGCGGGATCATTTGTGAGGTATGACTGGTATGCCCTCTGGTCCTGGTATGGTTTTGGTTTTTGGAGGGTACGCGAACAAACCTTTTGCTTATGTACAACGAATAACATATACGGAGTGAAGAACAAAAACTTAGCAGCGTCCCTTATTAATATAATAGATCCTGAAACAATTGTATGTTCGTGGCAAACAATAGAAATCTAAAAAGTATCAAATGTTTGACATGGCCGTCAAATGATTTTGACGCAATGGCCTTCAAAAGCTGTCACCTATATTTTTCTTTCAGATATTCTGAGATGTTATTTTATGGGCGTAGCTCTACCGAATTAAAAGCTTTAAAATAAAAATAAAAGTAATTTTCTCTGCTTTATAGCATTATCTCTTTGCTTTCTCTGTATTTGCACGAAATTAAAACTTACACCGCTCCTGATTATACTCCACAGATATCTTCCATCCAATATTCCCTTACCATTGCGTAGATTTCACGTCGTCTTTTGTAAGTATTTAAATCACCATTAAAGCCTCATTTCCATAATATAAGCGATTTAACGAGACTCTGTAAAATAAACTTATCGATTTCGTACTGAGGATGTCAAATTGCCTCATAATTTATTTCTGATTAAGAGTATGCAAATCGAGAAATTTCATTATCTCCTACAAAAATTTGAAAATCTACACTACTGCCGATTTGTCGTTTGCCATTAACGATCTAGTGTGTCATAACAAAGATATTGAGCATCAAATTTATATGATGATTCTTCTAGATTCGTCCCGCTTGACATTACTTGACTGAAATGAATTAATTTCGAATAATAAAAAAAACATAGGGGCGGGCTACAGTCCGCTTGGGCGAACTGTTGGATACCCTATTCTTATTCCTATATCTCATAAGTGGGCGTGACAAAAATTTAAAGGATTTTATCGAAAAAACTAAGCTTTTGTAAATAAAAACGCTCCCTAGCTCAAACTTTGGTTTTTCAATAAAATTGTTTTATTTAATTGTGGGCGTGTCAGTAGGCGGATTTAAAAAAAATTTAAGTATGAGCATAAAGGGCACCTAGAGAGTATATACTATAAATTTCAGCTCCCTAGCTCAAACTTTGGACTTTCAAAAATAAAAAATAAATAATTATGGGCGTGGCAGTAGGCGGATTTTGAAAATATTTACACATGAGCATAAAGGGCCCCTAGAGAGTATATATTAAAAATTTCAGCTCCCTAGCTCAAATTTTGGTTTTTCAAAAAAAATATTTTATTTAATTGTGGGCGTGTCAGTGGGCGGATTTTGAAAATTTTATGTCCCAAGCAGTTTTATGGGCCAAAGATCATATATAAAAAATTTCAGCTTTCTAGCTCAAAATTCAATTTTTCCCAAAATTTGTTTTATTTAATTGTGGGCGTGTCACTGGGCGGATTTTGAAAATTTTATGTCCCAATCAGTTTTATGGGCCATAGATCATATATAAAAAATTTCAGCTCTCTAGCTCAAAATTCGATTTTTTCCAAAATTTTGTTTTTTTGAGTTTGTGGGCGTGTCTGTGGGCGGATTTCAAAAATTCTTAAACTTGATTATTTCGGGACCCTAGAGAGTATATGGTTAAAATTTCAGCTCTCTAGGTCCAGTTTAAAGGCCTAATTTTTGCCGACGGACGGACGGACGGACGGACGGACGGACGGACGGACATGGCTAGATCGACATTACTATCGATGATGATCATAAATATAGTAACTTTTAGGGGTCTACGGGCAATATTAAGGTATGTTACAAACTATGCGTCAAAATTAATATACCCCTAGAATAGGGTATAAAAACATAGGCACGGGCTACAGTCCGCTTGGGCGAACTGTTGGATACCCTATTCTTATTCCTACCCCTCATAAGTGGGCGTGACAAAAGTCTAAGTATGGTTGAATTGTTAAGAACGCTCTACATATTTTGTTATATAACATTTAAAGGATTTTATCGAAAAAACGCTCCCTAGCTCAAACTTGGGTGTTTCAATAAAATTGTTTTATTTAATAGTGGGCGTGTCAGTGGATTTAAAAAAAATTAACACATGAGCATAAAAGGCCCCTAGAGAGTACATATTATAAATTTCCGCTCCCTAGCTCAAACTTTGAATTTTCAAAAAAAGGGCGGATTTTGAAAATATTTACACATCAGCATAAAGGGCCCCCTAGAGAGTACGAGTATATATTACAAATTGCAGCTCCCTAGCTCAAACTTTGGATTTTCAAAAAAAGTTTTTTTTAAATTGTGGGCGTGTCAGTAGGCGGATTTTAAAAATATTTACAAATGCGCTTAAAGGAGAGTATATATTATAAATTTCAGCTCCCTAGCTCAAATTTTGGTTTTTCAATAAAATTCTTTTATTTATTTGTGGGCGTGTCAGTGCGCGGATTTTGAAAATTTTATATCCCGAGCAGTTTTAGGAGACATAGATCCTATAAAAAAAAATTCAGCTTTCTAGCTCAAAATTCGATTTTTTCCAAAATTTTGTTTTTTTTAGTTTGTTTTTTTTTTAACTGTGGGCGGATTTCAAAAATTCGTAAACTTGATTATTTCGGGACCCTAGAGAGTATATGGTTAAAATTTCAGCTCTCTAGGCCCAGTTTAAAGGCCTAATTTTTGCCGACGGACGGACGGACATGGCTAGATCGGCATTACTATCGATGCTGATCATAAATATAGTAACTTTTAGGGGTCTACGGGCAATATTAAGGTATGTTACAAACTATGCGTCAAAATTTATATACCCTTAGAATAGGGTATAAAAAAGAAGAAGTTTACATGACATGAAAACATTCCGACATGAAACCCAAAAAACGCATTACGGCGCTATCAATTACGTATCATGTCGGACTGATTTTATATTAGACTGACTCGTACTCGTCCCGCACATTTACGAAATTCTGCGTGTTGATTACATTAAAGTGTCGCAAAGTCTAATCGGATTAAGGGCTTATCGATTTCGTACACGAAATGGAAAACAGAAAAGCAGCAAATACAAAACGCGCATCTATCTTTGGCACAATCAGTTAAAGTATCATTGATTACACATCACTTAAGGGCGAAGGAATTACACCGGCAACAAAATTCGCCTCCAGGATAGCGGCGGATTTGAGTACGAGGTATGTATGTATGTGCATAAATTACAAAGGCCTAAAATAAGGGAGGAAAAAAACACCTACAAAAATAAATACAAGTGAATTCGAAGCAACAGCGGAAAAGATAGTATCAAAACAGTCGAGGGGTGAATCGAAGGTGCTATTACTCTGAAAACATCTCGTCCAATGATCAGATTTAAAAACAGAAAAAAGAAGAACACATAAATCGGAAATGGAAAACATAAAATGTATTGGAACAAATTTTATGACTAGGTATACAAAATAAAAATGAAAGACGTTAGCAGTATCCACAGACAGCAGGTACCAATTCCTACCGTAGCTGTAGCAGACTTTGCACTTAGTAATGGTTGGCAATAATAGCGTTTCATGTATGTCTGCTGGTTTCGAAAAATAAATAGAGGCAAACGTACATTTCAATTGAAAAATTGATGTAAAAAAAGAATCAACGACTGATGAATGAGACGCTAAAAGGTGTTGTTTTACACATTGCAAATGTATTTAGGTCTTGGGAGAAGGGTGAAAGCTAAAAGGTACCCAAAACGAAAAAGATATTCATTCGCTTTCTTTATTTATAAGCGTTTAAGGATGTAATCACATGCCTCAGTGGGCGATATAGATGAAGAATCTTGGATTCAATAGATAATATAATTTCAGAAGCTTACTGGCACCAAATGGTAGTGTGGCATGCCATTGTATGGCGGAGAGGTGAGCAGTCTCTCAAGCAAGGCAGACGTTTGTGAATTTATTGGAATTTTGAAATAATCTTCTTTCCTTTGGGTTAGTTATATGATATGAATTGAATTGGGATGAAGTTGGAAAATTGGAGAGGGAAAGAAAAGACAGACTTTATGGGGAACACAGATACGAATAGGTAGATGAAAGCAATACTGAAACCTTTTTTTATTTTTAATAGACGAAAAGAGAAAGTGGAGCTAAAAAATTTCTTGTTTTCGCATTGAAACGGAAGTGCGAGTTGAAAAGATTTTGCAATCAATGGAGCGAAATTTATGACATATTCAATAAAGTTGAGTTGGAAACTGACTTTAGGAAACATTGGACCGAATATCAACTAAGTGGCGGGAGCAAAAACCCAGAATTCCAAATTGATATCTAATATCATAAGTTTACCAAAACGATGTCTAGCGTGCGAAAACATGACCACATATGACCGTATAAAAGGTATGATTGGTTGGCTAGATATGGCCCTCGATGTGGTATACTTAGACAAAACAACGTCCATTGTGTTGCCATTGAGAAGGGGCAGGCGGGTCACGCTGCCCCCTCATAGAACCATATACCTTTTTTTATAAAGTTATTGATATCAAACATGCAGACATTGTTGAGATCATCCAGATCCTGGAAGAGGTATTGGTCTAAATTAGCGGTCCTTATGTTGACGAGTGCGGGACACGTTAACATGAAGTGCAGGACTGTATCGTCATCTTCGTCTTCTCTACAACTCTCTTTCTCTAAAAGGTATAAAAGACAAGAGCAATAAGTTGTTCAGGAGGAAGGATTACAGTTATATTCATTGTGTCCGAATCTCCCAGACAATAGAGAACAGATAAACCCCTTACTGCTTGAAAAAGTCTGGAAAGTGTCGAATCAATCGACAGTTTTTTGTGGTCGAGGACCCGTATGAGAAAGTGGATAATGATGGGTTCATATTTAGAAGCGTTGAGTAATCCTGTTCGCCGTAACCATGACATTAAGAATAGGGCAGTGGTGAAACTTCTATATACCCATCGAACTTAAGAATTTGGCGATCTGAGAATAACGGCTTAACCATATTCAATGATGAAAATCATACAAACTCTGTTGTTGCCATTGTACGACAAACACCATTCCTGCCGAAAGATGATGTTTTGTGCATCTTCGATTCACCTCAGAATAAAAAGCGCTCGGGGTAAATTGTGTCCCAAGCGTTGTATAAAGAGACGACATTCTTCTGGAAGCTGTAGATATTTTTTACGCGCTGAATAATGCACTATAACCACCATTGTAAGGTAGTTGTAGTACACCATATCCCGGAAAAAGATAGGACGGCCCCTGCCCATATTCAGTCGATTATTCTGCTTCCGAATATTAGTCTGCTCTGTTGAAGTGGGTCTAGGGCACTACCATTATTTCGGATAATTTCGTTTCAGAGCAGGGCTTGGCACTATTAATAGTTTTCGAGTTCAGTCTTTGACATTAAAAACGGTCACCAGCAGGGTGGTCGGGCGGTGATTGATGGGTTCCTGCTTAATATTTGAACGAGTGATTTCGTAGATTCAATCAGACACTCTATAGCGTTTGCCGACGGTTTGGTGGCACATAGATCAGGTCCTAAAATCGAGGTCATCAACATTCTGTTGCAGCTTGACTTCAATCAAATTAAGGTATATTTCGACGGCTGAGAGTTGCAAATCCAATATATAGTTCAATGTAGTATTTCAATGTTTTCACCAACTCTTACAACGAGAGTTAATTTTACATAGTACTCGTCCTCTTCTATCCGCAATACACAGACTTTCTCCTCGATGTTTCTGGAAACGATCTGTTGTGTACCGCTAGCGCCTAGTTTTATGAAAAAGTTTCGGGTTTTGGAGCGACAATGTCTTAGGAATTGTCTCAGGTTGTTCCGAACGCCTGAATCGAACTAAATATAATACTTTATGCGATGGGGGTTAGTTGAAAGCAATTGACAATTTCCTTTGTAAGGCGATGATTTTGATGACTTGTTGTGAGTAATCAGAATACCAAGCCTAATTGTAAGATTGCCTATGAAACAGTGTCCAGTGAAGACGCCTTATTGTGACGCTAATATGCAGTTCAGTTCAGAGATCAAACTGTTTTGAACGTCACAGGTCCAGCTTTGGCAAGACCTTTTTTGGCGCACGGTACCACTTATCCATCTAATGTTTGTTCTTTCAATTGTATCTTGAATAAACATGAGTTTTTCATCAGCGATTGGTGTACCTAGAAAATCGTTTTTAGGTAAAAAAGTTAATATGGTTCCATGTGTGAAGAGTTCATAGGTTATCTGGATCGCAGGTCTAGGGCTACTACAGAGTTTATAGAGACTGATCCAAGGACGGTTATTACGTTTTCCTTGAGCAAAGGCTATACACGCTACAGTGATTGGGATGACGAAAGGAGAGACTTAAATCCCAACCGCAACGTGCATAGCCTTCCATAGGCAACGTTCTCAAAAGTACGAACGTACTGAATCCCCTCTAAAAAGTAACCGCAATTGGAATAATCCGGCATTCGTTATAGGCTAGTAAACACTGAAACTTACAAAATGCGAGAGGATTAGCAACCGCAGTCACTTCAATTTAAAATGATATTAGTTGAATTTCCAGAATTATAACCGAAGACACTCTCTCTTATTAGAAACATTGTACATCGAAATCGAAACTGAACGCTCAAAACATTAAAGCTACCTCATTATACGTCAGCCCTAAACAAATTTCCATCGAAAACACAATCATAACCAACTTCCAAATTCGTTCAAAGCTCAAACGAACAAATTAAATATACCTGCCTACTCTTTTAAAACCTCAAGAGATATATATGAAAATATTATCCGATAGCGTATTAGGCACCCCGACAATCATCATTTAATTTTTAATTGACTTTGGATAGTTTACTTGATCCGATTGTAAAATTGAAATAATTATCCAAAGAGGAGTTCCATCAGTATCAAGTGCATATATCCGCAAATTGGCAATCATCTCCAACACACACACAACACACAAATGAACTTAATTGAAAGGTACAAGTTGGCTGTCATCAATTCAACTCGTGGTTCAACTTTTCTTAACAAAGTTTGGCTACAACTAGTCTATGTGGGGGTGGGGCAGTTCAAATATTTCCTTTTTAAAGGTCGACATCGTTTTAAATAAAGTTTAACATTTATCTGAATCTTTTTTGTGGCGACGGATATTCAAAGTTCCGTTGCCACAGACATTAAAAGTAGATGTGTTTGCGGTTTCACTTCCGTTTTTCGAGTGTGATTCCATGATCTCAAATCTCGATTGTATGCCAAATTGTTCGTCATTTGTCTTTGTGGTGATGAAAGCTGCTGATTGCTCTCGTTTATTTAGGGCAAGATCATGGTAAAACTGAAACTGCTGGCGGTTGGGTGACAAATAAACCGCAATGCCATCTGCGGTTAATTTCAAATCTTCTCTTCTCTTCTTTAATAGACGGCCATGCATGAAAACGAAGAGGATTAAATCTAAAATCAGCAAAAAATCAATTTTTATACTCGTAATCATGTTTTTTTTTTGTGGAAAATATAGACCCTTTTATTGAGAATCTATTGAGACAATGTTTACAAAAGCCATCATCTATTCAAAGGAAGACCCCTCAAATTGGCTTGTATTCATCAGTCGTCCAGCACCTGGGGTACAAAGAAACGAAAACTTTTTTTCCACAATATGATAGCAAGATGAGCGGGTGGGTATGTACTGGCATTGATTCATCTGTATATCCGTATCAATCAAGATTTTGATTTTTTTTTGCAGGCACGAGTTTTATTGCTTTTGAGTCGAGGTTGAAGTATATTGAAGGGAAATTCATTGATGCTCATGATGATTAATTGAATTGACAATATTATTTTATTGTTTTTTTTTTTTTGATGAATTGATAAATTGTTTGAAAAAGCTTTCAGCTAGATTTTATCCGAAATGTTTTATTAAAAGTTTGCGAAAAGTATTCAGAAGTTGGATTGCTTAAAATGGAATTGGAATTGGGTCACTTTGAGGAAAGATACTATCATCAGTTTCGGATGAACATTTTGATGTGAGCTCAACTTAATCTTTATTCAATACAATGCGTGGTGATTAAAATCAATTGGTGGCATGCGTAATTAATTTAGCTATCTTATATTTTGTTAAATCGTAAGAAAGTATCGACTTGACTTTAAACAAACACGTTTTATGTTTTTCTGAATCCAAATATGTATATGTATTTTATTTCGCCTTTTTGCATTTTTGCCTATTTTGTCCTTTTTTAAAATTTGGTCGCTAACTTCTTCTTCCTTAATGGCGGTGAGGCTATGATCAAGATTAAAGGGATCAACACAACAGCAGGCCTCCCTATTTTCAATCACTTCGTCATTGAGGCCAATCAAATGCTGGTGTTGCTGTATTTGTGTGATCCAGGAGTTTTTGGGCCTGCCTCTCTTTCGCTTTTGTGTGGAAACTTTAATTGATATTGCGTATTTGACAGGGTTGGTAGGATCTTTCTTTTGAACAGGACAGCACCAACTGAACCGGTCGCGCTTAATTTTTTTTCGACATAGGTTCTTTGACGTGAAGGCTTCATCCGAGCTTAGAACTTCTTATTTGATCAATCTTTGTTACTCCTGCTGTCATGCGAAGCATCTTCGAACGCTGTCCAACATTGTGAACCGTATGTGCAACTGCGGTGTTGAGCCTTCCCTTAGCTAAGGGGCCTTTTTCGGTTACAGAATATGACTGAGTTTATAGCCACTTCATCCAACCTACGCTTCGCTATAGATCATGGATCCCAGATATTTGAACTTTTCGCACTTGATGATGGCTCCATCGTTAGCAAAGAATTACTGATGCACTTTGGGGTCCATCACTTTTCCTTCAAGCAGATAGTCAAGGGTTGTAATAAATATCAAGGGACTTAAGACGCTTCTTCCCTGGTGTACACCGACAATAATACATAAATAATAAACAATAATATTCCTACCAAACGGATGTTCGCTTTCCAGTCCCATGTTCGAGACGACACAAGGCCGAACTTTCGTTTTAAAGAACAAGCCATCTGGACAAACCTGGACAACTGAAAGCAGCCTGTCCGGCAGGGCAGATGATGAAAGTTTGCAGTGTCTCAGAGAGACTCCCCATGAGTCGTTAGACTGGAGTAAATACCTAAAATGATCCCTTATCGAGTATGAGTGCTCTACGTTTTCAATTCCCCTTAAAACAAACGAAAACGCAAACTATTAAAACTCTATGACAAAACTATTATCTACAACTTTTCATTTCAACCGAACTCTATGTACTTACATCCATTTTAAAAACAAACAAATGTGAATTCAGCGCTCGAATTTAAACATGAAATAAATGTGAAATAAATGACTTACATACTTAAATTTATTTACAATCATACCTATTTAGCTAATGACAAATCTGACCAAATCTATTTTTGAACACGTTAATTATATTTTCAAAACATACGACAGGTACGGTTAGACAACATAGGAATGTTTTCTTTACCAATTCGCATTACAACCAGATAAGAAGCATAGCAAACATAGATATCTTAAAAGTGAAATCATCAACCAAAATAATAACAAAAGTATGACGATGATACAAGTGGTGGAGTTATTTGAAATAAAAATATTTCACTTTTATCGCTGTTGCTGATAAGACTGAAAAGATATTTTCCCCCCTTTATTCAATTAATTGAAAATATCTCAGTAGGGTACATTTCAATATTCAATACTGAGGAGAGTGTGACTACCTTAAATAACCTTGGCCATTTGATGCAAGCAATTTAGATAACGAAAATGACCTTAAGATAGTTTAATTTCTTTATAGATTGTGGAAGTCGATATCCGAGCAATTTTGCATCAGAGCAAGCACATAACATCTATATATTTCATGCAAAATAATATTTCTGATATGTTTGCGAAAAATGTTATGTGATTTTTGCCGAATAAATCTCAAACTGTGCAAATAAAACATTGATAAGAACACAGGAAGCAAGTCAATGATAAACAAAATCCTTTGAAAGTTATAAAAGTTGCGTTCAGTTGGTTTAAAAACTTTATATTATGTTGTCATCAAAAATTAGTTAACTGTTAAAGATGTAGACGTAAATTACTCAATATAAAATATTTTTCAATGATGTAAGCATTGTAAGCTAAGACATACTATCAACAAAAAAACAAACATCTGTCCACCGCCTAGGACAAAACGTGACCGTTGATAACAATAACTTTGAGTTCACCTACCTCAACTCCACAAATGAAACCTTAGTGGAGATGCGACAAAGCATTGACCTTAGGAAACTGCTGCTAT
Source organism: Portevinia maculata (assembly GCA_949715645.1). Lineage (NCBI taxonomy): Eukaryota > Metazoa > Arthropoda > Insecta > Diptera > Syrphidae > Portevinia > Portevinia maculata. Next base: position 254,353,025 of record OX454525.1, on the reverse strand, counting down.
TTCGGTTTGGCCAAACAAATGGGTTCAAAACAAAATGCATGCTTTATCGAACCATAATCCTGCCAGTATTGCTTTATGGTGCCTAGTAATATTGGGTCCTTTTGAAAGAAAAATACTCCTTCGTATATTTGGTCTTGTGTGCGAGGATGAATGGAGGAGAAGATACAACCGCGAACTTTATGATCTGTACCAAGATGTGGATGTGGACAATAACGCTCCAGCAAGCGGACTCCCAGCCCCCAAGAAGGAGAAGGCAAGGAAGACCGCCGAACCTCCGTTTTAAAGACCAAGCTATCGCGTATGCCAGCGCGGTTGGTCTGAACAACTGAGAGCAGCGTGCCCGGGATCGCAGAGGTTGGAAAGATGTAGTGTCTCATTCAGAGACTATTCACGGGTCGGAAGCCCGATAAGTAAAGTAAGTAAGCATTGTAAGCATGACCAGGAGTGGAATCGACTAAGGTGATACTTGATTGTCATTTCTTTGATAGTCGTTTTTGATTATCAATTATTCGTTGCTCTGTCTAAAGCGATCACTAAAAACCGATTGATAATTGCCAGCACTTGTATTCTGAAATGGTTCTTCCTTACCGACGTTGTCATTTCGAGCAGCTCTTGCATATCCGAATTTCCTGCAAATTTTAATTCCAGGTACTACTTTGTATATTTAAATTACTTTTTTTTATATGTAAACAATTTAAAATTCAACAACAACTCCATTTAAACATCAAATTAAAACATTTGATTGCCTTTCGTTACTATAGGGTGTTTTTTTAAACATTAAATGCCATGAAATTTGTGAGCTAATAAAACCAAAATTTGGTCATCTATATATTAATACGGAGTTGTCTATAACGTGTTTCTACCCATTTTTGCTATTATACGTCACATAGATATGCCAACATCCATTAAATTTGTTGTTTTATTTTTAAAAAAAAGTTCTATGACTCTATAAAAAAACACTCTGCACAACTATTAATAATCTTGAAGTTGCAGTCAAGTGAAAGATTTAAATATGTTGACCTAATTTTAGGTCGGGAATTAAACAACTGGAAAACAACTATGAACGTTATGTGTGTGTATGTAACAGGAATTAACACCATCCTTCAATTAATATGTATTTACATCCATGTGTATAAGATTGATTTATTGCTTTAATTATCGTCTCCATTTCCATCTATGCCTGAACTTTCGAATAATCAACTAAACATTGGGCCTTAAGAGCATATAAAATAGGAATAACTACTCTCGGCGTAAATGACAAATACAAAGCGCAAACAAAATCCTGTGAATATTCACTGTCAACTTTAAACAACATTTAGAATTCTTCATAGTAAAACAAAAGCGATATGAAAATAACACAAAATGTACGAAAACGACATGTCGCATGAAATTGATCCCAAAAAGCGATTGTCAATTTGATAATCCTAACATGAAGGAAAAGCGATGATTTTGCTTTTCAACTATCAATATTTATCACCTTAACCGATTCCACCCAGGCTCAGGCAACAAATGCCGAACTAATCAAATATAGGAAGTTTTTTAAGAGCTGTAGGATTTAAATGTGAAATAAAAAACACAATATGCAATAGATATTGGTATTAATAAGAAAAATGATTTCGGGCATATGATCGCACGGGAACATCTCAGGAAATACATCCTGGAGGTCCAAACTACGACAACTTTTTCGAGCATTTAGATGTTGGAAAAGTGTAGTCGATGCTGAACTCGAAAGCTGGAATCGTTGGTGGCTTACGCGCATAGACCAAAGACTGCAAACACCCACAAAGAAAAAAGTCCAGCGGCGTCAAATTACACGATCTAGTAGGGAAATTTCTGGAGATTGTGTCCTGCAGACCATGTTCACGCACTTTTGGACACATGAAATCGTTGATCATGGCTCTGTAGCGGGCACCATTGATAGTGACATTTTAATGTTGTTCATTTTGGAGGAAGAACGGCCCGATGACGATTAACTAATAAAACGCAGCAAAAAGTAAATTTTTCGGGGTGCATCGGCATCGGATTTTTTTCGCTGCAAATACGACAATTTTGCTTGTTCCAACCGAAACAAATGTGAGCATTTATTTAACTAAATTTGACTATATGAACAATTTTTATTGAAAACTAATTTTGCTAATAAATTTCAACAATTTGTAAACGCTGCAGTGGTGTTAGTCTTTGCATGATGATTAACCAAACCACACTGACCAAAAAATGCTATCAGCTGTCCTCTTAACTGTTAGTTGTCTGAGTGTTGTCATATTCAAAAAAAATTATAAGGAAACACCCTCTATTTCTTTATTTAGTTCAGGGCCTTAAGGGATTAATAATAAGTATGTGAGGCATGAAACCGATGTACGTTGGTTTTAATTGTTTGGAAATTATAATAAACAGAAAAAATATAGCGTGCACGTCGCAATACAGGCTTGAGACGGATGTTCATTCCTGGCTTAGACGGCCATGCAGGTAAAATGTTCAAAGGATGGAATGTGGTTGAATTTCAATAAAACAAAGAAAGGTAGAAGAAAGCGCAATGATGACATCAAGAGTCAAACAATGGCACGATTTTACACTCGTCAATGAGTTTACTCACGCGTTTTCGAATCTTGTCATGTGGCTTTTTTTTTTTTTTTTTTTTTTTTTTTTTTAATGGAAATCCAAATCCCAGAGCACTCAGACTCGGTAACGTTCCATTGTACTACCAGGCAGAAATCCTCTTTTTGGTGTAAAGGCATGTGATTGGGTGGCGTATGTTGTTGTTCCCCATGGGGATTGAACCTTCACCGCACGGGTCACAAGCCAACACACTAACCTCTCATGTGGCTTGAAATAAGTCTTCAGTGCCCAAGGTCAGAAGTGAATGTTGGACTCATGTTTAGGGCGAATAAACGCTTAAATGTAAACGTTCGCCAGACCAGAAGGATCTGCATCGATTAAGGAAGACTAGACGTTTCGTAGCATTGTTGGCTACATAGATAGAAGGTTGTAATTAGCGCACGTAACAAGAATCGAAAGTCTGCTTGTTTCAGCGATGGAAGTGTCATTCATGGATAATGGCAGACTATTGAAATTGGTAGTAGGTAATTAAAGTCCACTCTATTATTTGTACCGCACTTAAGTATGCTGTCATGATCGGAATTTAATGACCGTTCCAGTTCCAGTTTCCCTATTGAAGATGATGGACGTGAACAGCTTCCATTGAAACTCATCACTCACAATTATCCGAAGCATATGTATCATAAAACAAGATTATGAAAAATCATATTCTTGTAGCATTTACAGTACATAAAAATAGAATAAAAACATTTTAATGGTTTTTGTGCGATATAACATACTTGCAAGCTTTTCTTTAGTTCACATTGGTCTGATCGGTTGTGGAAAACCGTGAAACAGCGCTGTAACTTCAGCCCTCACTTCACGTGGTAGCAATTACAAGATAGTGTTGTGAATTCAACCTTTAAAAATAAATAAATATTATACATTAACAGCCTAAACCCTTGCTTCCCCAGACCATATTGTGTGCGAAGTTATTTATTTCGTACGAATGAAAGCGACATACAGTTTAACGCCAATTTTTGTATCGGATCTTTGGGGTTTTGAAACGTTCTCAGACAATATTGTTTCTCGACAACGCTGCTCTATTTTGTATAAGGGTTCAAGCCCTTTCCCTTTTCTGGGTAAAGAATTCGTTGCTTGTTAATTTTCAAGTTCGCCTGCTTGAATAATGCTTTATTGCAATTTCTGTAATACTTTTCGAGATTGATGCGATTATGGGCACATTGAATCTTACATATCTTGAGCGCAAAGGATCTGAAGGGGTATGATAGTTGAGCGTCTGCTATAAGCTGTAAGCAAGCTAACAAAACTTCCAGCTTTTCGCCGAAAATAAACAAAAAATGTAAATGCACAATGTTTATACATATTGAACATATAGTATGCATATCTATACTTCGCATTTGGGGTAAGAATATCACTGCATAGCCCCCAAAAAACAGCGCTTGTTGTAAAAGGCGACGGAAGATACCAATCACATCTACGCAATTTTAACATTCAGGTGAGCTTATTGAACGACGCATTAAACATCTTGAAACTCTTTCGCAATTGTGAATGCAAGTCCGTAGGTTGACACGAGTGGAGATCACCGGTATCGTAAACGATACAACAAAAATCAAAAACAGAACCATGCACGTGTCGAAATCGGAAGAGGCAAGCCTTGAATCTCCGGGATCACGCAAATTGAATAACACTAATTTGATTGCCCTCAGTAAAGATCCTTCCTTTTCCTTAACGGGCTCCCGACTCGTACAGATCTCTGCCTTAGACACTGCATCCTTAAATCCTTCGCGATCCCAGCACGCTGCACCAGTTGTCCAGATCAAGCGCTCTGGCATCCGCGATGGATTGGTCTTTAAAACGGAGGTTCGGTCTTCCTTTAAAGTATCGAACTTGGGGGATGGGAGTCGAAGATCCTCTTCGCTGGAGCATTATTGTGCATTCGCTCGATATATGACCGAGTAAATGTAGTCGACGTATTTTAGCTTTTTGGACTAGTTCTACATTATGATACAGCTCACAGAGTTGATGTTTACTTCGAAGTAGGTGTACTCTCTTACTGTCTCGAAGTTGCTACTTTCAACAGTGACGTTTTGTCCTAGTCTGTGGACATATGTTTGTTGAAAGCCAGCACTTCGTTCTGTCCTCGTTGACTTCAAGGACAACCAATTTTGCTTGTTCTGTAATCGCTCTAAAACGGCACGATATCGTCCGCGTACCTATCCCACTAGTTGGACGTATCTGTTGAAATTAGTGCCTTCCGTATCGACAACTGCCCTGCGCACTATCTGCTCCAGGACAAGATTGAAATAGTCACATGACAGCGCATCTCCTTGCCGGAATCCGGTACAGGTTTGTAATAGTTCGGAAAAACTGTTTCCATACTGCACATTGCTCCGCGTGTTTTATAGCGCCAATCGGCATAACTAGATCAGTTTTGCCGGGATCCCGAATTCGGCCATCGATGAATGCTATCATATGCGGCTTTAAAGTCGATGAAAAGATGGTGGGTCACGACTTGAAATTCATCGATATTTTCCAGGATTTGCCGGGCCGGAAGCCACTCTGGTACGTGCCGATTAGTGTGTTGCAAAACGGCTTCCGAAGTTCACACAGTACGTTGGATAGTGTTAGTAAAGAAGTTATCCGAAAGCGGGAGGGTCTATGTTTATTGAGTTTAAACCCACGAACCACATAGGCGAACCGGCAGGGAAGTAGTAAAGTGAGAGGGTTCCCTCTAATACAGAGCATAACCTCGCAGTGAAGGAAAAGAAGAGGATTGTTCTATACTTCGCAATCCGGGCTTAATTGCAAATACATTTTTCTAAATGATTATCAATAGTTGAACTCCATTTTAGCCGCAAGAGTCGAAGAGTGAACTTGAAAATTCACACGTATTTTGTTAACCACAAAAAAGCTTTCAAACAAAATTAACAATACATGTACCGATCTAATTGTTTAAGTATTCGGAGCGTTAGTTATGTGTGAGATAAACGCTAGCCAAAGTTGTGTTGAACTAATCAATATGTACATGTGCCTCACCTAACTCGCATTGTATCGCTAATCCTATAAAATGAAACCAAAATAAGACCGATAACAAGAATGTGCAATAAAGGAACTCAAAATGGAAGCATATAAGATACAACAACAGAAACAACAAAGAAGTGCAAATATCGATTTTGTTTACCCAACGGACAATCGATAATTCAACGCGAAATGGCAAAATAAAACCCTATACTTTAGGAAAATTCGCGGCTATCATATAATTAAATCGGTTTAATACAACACTACTTCTGTATTACAGTAATAACTCCTCAGTTAAGCAAATAAAAAATATCTAAGTTAAATCTGCCCATCACAAACTCTACTATCTTTGTTGTCTGACATTCAAAGTGCAAAAAACGTTACATATGCACATGAAGATAATTCAAGCACAGCAGAAGGGACAAATAAATTCACTCACATCCTACAAACAATCAGTCAGTGAGTCAGAAATCAATTACGTTTTCTGTGCATCCCTGCACTGCATGCAGATGACCAAAATCGCTCTTGCGATAAACTTCAAAACGGAATGTCGACGCACACACAAAAGCTATGGAATTGTTTTGTATCTCATTTGTCAACATAAAACAAATGTAAACAGTACCGAAAAATCGCCGAAGGTCAAAAACATGAGAAACATCAAAATGCTTTTGAGGAGAGTTGTGGGTGCTCGGCCACCCACCATCCCCACCCAACACACTCTGTATAGTTAATATATATTCATACAACAGCGGACTATAAGAGTACAACAAATTCCACACGGATAGTTTTATTTTATATTACGAGTGCTGATGATATAGAAGATAAATACATGTGTAGATACATATTGTTTTCTTTTATTTTATGCAAATATAATGCAACTGGAAAATCTCTATTCCGGATTCTACACAATGGGTGTCCTTTTTCTAAATTGAGAAATTTGTTTTCGTTGCAAAAATGTGTTGCACAATACTCGTATGTATGTACGAGTATTTCCATTTTCTCGATTTTTTCTCTTTTTTAACTTTAACATTCTTTTTAGGGATTTCAATTCAAAGCTGTTGATAGAGAAGAACCATAAGTATAATCATCATCCACTGGGATTAATAATTAAAAATTCAACATCTAACGATCACGTGGTGACTTCAAGGAAAACTTTTCCATTTTCGTAAGGGAACTTTTTTTGTTTTCTTTGACCCCGTCTTTTCTATAAAACTTCCAGTTGCACTTATTAGGATATTTTTTGAGGGGAAAAATATAAATTATTTTTAACTACACCAAGTTGTAAAGAAACCGCCGGCCGCTTAACAGTGCAAGTCGCGGTAAAATTTAATTTGAAAGGTAGAAATATTTCGAAACAAATTAACGTGAAAAAAGATATAAAAACAATTTTTTTTTCTTTAAAAAGCAAACAAACACAAATTATAATAAATAAGCGAAAACGTTTCTATCGAACAAAGGGTATGTTATGACTAACTACCGCTGCCAGTGATAAGTAACGTGAAACACCTTCGATATTCAAGATAATACAGCTAAGAATGTGTGCACTAGCACTTGTGTGTGTTTGAATGGTCGGCTGATATAATTTTAGTACAAGTCAAGTGTTTGTACGCTCTTCTCATTTTCCACGTCGTATGCGTACTCTTTTGTTATTAATTCCGCTGTGCGACCCTCTCTCATTATGTTGTGGGAGTACTTTTAAAATATATTTTTTGCGCCAAATTTTAATTAAGTTGGCGTACACTTGTGGATGAAAGTTTACGGTCATTCAAACTTATTGCCGACTCGAATATGCGTAAAACTGTAGGTCCCTTTTATTTGTGGCAAAAATTAAACATCGCTCACACAAATGTCTGCAGAAGCTAATCTGAAGGTCCCGTATGCGCCGGGCCGTTAACGTAAGAGCAATAGTTATGTGAAATGACAGGCTTAACAGAGCCAGGACATAGAATTGCTTAACTGTTTTACATAGGTAATACAAGTTTTATGGATAATTTGGACAAACCTAACTTATCCAATGCGAAAAACTGTATGTATAAAAGTCAAAACAAATGCAGACAAATCAAACATAAAAAGTAAACAACAATGGAGCAGTATTTAATATAATTCAGGTTTATTTCCATTTTTAATTTTTCAAGAACAATAAATGTTAAGCAACATTTTTGATTTGTGAAAGTCAAAATCAGATTTACCAAGTTAACTAATAACATAACAATTGAAATATCGCTTAAAAATAATACTATTCTTTGAATCAAAAGGCTTGGATACGGTACGTTATCACCGGTGTAGTGAAATGAAGATCAAACAGTAACCAACACAAAAGCATGCATCTAACGAAATCGTATGAAAAGAGGCAGGCCTTAAAAGACTCGGATTCGATTGGCCTGTCGGCTATTTTTGAGGGCAAACCGGCGAAACCCACAAACGGGATGCAGTTAAGTGTGAGGGTTCCGATCCCGATCATAAACTCCATTAAAGCGAAGGAAGAAGGAATAACTAAATTTAGTAATTTAGTGTAGGTTAAATGGGAATGAAATCCCAGGAAGGATTTATAATCTAAGTTAGTGTTATGGCACTTTAACCAATTGGGGTCATAAAGCAGACCGCTTTTATCTCACACTTACAAGTCCGTATTGAGAAAAGCAGTACAGGATAAGCAACAAAAAATAAATACAACGATGCAAACTGTTAAATAAAAAACTGTTAATTACACCAGTATGCCAAAATCAAATAACCTAATTCAAGAGACTCAAATTCGGGCCTATAAGGACGATGGTTATGCCTACCTACAAACAGATTCGTCTAAGTTACATATTGAGTGAACAGCTACCTCAATGGAAACACTTAGGGTTATCGTGTATCGCCGTAGGGCCATACTTCGAGAGCCCTGAAATCGTACACTTTCGTTTAGTAAAATCAGAGCTAAAACCGCAGAACAACCGGACTATTCAACAAGCCCTTCAAACTCCAAAAAATTAAGAAGAAACCCAAATAATTAAGCATCACATGTTTGTATGGTTAGGTTGGGTTGAGGTGTTTGTCAACTACAGCCAACACATTGAGACCAATATGAGGTCCATTGTGATACCACAAGGATCTAGGAAGTTTCTCCCTCTACTTGTTCAACCATTTGGAGCTTCTTATGAAGCGCGATGGATTTCTAAAGTCAGTGTTAGCCAAGTCATTAAGATTATTAAGCAAGAAGGCTCCTAGATAGAGCTTTCTTTTTGGGAAAAAGCAGGACGTGTACAAAGATTTTGAATTGTAGCCTCCTCCTCCTCTCCGTCCATGCAGCTTCTACAGCAGTTGTTTGAACAAACGCCAAGCCTTAATGCGCGCCTGCCTATTAGACAGTGCCCTGTAAGGACATCTACAGTAGAGAGCATATTGGAAAGCTTCCCAGTTTCGACCAGTTAAATGTTGGCGTTGTTGCATTTGTCTGATTCATAAGTTTACAGGTCTGTCTTTTTTAACGGTTTCGGCACATGCATGCTCCCATTATTGTGTATTGTTTGTTTTACGACACCGGTGATCTGCACTGGTGTCAACTCATGGATATGCATACACACTTGCGGGACAGTTTGAATATTTTAAAGTGTCACTAGGTTCACATGAATAGTAAAATTGCTTAGATATAAAACTCTTTGTCGCTTTTACGACAATCGCTGTTTTAAGGGGCACTACAGTGATATTATTAATTCTGCATAACTACACCACCAATACTATTACTTTGCTGCAACGTTCCACGGAAAAAATCAATCAGGATCTACACACACCCAGGCACCGTAGTTTGTTAATAGTTGATTTAAAACAAGGAAACATGTACCTTCTAATTAAAGTAGCACAGATTCTTAGAGAAACGCAAGTTTTATTTTAAAAAACCATTCTTCTTAGTTATAAAGCCATTTAAATCAAATAGCAAACCGTCTGAATACTAGTAACAACCACTGTCATTTATCGTACAAATCCTTTATTTACTGGATTAACTTTAAATAATAAAGGATTAAAAACTCAATTTATTATTATATTTATTGGAGTAAATTTAACTTTTTTTCCACAACTAATGACGATCAACATCACATCGATAATCATTAATACGCTAACATTGCAAGTAGGGCTTTTTCCTTCTTTGCTTATCAATTCAACTTTATGCTATCTAATGTGAACAAAGATAACTTTGCGTATAGCATATCAAATGCTTAATAACAGGTGGTTAGCAGGTGTATGTAAACAATGGGAAGAACATGTTGTGTGTGCGTGTATTCAGCGTGAGCAAAATTGTGAAATATAAGCAAATATTGATTTAAATTTATTATTTATACGCTCTTTCTCTGAGAGCGCTTTAGGTGGTCGGTCGTTTCGAATGGGATGGGGAAGCAGATATAGAAGATACGTGATGTGAATCTCATCTTCTCCTTCCAATTTGTCTATTTGGTTACGATGAATCGTGGGAAAAGGGTGGATGATTTCCCAATAGTAATTATAGGTGCACAACAGGTAGAGAGACAGTCATAGACGCAGGTAGGCATGTGACCTATTTTTATAGTATCCGTCAGGGCTTTAGATAGTATCTGATTGCTGCAAAAATGTATTCGAGCAAAAATTTCATCTTCGATTACAAAGAGTTATTGAATGATGGGAAGTGTTCTGTTCGTTGGCACAGCATTGTGAACGCAAATACGATATCGGGAAAGTGCGTTCGGCTGCATTGCAGTGAAATGATGCCGACTTTCGGCACATTCACGGGAAAAGCTTATACCCATCGGTGAAATTATAACAAAAATGACATGTGATAGAGAAATATGTATTGAAAATTATCTCCCCCCTACATAGATTGGGATTCTTTTTCATTGAATTGAGCTTCATCCTTTGATGTGGCTATTTGTATTTATTTTTGCTTCGGAACAGAGAACAGTGAACGGGGATAATTGGTTGACCTTTAATGAAAATAATAATCGGTATGGCTTGTGTGGCACTGTTTATTTTGGAGCGCTGGTGAGGTTAATGATATTGGAGCTTAGCAATAACAAATTAAATGTGAAGCGTATATTAGTGATCCCGTTCTATAAAATTTTCTTTCGAATACTACTGAAGGGAACAGAATTTAAACCCTCATACTTAATTTGTTATTGGTAAGGGCTATTGTTTCAAACAGAACGAATTGTGTTGAAATGATATATGAATATTGTATCTGCAGATATGTAGATATGCTTACAATATGTTTTGTTAATTAATCCACTTTGCTCAGAATGAGGGTGATTAAATCATTTCAAATATCATTTCTATTTATAGAAGTTCTGTTTTTATTGCTAAAATTCATACTGGACTGACCTCGATAACATTTTTAGAATATCTAATTATGTAGGTATGTTTAGAAATAGTTCGATTAATTCTTGAAAAGCGTTAGGTATTGCTTTTTTGAAATAGGTAGGGTAAAGCCGGGTGACCCTTCAATATTTCCCACTTAACTATTTCTTTTTTTTTAAATAAAGACATTGAAAAAACATTTAATTCTTCCTAAGTTCTCGATAGGTGCGGTCGCGGTCATTATAGCAGGTGAAACTTCCTTTATAAGAACAATCAAAAAACCACTTACTTGTTTTTTGATTGTTCTTATAAAAGAAGTTTCACCTGCTAGTAAGTAAGAAGTAGAGATAGAACAATATTAGCTGCCCGGTGTTCGTTTCTACAAAAAAACGAAAAGCGAATCGTGTGTGGTTGTTTCTTTTCTCGGACAAACTTGAATCACAAAAATTTAAAGAGTTTAAGAAAATAAAAGAAACAAAGTTGTAAAAAAAAACTAGAAAAAAGTAAAAACATAGGGACGGGCTACAGTCCGCTTGGGCGAACTGTTGGATACCCTATTCTTATTCCTATCCCTCATAAGTGGGCGTGACAAAAGTCTAAGTATGGTTGCATTGTTAAGAACGCTCTACATATTTTGTTATATAACATTTAAAGGATTTTATCGAAAAAAACGCTCCCTAGCTCAAAATTGGGTGTTTCAATAAAATTGTTTTATTTAATTGTGGGCGTGTCAGTAGGCGGATTACAAAAAAAATTAACACATGGGCATAAAGGGCCCCTAGAGAGTATATATTATAAATTTCCGCTCCCTAGCTCAAACTTTGAATTTTCAAAAAAAGTTTTTTTTTAATTGTGGGCGGTGTCAGTGGGCGGATTTTGAAAATATTTACACATGAGCATAAAGGGTCCCCTAGAGAGTATATATTATAAATTTCAGCTCCCTAGCTGAAACTATGGATTTTCAAAAAAAGTTTTTTTTAAATTGTGGGCGTGTCAGTAGGCGGATTTTGAAAATATTTACACATGAGCTTAAAGGGCCCCTAGAGAGTATATATTATAAATTTCAGCTCCCTAGCTCAAATTTTGGTTTTTCAATAAAATTGTTTTATTTATTTGTGGCCGTGTCAGTGGGCGGATTTTGAAAATTGTATATCCCGAGCAGTTTTAGGAGTCATAGATCATATAAAAAAAATTGCAGGTTTCTAGCTCAAAATTCGATTTTTTCCAAAATTTTGTTTTTTTGAGTTTGTGGGCGTGTCTGTGGGCGGATTTCAAAAATTCGTAAACTTGATTATTTCGGGACCCTATAGAGTATATGGTTAAAATTTCAGCTCTCTAGGCCCAGTTTAAAGGCCTAATTTTTGCCGACGGACGGACGGACGGACGGACATGGCTAGATCGACATTACTATCGATGCTGATCATAAATATAGTAACTTTTAGGAGTCTACGGGCAATATTAAGGTATGTTACAAACTATGCGTCAAAATTAATATACCCTTAGAATAGGGTATAAAAAAAAATATTAGGCATTAACGGCCCATATAGGGCATAAAACATAGCTTCTCCAACCACTTTCTTGTGCGAAGTGGAAGGGACCTACAATTTTAAGCCGAATCCGAACGGCAAATTCGAGAAGCTTCTCATGACAATTGATACTCTTGGATGTTTGTCAGACATTCGCAAGAGGTGGGACAGTGGAAAAAAACTCAATATGTTACTTGGTCCCGACGGGAATTGAACCGGCGACCTTTCGATTAGTAGTCCGATTAAGCACTGAGCCCGACATGCGCTGGGAAAAGTATATTGACAAAACCTAAAGACAGCAGGTCGGAGAATGAGAAAATGTCAATCCAACATGAGTCAGAGGGGCCCGAGGACTTCGGCGAAAACATTTGCCTTGGAGGCGGGGAAAAAAATAGATAAATGGATGCAATGTATAATATGCCATTTCTGGTCACACGACTCATGTACACCTTTCTTAAATGCAAGCGTGGCAAGGAAAACGCCAAGAGAAACTGAGGTGCCATATCACCCACCAGACGTTTTTTTCTTTTTTCTTTTTTTAAATTAAAAACCATGAATTATATTTATGTCCTTTGTTTTTATTTTTAAATATTTTTTTTGTTTGAAGTCTAATCCATTTTTTTTTTGAGTTATAAGGACAATAACAAGTAGATACCATATCTAACGACTTTACCTAAGTGATATTACAACAACAAAAACAGTGGCTGTAGTAAAAGGCGATTAAGGGGACAAGTAACATCGAGGCTGTTTTAACATCCGATCGAGATGAGTCTAGCGAAGCATTTAAAATCTTGAAACTCCCGCAAGTTTTCATGAAAATCCGTGGGTTGACACGACTAGAAATCACCGGTGTTGTAAAAGGACAAACGAACAAAATTTAATGAAACGAGCAAGCACGCGTCGAAATTGCAAAAAAATGCTGGCCAGGATCATACAAATGCAAATATACCAGCATTTGATTGGCTCCAATATTCAACTCTCCAGACTCCAGAGGTCGAACCGCCGAACCCCACAGGCGGGCGGTCAAGTAGGGATGCCATAAAGTGAAAAGGTTACAATACCTTTAATTCTGATCGTATCTTCGACATAAAGGAAAGCAAAAAGAAGAGTCGAACAAGTCAGTGTGATCAAGATTATATCCGTATGAGTTTTCTTGCTGCGTTGGTCATCGATATGATTTTAACCATCATCAAATTTGCAGATAGTATAGAAGTTAGTCAATACAACTTACATCCGATTAAGGTGCAACAGAGAATATTGTCGCCCATAGTTGTAACTCCGACAAATTGCGAGCGCAACAAACAAATGGGAATTGCTGTCTCGCAGCATCGAATTTGGAAACGAAAATCGGCCCATGCAATCACGACCTTACCCAGCAGGAACGAATGTTCGAATACCGTCAAACCAAAAAGGGTAACAGCGCACTGCATACATTTTTGTACAATGCACGAGTTATAGTATTTAACTCTACGAAATAAAACACTAAAACAATTTAATAATTATGTACGTCTGTTTATTAGGACGTCTTACACACAACTGCTGTGTTAACTAAAAAACTAACAAAATATCACCTACAATATATTCGAGGTTAGCGGTTGTTATCTCTGCAATTGATATGCCGCTAGCCCAAACTAGGGCAGAAGTTTGGTGCAACAATACATCGGAGGTTAGCGGTTGTTATCACTGCATTCGATATGCCGCTAGCCCAAACTAGAGAAAGAGTTTTGTGCAACAATACATCGGAGGTTAGCGGTTGTTATCACTGCATTTGATATGCCGCTAGCCCAAACTAAAGAAAGAATTTGGTGTAATTCCATTACGGGACAGTTAACGTTGCTTCTTCGTCTTTTTGGCGTTAGCAACCAAACCCAGGCCAACTTGTTGTCTAGCTGATGTTTGATGTTTCCGTTACGTGTTTACATATATTGCTGTTGTACTTTGGAGATGGTAGCAATTATGATGATGGTGATGCTGATGGTGATGCTGATGGTGTTGCTATGCACGGAACTCACGCACATATTGATTTTGTGTTTGTTATGCATGCCCAAAACACATGTGCAGAAATTCTGTATGCGTTACTGCTTGTACCACTACACGTTGATGTCATACTTTTAGTCTCAGTACACAAGAGGTGAAGAAAGAAAAAAAATAGCTTCATTTGAACAAAAAATAAATAAATGCATGGGTCAATAGTAAAAAGACAAAGAAAAACAGTAATTCAATACATAAACATGTGATGCGGAACGCCTCAAATTTGCTTCTTCATTTTCTTTTTCTTTTGTCTTGCAGAACTGCAGTGGCTGCAGAATTTACAGGTGTTCTCGCCCATTCAATCGTGTATATTCTATTTTCTCTGCTTGAAAACGTCTTCATATCTGTTTTGGCCATTAGAGCAGGTATAGGGCAGAGGTTAATACGAGTCGAGCTGATTGTATAAACTCGTAAAATGTACTCGTTCGAAAAAAGCGACCTCACAACAAACAGAGTCCACGCACCAGTGCATATTAATGGATAGTTCTGTTTGTGAGTTTGATGATTCATGAATCAAAGCACACATCGAACGAGCTTAAATGATAATGAATGTTTACGACTTTGTATAATGGGTATGATATTTGCACACAGCGGGAAAAAAATTCAAACATTTTAGTTAATTGCGAGTATTTTAATGTAGATTGTGTATAAAGGTATGTAGAATTCTACAACTTTTGCATGCATCAGATGGAAACAATTGGATGGATTTTTGTTTTGATACATTTCGACATAGCCTAAAACACTCCATTGAACCCCGCTTCAATCATGACTCTTCCACTTCGGTGTGGTTGGCCGGTTTGACCTAAAAAAGTACCGGAAGGCCTACCGAACCCGGTTTGGAATCACTTGGTCTTTTTCTTCTGCCTATTAAAATGGCATAGATGTGATTTCTCCCCTTAGTCACCTTTTACGCAAGCTCTGTTCTTTTGGCGGGCGCTTTAGTGATATTATTAGCACGTCCTTGCACGGGCAAACCCACACTTAGTCTTGCAATTATTCGACCACTGAAACCAATCGAAATAATGTTTTTGCACTTGTATGCTCTAGAAGTTTTCAGGCTTGCCACTCTTTCGCGATTGTATAGAAACGTTGATAAATTTGACGGGGTTCGTAAAATCTCTCCTTTAAACATGTATGTAAGTACCAACTGAACAAGTCGAGCTTCATTTTCTTTAAGATATGTTTTTTGACACGAAGCTCGTAGCTGCGACCAGTCATACTTTCAACGTTCCGACTCGCGACCATTTGGTTACGCCTAAGCTTGTAAATTAATTTGATATTTCCGGAAAAAGAATGTATCTGACACGGGCGACTCTACACATCCCAGGAGTATTGCCTGTCCACAATGGTTGAGCTTAAACGATTTCGACACATGCAATGTGCATGCTCCTTTTATTTGGTTTTTATCTTAGTTGTTTCAATGTTAAATGTGCTAGCTTTTGCTGACAGCCACTCCACCTAACCTTATTGGCAAGCCTACATTTTTCAAAGCTATCTTTTTATACCCTATCATAAGGGTAGATTTATGTTGTCTCATAGTTTGTTGAATGCTTTAATATTTGTCGTGCTACCCTAAAAGTTACTATATTCTATATATATATATACAATGATCAGCATCGGAAGTTATGTCGATCTAGCCATGTCCGTTCCGTCCGTCGCCAATTTTGAGGCCTTACAATTTGTGGTAGAAAGCCGGAAATAATCAAGTGTAAAGATGTTCGGTCACTGCCAACCTTTTAATTAAACCGTTTTATGAAGTTGCTGAAAATACAGGCTTAGTAAAGTATGTAGACAAAAGTTTTTTATTAATTCATCCATACAAAGTTATGTGCCACGCCCGTTTTTGAGAAATTGCTTAAAAAGCACAAAAACAGTAGTAACAAAGTATGTTGGCAATATCCACCTAACAAATCGGTCAACGTTTTTTCTCACGCCTATTTTCGACAAATATTTAATTTTTGGTAGTTTTGTTACAAAAGTAGTACTTGGAGGGAGGTAAATGTGGTATTCATCCCCAAACCAAGAAACAAGCCGAGTGAACTACCTTAATTATACCTATATGATGCGCAATAGGTTAAGCCATTGAGTCTTCAACATAGTTGGATACGCAATGTACAAAGCCATCATTATTACGGGCACAAAACGGCAAACTAAGTCTTAATAAGTATGAATAACGCCCTTAAGACAGCCATCGTGTACCAGTATAGACCTTCCGGAACTTGACAAGTGTTCTGTTACAGGCCGGCTCTATTCTTTAATAAAAGGTTATCCACAAAGATCCCTAATAGGGAAGCATGAGTCGATCGATATGGCCGACCCTGCTGTATCTTCTCCTCCCTTCGCCCTCCTCGCACACACGACCAATTATCCGACGGAGTATTTTTCTTTGAAAAAATTCACTATTACCTCCCCTCTCCTACTTATCGTACAGAACAGGGGTCCATAAAGCAGAACTGGCAAGCGTAAGGTTCGGTCCTGACCCAAGTAGCTAGAGAGATCTATTGAAGATAGTGATTTCTGGGTTGAACACCTTTCCAACACTCGGGTTAAGGAACAAGACCAAACTATATCTGGTTCCTCGCATGAAAAATGAAAAAAGCTGGCGATCTGGCCTGGAAGTATTCTTAAACTCTATTCAAAGATCCCGAACCCTTCTGCTGCACTAATAGATCGGTAGTAATCGCAGCTATAGGAAGCTGGGAACACGTGAAATGTATCTTATTGGGAGAAAATGCTAGGTCTTAGACAGGACAATTGACATTCGGCCCTTTAGTAGAAATGCCAATAGATGTCTAAATCTAAGTAGCCAATATATCAAAAACTAAGAAGGTATTCTCATTGGTCACCACGGCTTACGATATTATATAAACAAAATAAAAATAGCCGCGAAAGAGAGGCAAGCCTAAAACTCCTGGATCACACATATGCATCAACACCAGCATTTGATTGGCCTCAAAAACCAGTTAAGTGGGAGGGTTGTGATCCCTTTAATCCTAATCATAGACGCGAGGTCGTTAAGGGAGAACAAGAAGAAAATCAAAATAGTCAAGTCTCCAAAGTGCCGGCTTTGTCTTGAAGAAGACAAAACAGCTAAACATTATGCGAATTTCTAGCTCTAAATGAAACTAGAAAGAAGATCTTCAGTGAACAAGAGTTTCGAAGACTTAAAAAATCTTCTGCTGGAAAAATGTTCTTCTTTATACGGAAGTTCTACTAGCCTTAAAAAGGACAAAGTGCCTTTTCATCGCCTCCGCAAGCCAGAAGTTTAATAAAAAAAAAACACAAAATAAAATCTCTAATTGTATTATGTATTAGGTATTGCTTGTGGTACGTGTAGCCATTATTGTATGTGGTATAACGTAGTATCAGGCCTATTGCGAATACATTTTACCAGCAAATTCCTTCCATTCGGCATTCTAATTTACATTGCTGACGAGGGAAAAAAATACTCAGAATTCATTCCCGATGCATGTCTTGTTCGTACTTCGTATCTAAATAAATTGAATTGAATTGAAAAAAATTGTACTCTGATTTTTCATACAAAAAACCCCATAGTCCAAAATAACAAATTTCTCAGATCCTTGGCAGGAATTGAAGCCCCTCCCTCTACACATAAATAAATAAAATCGGAATGCTACTGCTGAAAGGTATTTTTGAATATTGCATAGAGGCGGGAAGGTATTTGCATGTTATTTTTTTTTTGTCAGGAGCTTTGGACATCTGCTGCAGCACTCGGATTCAAACAATTTTCCATTGCACTGTCAGACATACACAGTCTTTTACTGTTGTACTTTTTCCGATAACAGCCAAGAAGCAGCGTGAAAAGGCGCTAATATGTCAACGGCCTGCAGTTGATATTTAAATGCAAGATAATCTCAGAGGAAATGTTCTGCGGATTCATCTGTCCAGATGAATTTACAAAACCGCGGTGGCCCGTGCGGATGTTCGTTAGGCGCCTGCTGTGTATATTTGCTGGTTACAACAAGAATACCGAGGACTTCGCCCAAAACTGCGGAAAAACTAGTATCTTCATCCTGAAGAGTTATGCTTCTTTATAGGAAACTCAGCCAATCGGAGCCATTGCCGGCTCAGGTCCTGAAAATAATTTCTCCAAGCTTTGATCAGCGACATGGCTTTTGTTAACATACCAATCGCACATACAACTCACTTAAAAAAAGGGGATTAGGTACAAAAAAAAATACAAAGAGAAGTTACTGCCGCAACATATTTTGCATCATCCAGAAAATTAAGGAATAGTTATTTACCAGAGATAAGACTTGCATTGAATCTTTACTTAGAACTATATCTTTAATGGCGACATAGTACGACAGCTTATTTTCTGCTTTTTTTTTATCTTTTTATCTCTTCTTCATTTGAATTTATATTCAGTTCTTCCTTTCTTTTCTGACTGTTACCCCACATCAGAATTTTGTAATAATAACCTGAAGTATTGAAGTTTCTTTTAACACTAATTTAGGACAAATTGTTGTTTAAATAATAGAACGAAAGGTATAGATAAAACATTTTTTAAATTTTTTGTTATTTTAAGCTTTGTTAAAATAAAATGAAATGAATAAAAATATAATCTAAAATCTAATTTAAAAAAAGTTCGTCAGATACGTCACTTACCGCGATTCCAGTATGAACCCAGACAAAAGACAGTGTATTCAATTTGTCCACCCAATTTAAAAAGTCGGAGTCGAAGCACTATCTTAAAGGTGGGTAAGAAAAGGGCAGTTATTTCTTAAGTCGACAAGATCGTTTCGACGATAGTCTTGTATCACGTAACAAAGGGTGTCTCATTACAACCGCATATTTTGAATTGAGTGCCATTTTTTTTTTGTCGATCATAAAGATTGTTATTTGTGAGAATCCAGCGGAATGGTAAGATTTTTCTGGAGACGGTTCGAAAATGTCTTAGATTTTTCGGTCACCATAAGCGAATTTTAACTAAAGATTAGGATTTGCAAGCTAACAAGATTAAGTTGACACAAAATTGAAGCCAGTAGCCATGCGAAATGCAATGTTGATTTTTCGAAGAAAATTATCTTCACTGATGAAGCGTATTTCGAACTTGATGGCTATATCAACAAACTGGAGCCGAATTACCGAATTAAGTGAGATTGGCACTACGCTTTGAGATATCGAGAGGATTTTGATTATGAAGTTTGATTGTTTGACATTTCCTTGTCAGTGATCGTGTATTCTTTCATCCGATAGGAGTGAACCAATTGTGTTGCTAATAAAATAGCAAACGAAGTGTAATTTCACGATTCAAAACAAACAGAAAAATATGAATACATAATAAGAAGAAAAATGTCATTTCTTCATTCAATTACAAAAAGAACTGCAATTATACTAGTGCATTATTATTATTTGATTTTATTATTATTATTTTTCAAACTTCATTATAAAGGTAATTGAATTTAGCAAATCTGTTAATGTGAAATTGTTTTCCATAATTTTAGAATAGGCTTGGCATCAATTTCAATTGGCGGAAGTAAATATTTTTCAATTTCAGGATTTTCAATACAAATTTCTTAACTACAACTTACAGCTGTGTCACGGTGCATGTCATAGGTGCATGTGTGCTGCCAAGTTGTTTTTGATGAATTCTTAAGCGGCGATAGTCGTTTTCTGATGCCATCCCTATATCCGCGTGCAAAGAAACACGACTAATAAAGCTTTTTTCATGATTTTTAAAGTGAAGAATGCTACGGGAGCTCTTATGTGTGGTGGCTGGCGTTGTTTGCCACACAAAATATAAGCATCAACTTGCCATATAGGGCCGAAAACCTAGGCTTGCACGTTTATCTTCATAAAAGTTACCGAATGTGAACCAAGGCCTTAAATGCAGACTAAGTTACACAGCCACCTCCTCACGCTCCACACAATATAATACATATCTAGACATCCTCCTGAAATATACATATACATATATGAATATTAAACTAACGGGCCTTGTCACATTCAGTGAAAGCACCAGCACTTGAACCCTGGCAGGTCTCGGTAAGTTAAGCGCAATGGTGATAAGTTATCATTGATAACCAAGGTAGAAAAAAAAAATTGCAACTGGAAAGTACTGATAGTAGCACTAAGACGAAGAAATCACAATTTGTTTGACGTTTAAAATACATGTCAGCAATTCAAGGAACCTAATAGACTGTATGGGAGTCTACGAACTAAGCGCAAAGTAAGAATTCAGGAGAAGAATCGTGGACGCAGTAGCTCTGTGGTTAGTGTGTTGGATAACTTATCGAAAGGTCTCAGGTTCAAATCACGCCGGCAAGGTAAAACCTAAAGTTTTTTTCCATTGCCCCGTCTCTTGCGATCGTCTGACAAACATCAAAGAAAAAAAATTGTCATGAGAGATAGGTCCCTCCAACTTCGAACAAGCAAATGGTTGGAGAAGCTAGGTTATACGTCCTGTATTCGTAACTGCCTAATATTTATTTACTTATTTTAGAAGAGTCGCTTTTTGTTAGGGGTCCACGTCCAGCCTTTCTCAGATCCATTTAGGTAAATAAATAATAGATTCACCATTAGACATCTGTACCAAATTCAATTTGTCACAGAACAAAAAATCTTTAGAATACGCTCCTGTTATTTAAGTGGAATTCAAAAATGCAATTTTATTGTTTTAATTTGCAAGTAAGCATAAAGGAAATAGGCACCCCTATTGCGAGTGTCAATCGACAATTGATAATTGACTATTTTCAATGTGTGCTATTGTGAACGAACGATTCTAAAGGATTTTGGCAATCGCAGTCAATTGAAAAAATGCGATTGATAAAAATATCAATGAAAATGATTCGTTCACAATAGCCCACATTGAAAATAGTCAATTATCAATTGTCGATTGACACTCGCAATAGGGGTGAGTTTTTTCTGGAAGGGATCAATGAATTTCGAGCCGCGACTCTCCACATTTTCATTTACTTTACAGCCGCATATTAAAGCATTCATCGTCAGGAGTCATATGATAAAGGCCGAATTCAGGATCCAGGCAAAACTGATCAAGCTATGTCGTAATGTTGTTTTATTGTTTTAATTTGCAAGTAAGCATAAAGGAAATAGGCACCCCTATTGCGAGTGTCAATCGACAATTGATAATTGACTATTTTCAATGTGTGCTATTGTGAACGAACGATTCTAAAGGATTTTGGCAATCGCAGTCAATTGAAAAAATGCGATTGATAAAAATATCAATGAAAATGATTCGTTCACAATAGCCCACATTGAAAATAGTCAATTATCAATTGTCGATTGACACTCGCAATAGGGGTGAGTTTTTTCTGGAAGGGATCAATGAATTTCGAGCCGCGACTCTCAACATTTTCATTTACTTTACAGCCGCATATTAAAGCATTCATCGTCAGGAGTCATATGATAAAGGCCGAATTCAGGATCCAGGCAAAACTGATCAAGCTATGTCGTAATGTGCACTTTAAAAGTTGATTTTTCTAACAATTCCAAGCCTGTGAGATTGTGGGAAGGAATTCAGCAAACATGTGATTAATTCAATCTTGTTCTGGAACAGATAATGTGCAGGGCACGAAGCCACAACCAAGTACGTACTAGTCCACTTACTCGGACAAAATGTTTCTATTGATAGCAGCAACTTTGTAGTTAGGGTGTAAGTAAGCGAATGGACAAAAATGCTTCAGCGAAGAGGATGTTTGATTCCCAGCCCCAAGAATAGGACGACAAGGAAGACCAAACATCCGTTATAAATACCAAAGTATAGTGATTCTTGATCTAAACAACTGAAAACAGCGTGCCCGGGATCGCAGAGGATGAAAGTCTCCGCAAGCATCGGGCGGGGGGCCGTAATGTCGTAATCGTATGTCGTAATTATTTAGTAATATATTTCCCTGTAAAATTCCAATCTGAACCAATGCAATTTGAGCACAAATACAATGCATATCTACACAGTATATAGATTTATGATGAGTAATGAATAATTATATCAATAAAACTGAATTTAAGGAGTGCCAACACCAGAAAATAATTTAAACAAAAGCAAAAAGCACGTTAAAAAATAAACAAAACAAAGAAATGAATTAAAAAAGGAAGGAGAATTTTATTTAACGAAATTATAAATAAATAGAATAAAAAAAATTAAGTAATACAGCATCTTCGTGACTTGATTAAGTAGAAATGTTAATAACAATAATAAAAGTTTAGTTTTTGTGTGTGTGTGTGCGTAAGTAGTTAAAATCACTCACCCTCATGCAATTGCACGGGTATGGGGGTTGAGGCTTGTGATGATGGTGGTATTGGTGAAATAGACGCTTCAAATGGTGCCCCCGTTGAACTATCCGAAACTTGTTCGGGAACTTCTTCTATTGGCGACGTAACAGCCGTTGATAACAATTTATGATTGTGTGATTGTTGCTCTTCTTGTTGGTGTTGTTGCAGCTGTTTGGTCTCTAGTTCTTTATTTTTCATAGCATTTGCTAGGATTTCACTTGCCTGTTTGTCGAGTACACCGTGTTGAACACGTTTGTTCTTCAAATGATGTGGTGTATCCCTGTTAAATAAACAATTTAGTTATCATTGCTCACAGTTTGCTGACAATCAAAAACCACCTTCTGTGCAACTTCATTGGGCGCTTGTAAAAATCATCATCCTTATCGTCTACATTAAAACCAACTTTTCGCTCTGCATATTCCTATAAAATTGAATCGGTTAACATTTTATGGCTGAAATTGGTTCTTGGCTGTACTTACATAATCATCGTCATCAGCAGTGGCGTCGTTTGAAGATTGTTCTACCGGTTCATGTTGTTGCCCGGTTGGTGAAAGTAATGGTTCTTGCTCGGGGGTGCGTTGAGTTTGGTTATAGGTTGCCGCCACGACTGGTGGCGCTGCTAGGGTTGGTGATAATTGAAGTAGTGGCTCGGTTTGTGCTTCCGCTAGATTCTCCATTGTTGTTGAATTCAATTCAATTTTCGCCGATGATGATGGTTTCGATGAACTCTGCAAAATTGAAAAATGTGAAAAGGGTGTTACCAGGTGAAAAAATGTAAGAATGAAAAAGAGTAGTTTTGTCAATTCAGACATAAGATAAAATTCTTGACAGATTTTCCATTAGAAATTCTAAAATCGAGACCAAATTAAATGCTTCAAACTTTACATTTTTTTCTGGAAAGCAGTTTAATTTTTTATTTGCATGCAACCAGTATATACGCGAGGAAATAAAACGAATGAAATCTCAATGATTAATGCTCTAGTTAAAAAAGAGAAGAAGTGTATTAAAATATGTAAAGAAATAACTTTTTTTTTAAAGCTCCTGACCCGCCTAGGCGAAGAAAAACGGTACGTCGACCTGGATCGATCCATTGTACCATAGGTCAGAGAAAATTTTAGGCTAGTGCGTTTAAAACTTTTCTAGAAAAGGTTATAATGCTTCTAGCAGGTGATTACTTCAAGTCTACATTACTTAAAAGTTCTTTGAAGAAAATCCTCTTTCTGACAATATGTGCTCCGTGGTTTCGTCGTCCTCGAGGCACAGCTTGCACTCTGAAGAGTCGGCTAAGTTCATTTTTTTAAGGTGGTATCGTAAACCGTGGTGACCTGTAAGGTAGCCTATAAGGTTTATGATATCATGCCTACGTAGGTTAAGGATCATGCTGGTATTGTTTTTAAAGGGCTGGATGCCTCGTTTGGCCTGTCATAGACCTGGAGTGTTTTCCCATTGTGAGAAACATTTTGAGTGTTCCCAGCTTTTTATAGCTAAATTAGTAGCTGCTTTAGGTATGTAGCAGAAGGGTTCAGGTCATATGAAAGGGGTTTCTTAACCTGTTCGCCAGCTTTTCTTCCTTCAAAACCCCCATGGCCAGGAATCCACCAGAGTTTGGTTTTGTTTCTGTGGCTGACTTTCTGGAGTGTATTGAATCAGTTTAAGACTGATTTGGAGTCAATTTTGTGTGAGCTAAGGGTTTTTATAGCGGCTTGCCTGTCCGTGAATATATGGATGTGAGCGCCTTTGATACCAGTGTTGAAGATGTGATGAGCGCATTCTTGAATGGCGAGGAGCTCTGCCTGGAATACACTAGGGCTTTTTCCCATTGGTATTGAGACTTTGAGGTTTGGTCCGTGAAAACCAGCTCCTGTGCCCGATTCCATTTTACAACCATCCGTATACCACTTTAATCCGATTTGGCGGTTCGGTGGGCTATTACTAGCCCATGCTTCTTTATTTGGTATCTCCGCAGAGAATCGTTTATTGAAGCATAATGTTTTTTGAAGGTGGTCTGTAAGTAACAGCGCAGATCATGTCAAGTTCTGGAATTTCTGAGAGCAGCGTCATAATTTCCGGGTGGTCACTAAGACATATCTCATTCGTTTGTAACCTTGCTGGGCTGCGTATTGCCACTTTGTTTCTGTATATAAAAGAAAAAAAATGCAATAAGTTGCAATAAGAATTGCAATGAGCATGAATTCGAACGTTTGATCGTCAAAGTTGATCGAAAAGGGGGCCTCTGTTGTTTACAAACTATGTATTAACATTTCGTCTAAACAAAGTTTTTTGACAAGCCTAGTTATAGGGGAGCTTTGGACTCAAATTTGTAAAGCTGGTCATTATATTTGAAAACCAACATTGTTTTTGTTTGTTACAAAAAGAAGAAATATTAAGTCAAATGTGTCCACGCCCGCGACGTTGGCAAATCATTCGAGCGAACCCTGTTGGGTCTGCCAGTTAAGTACATAAATATACATTAAAGATATTTAAGCATTTGTATAAAATTGTTTCTTTCCGAATTGAAATACAGACTTTACAAGAGGCTCGCGAAGCAAAAGTGCGCCCAAATCAAAGAAAAGTTTGTGGAAGGCCTGTATCGGGAGTTAGAAGAAATTTCTTCTTCGGCTACTGATAGAAACAGACTATCCACGGACTCCGACATACCAGCTTGAACAGGGCCACAACCATTTTTAAAATAGCCGCTCAGAGAAGGAGAAATGTGAAAGTGTGGATTACGAAAAAATATTACACATGTGGCAACAGTATGAAGGACTTCTTAACAGTTTTCTCGGATACACTTTCCAAAAGCCGTTCTTAGCAAGAAGAAGAAGACCCGATAAAAAACGAAAACATTTGGGCCGGAGGAGATACCCTCTGAGTTCTGGAAAAAGATGGGAGACATCGGGTCCAAATGGCTAATGATTCTCAGTGGAGGGAAAGTTATATTATTTCTTTGTACAAAGGCGATACGCGATCCTGTGATAGTAACCATTCTATCAAGCCATTAGATAGCCGATTACGGAAAATAATACGGCTATCTGATGACCAGCGAGGGTTTGTCGCATGATGGAAAAACATTGTGATTCCTTAAGAATTTGCATAGTGTTGATTGGTTTTGAAAAAAACCTGTGATAAACAACCAAGATAGTATCTGTTATTGATGGCGCTAAGAAAGGTAGCATTTCCAGAAACCTACGATGATCATGGACATGTGTTCTAATAGGGAGCAAAGATAAGAGTAGGAGTTACCGTGGAGTCGCTTGACAGCACTCCGACGTTTTAGACCCAATGCTTTTTGATGGGATGAAACACATTAGCACCTCAACCTCACTTTCGTATTCAACGTTAGACCTTAATCGTAAATTTGAAGTTGAAGTGTAAATCTCACCAACCTTTTGCGTTGTTTTCAGTTTGCCCAACATACAAAAGCTTACCTATACGCTAAAGTTCTCGCTCCTGTCAAAGATGAAGTCGAAGCTGACATGTAGATCTGTTTGTACCATTTTTCTTTGCTGACGATGGAACCATCATAGGCAAGGATCAAACGGCCCTGGAACGAGCACTTGGGTTTGTTTGGGTAGAATTTTGTTGAGATTTGTATTAGTTCGAAAAAACAGAATACTTGCCCTGCCCGTGCTCAAATCCATTCCTACCTGTTCCAGACATTAATATGAACGGAAGTGTGTTTGTCGTGATAGACGACAGTGACGACATTAATCATAGCGTAAGAGTAAGGTGGATGAAGCGGCGGGAAAATGCAGCCATCTTCTGTCACCGAAAGATGCCACCTAAGCTAAAAGGATGACTATGCACCGCGATTGTGTGCCCAGCGCATAAATACGGCTCACAATGTTGGACAGCGTACAAAAGGCAAATTAAAGGCAGCTAAGATGAAGATGCTTCGCATGGCAGCAGTAGTAACAAAGCTTGAACGAATAAGAAGTTCCAAGTTGCGAGAAAGCTAGATCACACAAATGCAACAACATCAGCATTTGTTTGGCCTCAATGACGAAGTGATTTGAATTCGGGCGGCTTTCCAATAGGCGGACCAGTGTAGTGAAGTGTGAGGGTTATGATCCGTTAAGCCTAGATCATAGCCTCGTCGTTGAAGAAAAGAAGAAGACGAGGTCAAAACGATAAAGTGGAATTGATGTCGACTACAAACATCAACAAACTACATACGACATACATTCCGCCAGTGAAAAACAGCAGTGGTAACTGGGCTAAAACAAACAGAAAAAAAGCGGATCTATTTGAGGAACATCTTGAAAACGTCTTCAAGCCATACGACGATAATGATACTTCCCAACAAACGGAACAAATGTGCGGAAAATAGCCAAAGAAATAAAAGAAAAGATCAACCCGAAATAGCACCGGGATTTGATCTAATAACGGATGAAATTCTGAAAAAACTGCCTAAAAAAGGTATGAAAAAATAGCACAGATAATAAATGCTACATTCAGACTAACGTATGCTCCGCGCATATTGAAGGTCGCGGAAGTTATCACGGTACCTAAGCCGGGCAAATTGCCCAGTGAAGTTGCGTCATACCGGCCGATCCTGTCTAAGCTATTCGAAAAAATTACCTAAAACGACTCCATCCGATTCTAGAAGAAAAGACACTGATCCCAAACCATCAGTTTGGATTCAGAAATAAATACTCAACTATAGATCAGGTCGACAGAATAACTGATATAATAGAAAAAGCTTTAGAAGAAAAATAAATATGCTCTACCATCTTCCTTGATGTAACACGGGCTTTTAATAAAGTCTGGCACAAAGGATTAATCGGTAAGCTACAAAACTATCTCCAAAAATAGTAACTATGAAATACTAGAATCGTATATAATGCAACGATTGTTTAGAATTAAGCAAGAGGATGAGTACTCCGCATTGAAACACATCAAAGCTGGAGTGCCGCAAGGTAGTGTGTTGGGACCCGTACTGTTCCTCCTATACACGAACGACCTACCACAAAATGGCGAAATTACTGTTGCCACTTTTTCAGACGATACTGCTGCTACTGCAAGAAAAACCGTACAGGAAGTTACAGAAAAACTGCAAAGGACAGTAAATAATATATCTAATTGAACCAAAAATGGCAAATAAAATTAAATGAACTGAATTCGGTTCATGTTAACTTTACTTTGGATGCAAAGTTGCGTTGGAAAACACAACATGTCAAAAAAAACGAGATGAACTAAATAAAATGTATTGGCTCATAGGGAGGTATTTATGCCTCTCAATCTACAACAAACTGCTTCTCTACAAGCAAATATTAAAACCAATTTGAGAGTTATGGGGGTGCTCAAGTAAGACAAATCTTTAAAAAATACAATGCTTTCAAAACAAAGTATTACGAAATATTGTAATATAACATAATGCTGATCTACATAGGGATTTAAAAATTGAAATGGTGGAGGGCAAGATTCGGAAGGTCGCAAGAGAGAAGTAGTCATACTTCTTAATAACAACAATTTAGTTAGAAGATTACGTAGAGTTAAACCTTTTGAACTATTCAACTAGGTAAAAAGGAAAGAAATATATATGTAACAACATAATCACACGAAACAAAGTGATAATGAAGTAAAAAATAAAAGGTAACAAACCTAAGTTAGTTCCTAAAACCAGTACATAAGTAAATAAGTAAATATTAGAACAAAATATTAATTAGTCTGACGACTAGGTGCGATTATTGGAAGAATGGTAACATCATGCCTTCCCTGGGTGTTTTTAGTGGTTGTTTCAAGTCCCACACTATCGCAAAGCTCGCAAGCGGTGTCTTTCAACGATTTTCACCTAACTACACGCAAAAAAAAATGCCAATATGGTTAGCGAATTTTTAAAATGTATTTGCCAATTTTTACGTCCAATTACGCCAGCTTCTCCAACCATTTACGTGCGCGAAGTGGAAGCGACCTAAAATTATAAGCCGACTCCAAACGACAAATTTGAGGAGCATCTCATGACAATTAATATTCTTTGATATTTGTCACATTTTCAGAAGAGGTGTGGAAAAAAACTTAAGGACTTACAGGGCTCGGAGGGATTTGAGCCCCCTATATGAGTAGTCCAACGCTCTAATCACTGAACCCACACTTGCGATAATAGGACCCTAAATCACTTTTTTCTAGAGCGTTAATATAAGATTAATTGAAAAATTAAATGAATCTAGACAACAGAACAGATTTGATGTGATTTCTCACTTTGACTTTTTACGGCAAGGCTGTTTATCGGGAATTCCTGCAGTGATATTCTGTGCTCGTCCTAGCTGCACCCTCCATCAATAGATTTGCCGACTACCTGATTGCGCAGGAGTGATAAATCTGTAGATAACCTGGAGCGCTGCTACTCAAGTCGAATATCGACGTTTAGCCGAGGTCTTTGATAATACTTAGTACGCTTCACTTTGATGGGCACTTGACAGAAACAAAGGTATATTTTAGTTAAGAGAATCATTTTAGTAGTTACAGGTAAAGTGCAGGACAAACCAACGACCATACCACGTCGAGTTAATCGGTTCTCGTCAGATCACCGTAATTAAACGACGTTGGGCGCGGTTAGTACGTAGATGGGGGACCGTTTGAGAACAACCGATTGTCGTTGGCCAGTCCCATCTACAGAGTTGAGGTAGATAATATACGTGGTATCACAATGGACCTAAATTGGTCTAAGTGTGTCGGCTTCTGCCGACAGCCACATAAACCTAACCTAACCTAAAGTGCAGGACAGAAACTCGATCCCATTTGACATAAAGGGAGTCTAGCTGACGATAAACGCAGCAACTGAAATTTGTATATTCATAGTTCGTAATAAATATAACAATTTAGGAAATCAAAGGTGCAGATATTTGTTCATAAAAAATAATATCATAAGAAAAAACATCTAAGAATAGAACTAGAATCGGCGCTGCGTCAGGATGTGTACCTTCGCTAAGAAGCGAGTACAAACAAAGAACTGTTCAAAACACAAAACATGGAAGGACAGCAACAAAACTTTGAAAATACAACAAAGTTGAACAAACGAGAGTGAAAATCCATGCGCGAAAGTGGCAGGGTCATGGAGCCTGGTGAACCCAACTTCCGTTAAGGATCACACGGATGTATTCAAAAGCGGCAGGTGGTGTTTTAATTACCATAGGTCAACACTCCATCGCAGAGCTCCTGGCCGGACATGACTGTACTGGGGGAGGTTATCTCTCACAGTCCACGTGTCTTTTCATTTGTTGAGCATCGGTTCTCCTTCTGATCCTACAGAATGCAAGACTGCTTGCTGCACAGACCTTCAATTCCCAAGCGGCCAATTCTTCAATTCTTATGCGTTCCGATTCGGACAGACCAAACTCATATTAAAAAGTGCTGATAAGACGGCCAAACAGGGCCCGAAAGATCCTCGAAAGCACATCACCAAAGCTCACGGCAGCACCGCAACTGATCCAATTGGGGCCAGTACCAGTACTGCCGCGAAGGCAGCAGCTTCCAGCACGGCAACACCAGTGCTAGAAAGAGAAGCCACAAGCGCAAGACCAAGCGCAGCCGAAAAGGCCAATAGTGCGCACAGCACCGCCAAAGAAAGCCAACAACGGTTCAGGCCTAAACTAGGTATGGATCGTAAAAAGGCATGGGCGCAAGACGGACACAAAAACAAAAGTCCGAGAGGTAGACAAAGTGGTCTCCCTCAACAGGGTGTCGTACGAAGGAGAGGTGACAATAAGCCTAACAGAGTACGTAACCCTGAATTCGCAGGAAAATAATGACATCCCGTCTAAGCGTGCTGCAGGCTAACCTGCACAGGGCTATGGGTGCCTCGGACACCTTTAGCCAGCGATGTGCCGAAGGGAACATCGCTATTGGTCTAATCCAGGAACCATGGGCACACAATGGTAAGATATCTGGATTAAACTGTAAGAATAGAGAGATCATTTTCGCCAAAGGACCTTTCAGACCACGGCCGGCCATTTCTATTAAGAAAGATATAAAATGTTCTCTCATTCCAGGTTTCACAACTAGGGACCTGGTGACAGTTCTAATAGAACGCCACAAAGGCCGACAGCTACACAAATTTGTGTGCGCATCGACGTACTTTGCTGGAGACACTGATGTAGTTCCTCCCCTACCAGTACAGGAACTTGTCCGGTACTGTGAGGACCAAAACGTACACATCATAATCGGCTGCGATGCAAACGCACATAACACGATTTGGGGCAGCCGAGATACAAACAATAGAGGTGAGTCGTTATTAGAATTTTTATATAGCAACAACCTCGTCTTTCTAAACAAGGGAAATAGTCCCACTTTTAGAAATTCCATAAGAGAAGAGGTCCTAGATCTTACTATCTCATCTCCTTTTATGAAAGATATCATAGAGGGGTGGCATGTGTCTGGGAGGCATCTCTATCGGATGATATGCACATCCGATTCGAGATAAGATGCAATGCCGAACACGCGTCAGTCTGTTATGACAACAGACTGACTAATTGGAGAACTTACCGCGAAAATCTAGCGGTCAGATCTGACATGCTGCCAGAAGCACCATCAACAACAAATGATGCAGATGCTGCGCAATGTCAAATAAATGATATTATTCTTGCCTCATTCAAAAGTAGTTGCAAGGTTAAAAGAACCGTGGTTAAAAGGTGCGTACCGTGGTGGAACGATAACCTTGAGTCTATTCGAAAAAGAGTGAGAAAGCTTTTTAACAAAGCCAAACGCACCGGCACATGGGTACAATATAAATCCGTGCTGACCATATACAACTTAGAGTTGCGCAGATCCAAAAGAGCCTCATGGCGTGCAAACTGTGAGAAGATCGAAAAACTTCCAGAGGTGGCACGCCTCCAAAGGGCTCCGTCAAAGGATCAAGCAAAAAGCATGGGATTGTTAATCAAATCAGATGGTTCAATCACACGCGACCGGGAAGAAATGCTGAAAACTTTGCTTCAGGTTCACTTCCCAGGGTCTCACACGATGGTCATTACAGATGACCATATAGCGGAGGTCTCAATTCCAAGAAAACTCAGCAGAATTAATAGTTTATCCGGAACAATTTTTACTCCGAATAAGGTTAAATGGGCAATTAACTCATTTAAACCATTCAAGGCATCAGGAACAGACGTTATTTTTCCAGCCCTCATTCAAAATGGAATAGAATTTTTATTACCAACCATGATTGCCTTATTTAGGTTCAGCTTCAACTGGGGGTTAGCTGGATCAGTTACCTGGAGGGAGGTAAACGTAGTATTAATACCTAAACCTGAAAACAAGCTGAGCGAATTACCTAAATCATATCGTCCGATAAGCTTGACATCGTTTTTTCTGAAAACAATGGAAAGGATTATTGACATCCAGAATGCATATCAAAAAGCGTGCCTCTGCACCCTCACCAATATGCGTACCAAAAGGGCAAATCCACGGAAGGCGCTCTTATAAGACTAACTACAGAGATAAAAAACACCTACCGTTGCAAAGAGATCGCACTTTGTGCCTTTCTGGACATAGAGGGTGCTTTTGACAACATTGGATATGAATCCATATCAAATGCTTTGTACCATAGAAACATAGACAAACCAACTATTAAATGGATCAAAGCGATGCTGGAAAGTCGCAAAATAACTGCCTCGTCAGGAACGACCTCAGTATCAGTAACAGCCGTAAGGGGCTGTCCACAAGGGGAAGTACTTTCACCCCTTTTGTGGTCATTGGTCATCGATGACCTGCTACACAAGTTGAGCAATTTGGGCTACACTACAATTGGGTACGACGATAATATTGTCATCATAGTCAGGGGCAAAGACTCAATTGGAGTCACATCAAAAATGAAAAATGCTCTAAAGACAGCCATAGACTGGTGCATCAAGGAAAATCTTTCCATAAATCCCAGTAAAGCCGTCATCGTTCCTTTCACTAAAAGGAGGAAATTAGACTTAGGCCTAATCACAATAAACGACACGGTCGTAGAGTATTCCGACGAAGTCAAGTATCTTGGAGTAATCCTAGCCAAGAGACTTAACTGGAACTCTCACATAAATAACAAAATCACTAAAGCTAATAGAGCTTTATGGGCCTGTCGTCGCACATATGGCAGAACCTGGGGAATCTCTCCAAAGATCGTCCACGGGATCTACACAGTGATGATAAGACCCATTATAACATACGCCTCCATAGTATGGTGGACAAAATCCACACAAAAGGTCGCAATAGAGAAGCTCAAAAAGGTACAACGGCTTGTGTGCCTTGGTATCTTCGGAGCCATGCGAACCTGTCCAACAGCTGCCATAGAGGCAATAACAGGAATTACATCTCTCCACATATATATCCAAAAAGTGGCGATCCGCAGTGCAATAAGTCTAATACAGTTAAACGAGATAAGTCTTAATGATCATCCGGAACTAAAGACCCTTCTCGATGAACTGTCAGAACTTAACATGAACTGCGCGGTCACAGACCGCATTCAAAAAACACTATGCTTCAACAAACGGTTCTCCACGGAGATACCCAGAGAGAAGCATGGGTTAGTAATAACCCACCAAACAGCCACAACGGCATAAAGTGGTATACGGATGGTTCTAAAATGGAAACGGGGGTAGGAGCAGGAATATACGACACAAACGCTTTACGATACCCATGGGCAAAAGTCCCAGCGTATTTCAAGCAGAGCTCCACGCCATTCAAGAATGCGCCAGCCACATTAATTTATCTGGCATAAAAGGTGCAACCATCCATATATTCACGGATAGTCAAGAAGCTATAAACGCCTTTAGCTCTTATACCATTGACTCCAAATCAGTCATGTACTGCTTCAATACCCTACAAACACTCGGAATAAGAAACAAGACCAAATTATGGTGGGTTCCGGGTCATGTCGGGGTAGAAGGTAACGAAAAGGCCGACGAACTGGCCAGAAAAGGTTCAGAAACACCTTTCATAGGTCCCGAACCTTTCTGCTGCACTTCTAGATCAGCAGCAATGGCAGCAATAAAAATCTGAGAACATAGAAAATGTATCCATCTTTGGGAAAGCATCCCAGGTCTAAGACAGGCCAAACGAGCCATACAATCAAAATGCCAGCAAATGTCTAAACCTAAGCAGGCATGATATCAAAAACTTAGTAGGTTACCTTACTGGTCACCATGGTTTAAGATATCATCTACACAAAATGAGAATAGCAGACTCTCCTGAGTGCCGACTATGTCTTGAAGAGGACGAGTCAGCTGAACACATTTTATGTGAATGTCCAGCCCTTAATGGAATTAGAAAGAAGATCTTTTTCAGGGAACAAATGAGCCCCGAGGACATAAAGAATTCTTCTACTGGTAGAGATTGCTCTCTTCTTCAGCACGCAGCGCGCATGAAAAAAGAAGGCAAACTGTTCTCTATGTTCACTAAGCTTGGATCTGTGTTTGTCAAGTTCCATAAGCAAGACGAAAGTGTAGCTGTCGACGACTTCAACGACTTGATTGCTACTACCGGGAGGCGTCAGCTGAGAGGTAGAACCGCTGTTCAAGAATAAGTAAATCGACTTAATATGTATGTGCTATTATTTCACACTTGTCGCCGTAGTCATTATTCAATCCTTTTCATTTTGTTTACTTATAATTACAACTATTGTTCTCTTTGTAATTTGTTTCTCTTAAAATTTATTCCTATGGCCAACGTTTATTTGTCTTTTCCTTTATCATGTTTCACTGTTAGAGCATTTCTCTGTGTTTGCGATTCTCTGTTTATTATTTATTTCAAATTAATTACCTATGCAACCAGTGGTTCTTAGTAATGCGTCCAATGGCGGGTTAATGGATCGGAGTTTATATAGTATGATTCGAGTATTACGCTCGTAGAAAAAAGGTCTACATATTTGTCACATTAATGCGCAAAGCTTGTATCCTAAGCTGGACGAATTTCGTCTGATGTTTATAAATTCTCAGGAGCAGATAATCTGTATAACAGAGACATGGTTTAATCCGGATTTCAGTGATAGTGTGTATAACGTTGATGGGTATACTCTCTACCGTGGTGATAGATTTGGTAGAATCGGTGGGGGTGTGGCTATGTACGTACGCAATGGGATAAGCTGCAAAGTTGTCTGCAGATCAAGTACGCTTAGTATTAATGAGTATCTTTTTCTAAGTATTTCTTGTGGCGTCGAACGTCTGCTCCTGGGTGTGGTTTACAGGCCAAACAAAAACGTTAATTTTTCTTCAATTTTAAACCTCTTGGAGGATATTACTATAGGCTATAGCGACATTATCGTTTGTGGGGACTTAAACTGTAATCTATTAAATTCATATACCTCCGCCCAGCTCATTCACGGCTTTAGGTGCCTACGCCTAGATCTCAAACCCGTCAATACCTCAACAGCTACCCACTTTTCCGATAATTCTGCCACTCTTCTTGATGTTTTCTTTGTGAATGATATTGATAAAAGTTTAGTCTACAGTCAACTAGCAGCCTCTGGTTTTTCAAAGCACGACCACATTTTCTTAACCTATGATATGCAAGATGATGTGGATGAAACAGTTATTGCCTATCGCGATTTTAAGAGCATAAGGTAAGATGATTTGTGATCTGACGTGGTTAACACTCAATGGGAACAAATTTATTATATGCCATTGGTAAATCAACAGGTAATGTTTTTTCAGCACATAATAAAAACACTTTTCGATCGACATGTTCCATTGAGAAAAAAAACATTAAAAATAATTCTCCGCCATGGCTTAATAGATATATTCTCGATCTGATACAAAAGCGAGACCATGCATACCATCGATGGAAACGCTATAAACTACATGAGCTACATGAAACGTATCGACAATTGCGGAACTTGGTTGTCTCGCGCATTAAAATTGCTAAACGTGCTTATTATGAACATTTCTTGAGTCCTCATGTGCAATCAGGAAAAAGTATTTGGAAAAAGCTACGAAAAATGGGAAATGGAAAGCAGCGAACAGGAGGACCATCGGACATAGAGTGCAATCTGCTAAACACACAATTCGTTTCTGTAGGGGCTACCCCTACCAATGTAAGTAGTAGTTGTAGCTCTAATACCCAATGGTTGAGCGCAGGCAATGATGGGGAACAAGACTTCCAATTTGATCGTCTTACCGATGAAGATGTAGTCGAAGCCCTGCTTTCCGTCAAAATAAATGCCATGGGACTAGACGATATGAACCCTAGATTTTTGATGATTATCCTCCGGTACATTCTTAAATATATTACGTTAATCTTTAATACCGTTTTAACAACCAGCGAATATCCCCTTTCATGGAAGAAAGCCAATATACTACCGATACCGAAGTCAAATCTGTCTAAAGAATACAGACCAATATCCATCTTACCCTTCCTGTCAAAAGTATTTGAAAAGGCAATACACAAGCAATTAAACTCACACTTAACAACTAATAATCTTCTTAGTTGCGTTCAGTCCGGATTTCGTGCTAAAAGAAGTTGCAAGACTGCACTTCTACTTGTGGTAGATGGCATACGAAAGGCTATGGGTACTAATGTTGTACCTTTTTAACTTTATTGGACTTCTCTAAGGCGTTTGACACCGTAAATCACTCCACTCTATGTGCAAAACTGCGAAATAGTTTCGGGCTATCCCCACCTGCAGTTAAACTCCTACACTCATATTTAAGTGGCCGTCAACAATGTGTGTCTGTCGGCACTAAGATGTCTTCATTACTAGAAGTAACTACTGGGGTCACTCAGGGTTCCGTTCTTGGGCCTTTACTGTTTTCGCTCTATGTGAATGAACTTCCGCAACTAGTGAAATATTGTTCTGTTCATTTGTTTGCCGATGATGTCCAACTATACTTTAATTGTCCATTATCTGCTATTAATGGTGCTATATACAAAATTAACGAAGACTTGCATCTTGTGGGCTCTAAAGCACAGTTTGTCCTTAAATCCTAAAAAATCAAAAACTTTATGTATATATAAGCAGAAATTAGAAACTTCTCACTTTCCACCAATAAAACTAGGGCATTCAGACATCGACTACGTCCACACTGCTAAAAACTTAGGACTAGTCTTCAACGAGAACCTCACTTGGTCTGATCATATTGCAGTTACAATCGGTAAAGTTTATCATGGTATCCGTTTGCTGCGATCTACACAAAACTGTCTGCCAACAAAAACTAAAATGCTTTTAGTAAAAACTTTACTTCTACCGATTCTATTATACGGATGCGAAATTTGCTGCAACGTCGACTATAACACTAATCGGAAATTAAATGTTATATACAATAATCTAGCTAGATATGTGGTTAGCGTTAGATACTTTGACCACATCTCTAATTATTCCAAACAGATAACTGGTCTAACGCTTAATAAACTCATTGAATTCAGATCACTTACACTGCTGCATAGCACCATAAAGTCACGCCAACCTGAGTACCTACACAATAGACTAAATTTCTCTAGCTCCGAAAGAACTGCTATTTTAATTCAGCCTAGATTTAACTGCATACAATCTGAACGCGCTTTTTTCGTCCATGCAACTCGCCTATGGAACGCTTTGCCTATTACAATCAGAAGGATCGCAAACATAGAAAGTTTTAAAACTGAAACCTTTAAACACTTGGCCAGGTAGACTCACATGATATGCTTATAGTTATAATTAAATTGTTATTATTATCTGTTCTTTTCTCCTTAATTTCAACAATGTTCGATATTTAACTAGAAATAATATTATTTATATGAATGAAAATTCTCTTTTTCTTAACTTATTACCATTAATTTCTATTCACTCTCTGTATCTGTATCTGTACCCTTTAAGCTAATCACAATCACAAGATTGCATTCTTAATGTGAAACAACTAAGTAATTAAATAAATACAAATACAAATTGTTGTGGAAGTGTAAAATTGTCCGCTTTACACGGAAAGTGGAAATTCTAGTACATTAAATTTTTCTGGCCCATACGTTACAAAACATCTTTTTAGGTCGAAGTGCCCCATGTTCCATGTGGTATTGTTTTCGATTCGACACCATGGGCACCGATTGCTTAAATTTCAATTCGGTTTCACTCGGTTTGAGAAATTTCCGGTGTGGTACATCACTATTCAAATAGTTTCAAGTCTTTTCAATTCAAACTTCCATTATTTCCATTTAAAAGTAAGCTGTTTTCAAAAAAACATGAAAATTTCCTTTTTGTGTTGTAAAATATTCTGAGGCAAAAGTATTTGCAAAATATTGTTAAATTTGATCCAGGAATAAAAAAAATGTAGTAAGATGTACTCCATAAGCTGAAGAGTAGACGATGAAGGATCTGATTCTACATGTATGATTAAGGTGCCGTGACATGGAGCCATATGGCCTTACGACGATTTTATGGCCTTATATCGCTTTGCGAAAGTGTCATAATGGCAATATTTGTTTGCGACAAGGGGCCATGTTTTAAACCTACTACGGACCTGTATATTTTGTCAATAACAAAAACACATTTTTACCGTTTAAATATTACTAAGGAATGGCCATTTCATTGGTTTTTTTAAAGTACAACATGGTGTCCGGTGTGTATAATCGGAAATTTCAATAATTCGACTTTTAATTTTGAGTTTTCTAAAGGTTTAAGGAAAGAAAAAAAACTGCTTTATATTCCTGACTTTTTTCTAGGAGAACATTTTCCAGTTTCGAAGTTCGTTCAGAATAAGAGAGAAGGGAAAAACGATAAAATTTCCCGGGAGTTTATATTAAGAATTTGAGAAAACGGAAAAGAGAACAAATTTCCCGTTAGTTGTTATTTAGAATTGGGCTGAGCATGTTTCTTTGAAATAACTTCACCCGTTTTTGAAAGGTTTTTAAACTACCGGTAATCGAGTCTTTTTGGAAATTTGGAAATTTAATTTGACCGTTCCCATCGAACGGAGAATATTTGGTTGTACGCGTTTTTTTTTTTAAATCAGAAGTGGTTACACCAAAATTTTTTAATCCTCCAATAAACTTCCAAATCCAGAGACGAAATTCAACATTTAGAAATGCTGAAAATGTATGACGAAATGATGATAAAATCTGGTGAAATGTTGAATTTAGCTGAAATGACGAATTTCGTGCCGATGTAAGCGTACTATATGCCATCTCTCACACCCACATTAAATGGATTAAAAACATCAAAACCGATTGAACTCGTTAGAGCTGTTTTTGAACAAAGCGACATTTTCAAACACATAGATACTCTTAAAACTATTGCATACATAAATATATCAAAACGTACAAAAATATAAAAAAAATACAAAAATTTAAATCATGCTAAATGAAAACAATCGAACGACTTCGTTTGTCTTTTCTATAGAGATAGAGCCCGACTATAATCGAAACGAGCCGTTCGTTCATTTCCATTTTACGTGATCTGATCCCTGAGTATGCAAATTTCTTCTAAATGGGAGTAGGTACATATAATATAAACTGGGGTGTACATTTTTTTAGAACTAATTTCAATTGTTTTTGATATTAGCATTTTTATATTTATTTTTTTATTCGACTGTTTTGGAGAAAAACTGAGTCCGCCATTTTCTTCCTTCACCTCAATTATTTTATATTATATATTTACATATTATTTATACTTCACAAACGATCAAAACCGATAGAGCTGTTTTTTGAGAAGATTAGGTTTGGTTAATAGGTTGAGGTATGATAAACCTATACCCATCACACTTAGGTCAAACTCATTTTGATGCCCTGGTTGTTATGACTCCCTTATTGTGGAACCTTTGAAGCTATGGATTGCCTAGCCATATCAAGTTCTTTAGGTAGTTATGAACTTGTGCAAGTCATTCACAGACTTGCCAACAAGTTCTTCTAAATCTTGGAAGAAGCGCTTCCCGAAGATTTTATTTCTTGAGTGGCAGCGTGAGGGACAGTGACAGAGGAAGTGTGGAGTGTCCTCATGCTTATGCTGCACAGGTCACCTGTGCTAAGATTCGTTTCCGTTGCATGATAGCTTACCATGTTGTGTCCGGTGATGACACACACTTGAGATGACAAAGACTTTTTGGTCATTTGAAGGATTTTCTCAGTTTTTTTCTTGCTTAAAGGCAGCCACATTTTTCTGGTTATAGAACTTACTCCAGCTTTTGTTTGTTGCATTCAGTATTTTATTCACGAATGCCTATCTAAGATTACGGTGTGGTCTTTACTGAAGTGTCTGCCTGATGTCAATGAAAAAACTGATATGAGCTTGTGCTATTACCTTCATGCAACCTGTTTTGCTGCTGTTGTCACTGCCAGTTGCTAAGCTTGGAAAACGCTGAAGTCTGATGCGCCGATGCCAGTGTCCGTCTTGGACCCATCTGTGTAGATAGGTTATTTTTGAACCATTGGCTGGCAGTTGGTTGTCATGGCATTCTTCTCTGCTAGGGAAAGAGTTATCAAATGGTCTTTCCAAATCCATGTGTGGAGTAACGTAGTCTGTGCATACGTTACTTCCCATATATTTCTGTAAAATCTACGCTTGACCCGTTTGACTGGGTTTCCAGCAATTGGTACCTACTGTAAAAACCAGTTGTATATTAGGTGCCGTTATTTCAATGATAGAATAAAAAAATATATAAACCCAAATACGAACTTTGAAGAAAGTCTTTCCTCGGTAACAGACGGACCTAGGACGGACGGAAATGCTTTTTAGACTTCCACAAGTAGAAATATCATACTCAGTTTGAATTCGAAATTTCAACACGATTGAAATATCTATCTCTTAAGAATAGATACCAAGGTATACGAGAAAGTCAACCGCGCGAAATAATAGGAATCCAATTTAAACTCCTTAGGGCAAGGACGAGTCATTTTGCACTTACGCGGTGTACACATTTAAAATTGAACACTGCGCCATACCTTTTCTATTATTCGTGTATTGTTATTAGTCTATAAAAATAGCTTACCTCTTCTGATAATGTATCTAAATTAATTCCTTCTTCCGTTTTACTTCGTTCTTTAGCAAATAATTTGTGCGCTTTCGCTTTCAGCTCCTTCGGATGTGGTGTATTTTGTCGTACAAATGGAGTGTCCTTTTCGGTACTTGAATCTTCTGAAAACTTCACGGAATGTGTTCTGGATGCCTCACGTTCTTCCCAACCTTCGGAATCTGATTCCTGTTCCTTGCCAGTACCTTAAAGGGTGAAAGAAACATATTGAAAATTAGTAAACTTTCCATATTTGAGTATATTCGTTCTATATACAACGTACGCGTATAAATGTATTACACTCAAAATGCTTAGCGATTACTTAGTTAGACGCAAAAATACAAGCAATTGTTAGGAGGTGATTATTATATTTTCAACTTTAATTGGCTTCATGCTAATAACGATGTTTAGAATTGACTTCAAAATAAATAAAGATACAGGTCATTGGAATTGCCATATACCTACTACTACACATCCAACCAAGAGACACATAGCTACTGATTACAATCTTTTGCTCGTCTTCTTAACGATATGTTTTTGTTGATAATGTTCCTCAAATGTTATCTGTCGGATATAATTAAATCTGCACGTGAATTCTTATCAAGCTTAGTTCTTATTTGTGAAGTCAGCTAGTTGTGGAAGAAATATATTTATATCTATGAAATACCTTTTAATCAGCCTTAGGCATAACATATCGCAGTCAAACATAGACTATGCTTGTTATCTTATCATGGTTTTTTTCCTATTGCATAAGTCATACCGCTAAACTTTACTGTTTAAAAATGAAATGCATGGCAGACATATCTGTGCCCGTTTTAAAATTTTAGTAAAGTGTTTATCAAATTTTTAAATGTTTTAGCGCCAGACTGTTAAATGAAAATTTATGTATTTTACGGATAGAGAAGTTGTTTGATGTTTGGAGAACTGTTTATTTGCTCAATATTGGATGATGGAAGAATTCTTTTGTTTTTTTCCACACCCAGTTAACTGTGTTGCTGTGTTTACATTTTGGAGAAACGTGCCATTGAAAAATAGTGAGACGTGTGAAAATCATCCACTCAGAAGTATTTAACGAAAATCATTTCGCCTTCCACCCAACTCAAAAGTGGCTAATTAATTTAATTTTCTCTTGAAAGAACATTTCGACATGTTGAACAGTTTCAGTGCTGTAGTAAAATTTAAATAGATGCTGAGACATAGAATAAATAATTTAAGATAATTTGTTTGTACAACTGGGTCAAGTTTGCATTGCAATTAACATAAGTTTGAGAAGTGTTTTTCTTGTTTTAGTATAAAGGCGCGAATGTGAAAGAGAGGATTATCCATCATTTTGACTACATAACTTATGTTGGTATTAATAAATGATTCGGAACTTTAAGGCGCAATGGCTTATGGGCTTAGTGGTTAGCGTGTTGGGACTACTGACATAGGGGTTCCAGGGTCAAACCCCAGCAACACCTACAGTTTTTCGTCGGGATGATACAAGGTTCATGGACCATTCAGAAAACGGTCATAGAGGCCAACGGCAGATATTCTTAAAGCCCATGGACGTTATGTCCAAACTAAACTGTGCAGACTTAATCATATCCTATTACAAGGATTGTATAATGCGCGTTTTAAAATGTCTCTAAACGCAACAACCTTATCCCCAGTTCACAATGTCGCGTTTTAAGCGCGCGTGCGGTGACAAAATTTGGCACGCTTCATATAAAATTGAAGGTATTTTATGTTAGAGTGCGCGAGCAACCAATTTGCAAAACTAAATGCCGCTTCAAGGCGGTCGGGTGTTCAGAGGTTGTTATATGACATCGAAAAAGTTCTGTTTGCATTAACATAACATAGACAAATTCAGAGCCGAATGAACGTTGCGAGTCAACTTCATCTTTGCCTTATTATTGTTATTTGCATGAATGAATTTAAAGAGGTACCCCACAGGCCGACCAGTAGGTATGCAGTTAATTGGGAAGGTTATAATCCCTTTTTTGGTCGGGGTGCGAGACTTTTTACACTGAAGCACTCAGACTCAATACTGGTCCATTGTACTTCCAGGAAGACACACCAATTTTCTTCAATGATAAGGAGCTTAGGTTTACAGCACTCACCACATCAGCACCAAATACCTGCCACCTGAAACGAGCAAAAGCAGGCTTCGCAGTTGGTGGTATCTCTTAGGCCTAGCACCTTAAGATGCTTGGCAGAAGCGTAATGTCTGCAGTCTTTTCTGTTGAGAGAGAACAAGAATGCCGCAGATTTTTTACAGACGTCGGGGAGAATTTGTTTAGTCTGTCTAATAGTATAGACGGCAACAAGGTCATTTTCTATGAATACTTTTTTCCACAAATTCAAAGGATATTTGTATATTTCAAAAAAAAATACATTTTAAATTGACACAACAAGATTTAAATCTTTTAGAGTATCTAAGTTATTAGGAATAGATAAATGATTGAGCTTACAAAAATTAATAAGATGTTTAATTGAAAAGGATATTTTTATGAAAAAAACAATTTCAAAAAAAAAAAATAATCTAGACAGAAAAATAGAAATAAAAACAATACAATGAACGGACACCTCACTTGTACGCACATGAAATTCATGACCGACGATTTTAGTACTAATTTATATGGAATCGTTATTCCCTTGAACGGACGCGGACGCTACATTACAGACCAAAACTATACAAAATTTTCCCTTGAACGGATGCAGTTCAATTTTTTGAACACACTTTAAACATGAGATACAGACGATGGTTGAATCGGAAAATGTCCTTCTAACTGCAAATAGGGGTTTCCCCTAGTAAGTCAAAAGAACGTTATTCTCTGTTGGCATAAAGGAGTTTCCCCGATTTCTTGTATTTGGTTTAAATTCGTATACAACGCTGGCTGCATCGAAAGAGTTGTCTGCAAAGGCTGATTAGTTTTCTTTAATTTAAATTAAAAACAAAATAAAATGTCGAATAAAAGATGTTTCTTAAAATTAAAAGAAAAAGTCAATGTCATAGAATGTGCCGACAAAAACAAACGCAGTCTACGGGCACTTGCAGAAGAGTTTGCAATAAGCAAAACACAGGTTGCAGACATTTTCAAGAAAAAGGATCTTATATTGAAGCAATGGAGTTCAAATAATGTAAGCGTTGATATAAAAAGAACTTTTGTTAAACCAGGAGGCCGGATTATTGATGCGCTAACAATTGAGTGGTTTAAAAAAGTTAGAAATAGGAACATTCCTTTGTCTGGACCAATAATTCAAGGAGAGGCTTGAGAGATTGCAGTTGATTTAGGCGTAGAGGATCCCACGGTTGGTTGGAAAAAGTTCAAAGAATTAAAAGCTGCAGCTGTTAATCCTGAGGATGTGCAACAATTTCTAGAAAAGTTGCCACAAGTTTTAAGTGGATACAGCGAAGACTGCATCTACAATGTGGATGAAACTGGAATATTTTACCGAGCTCGTCCAACCAAAACCTTTGCCTTGAAGGCTAAAAAATGCAGTTGTGGTCAGAAGAGCGTCTAACAGTAGTACGCTGCGTAAGTATGGCCGGCGAAAAAGCCAAATTACTCGTCATAGGTAAAGCTGCAAAACCTAAAGCTTTTCGGAATTTACAACCAAACGAACTGCCAGTCTATGTACTGGAATCACAACAAGAAGGCATGGATGACCACTAATATAATGACGGAATTGCTGCCTAAATTTGTCAGAAAAATGGTTCATAGGAAAAAGAAGGTTTTGCTATTTATGCAACTTCTCATCCACTCCAAATCAAACTGAGAAATACAAAAATCATTTTCATGCCAACAAGTTAAGTAATCCAACCTCTCGATCAAGGCATTATTTAAAAATTTAAACGAAATTATAATATGGATCGAGCTGGCTCTTTAAACGCCTTGGAAAGGCAAATCAAAGTATTACAAGCAATTTTGTCAAACTTCGGAAAATGTCAGTTCCGAAATAATCGACAACAAAAATGTTGTTTCCTGTGTGGTGAAACTATTGAAAAAGGAGACTTCGTTCCAGCACACGACTTGCTATTGGCTTCATTGCGGAGTGTGTCCTATCTTCTCGCAGAAATTCAATCTGTTAGTGTAAACGCTGGCGATTTTATATTGATGGACTCTTATTTGGTTCTGAAAAGTGATGTGAGTGACGACGATGTTAATGCTGATGTGCTAGAAAGTCAGAT
Source organism: Portevinia maculata (assembly GCA_949715645.1). Lineage (NCBI taxonomy): Eukaryota > Metazoa > Arthropoda > Insecta > Diptera > Syrphidae > Portevinia > Portevinia maculata. Next base: position 254,308,272 of record OX454525.1, on the reverse strand, counting down.
GACGAGCGAGAGCTACGCGATGTGGAAGAAGCAGATGAAAGGGGCATAATGACATTTAAAGAAGTGAATTGAATATTTTAAGTCATTCTCGACAAAAAGGAATGATGGGACGGCGCTGGGAATGCTATCAACTCTACAAGTTCAATGAACATTTCTGACTATTTTGGAGGGAAGTAATCATCACTGTTCTTAATTATATATATCAATTCATATGTACATATGTACGCTTATAAATATTTAATAATTTCCATGGTAAAATGTGTTACTTTAGTTCCAGGTGCATATATATGAACGTACATGCATCATATACATACCTACTTACAGGACGTTTATGAAGTTTATGTTTGTTTATATTGGATATTTAATGGAATGTAATAGAACAACACAATAAAATTATATACATATTGACTAAAAATACTGTCGTCTCCCTTCGCCGGACACCTCCCCCTTCAATGGACAAATTTTCCAGTCCCGTTGATGTCCGTTCAAGAGAGGTTTCACAGTAATACCTAACCTATACTTAGGTTGCAAAATGTAATAATAGTTTCGTCCTTAAAGGAGCGGGGGAGTAGTTCTCTGCAACTCAAACGGGAAGTCTATTCCACGAACGAGTATCAGATACACAAAAAATTAACGATCTGCAATGTTGTGTGAAAAACGTGGCAATATTAGTTTTAATCCCTTTTAGACTGGGCAAAACTGAGCATTTCATTAAGATATTTAGGACACCTATTGTGGATGATATTATGGAGTTTCGTCGGGGCTCATTCCAAAGAAAGAGTGTCGTATTTGTGGTTCTCTAGAATACCTAGGGATATTGTAAATAAAACGAATGCAATCGTTAAAAGTAACATTGATTTTGCGCTTACACTCACAATCCAAGACTGGATAGACAGAACAGTTAAATGTAAAATACACTTTTGAGATAGCAGTACAGCAGCTTAAATTACTATTAATTCAAAAACCCCGATATTTAAAATCATTCACGTAAGCTAAGACTACGCTACCAAGGATAACAGAGTGAAAGTCAGAAGGGTTAATCATAATCAGATATGGGGCATAACATGGCAACAAAATTAGCAGGAAACAGTTTCAATCTATTAACCCTATACCAAGCTAGGATATGGCTTAAATCTTCATTTAATCTTGTTATACCGTCCTCCATCAAACCAACTGAACGAAAAATGTACAATATCACATCATCTGCATACAAGTGATCTTGACAATTTAGAATGACATCAAGCAAGTCATCTTCTTCTTCTTCCTTTAATGGCATCTTCTTCTTCTTCCTTTAATGACACCTTAGTGGAGATTCAACGGAGAATTACCTTAGGAAACCGTTACTACTTCGGTTTAGCGAAACAAATGGGTTTAAAACTCCTCACTCGAAGGACAAAATGCATGCTCCATCGAACCTTAACTTTGCCAGTCCTGCTTTATGGCGCCGAGTGCTGGACGATAATTAGAAGGGATTCTTTTCTGGGTTCTTTTAAAAGAAAAATACTACGTCGGATATTTGGTCCTGTGTGCGAGGAGGGCGAATTGAGGAGAAGATGCAACCGCGAACTCTATGAGCTGTACCAAGATGTGTATGTAGTCCAAAAAGCTAGATCACGTCGACGACATTGGCTCGGCCACATTGAGGGAATGGAAAATAATGCTCCAGCCAAGAGGATCAAGAGAAGGCAAGGAAGACCAAAACTCAGTTTTAAAGACCAAGCCATCGCGGATGCCAGAGCGCTTGGTCTGAAGAGATCTGGAAACAGCGTGGGCGCGATCGCAGAGGATGGAAAGCTGTAGTGTCTCAGGTAGAGACTTTTCATGGGTCGGGAGCCCGTTAAGTAAGTAAAATAAAAGAGCTAATCGTTTGGTACAACACTGTATATTTAGCCCCAATATACTCTCAGCATTTAAAGAGCAAATACTGAGACCATCAAACGCGCCATCCATCACATTCAGAACGCATCTAACGTATCAGGATTCGTACCGATAACCACAGTTAAAATTAAAAGGTTAAATCACCATCACCGACAACTTTGAAGAGAATACAATTATTACAGAAACAAACAAAAACAATAAAGAATGAAATACAAATAATTTAATAAAATTAATTTCAAGTCGTGATGAGAAACGTAAATCTCTGCTCAAGTTCAAAATTCAAATTAGCAACAGAAAACGCAAGTTAAATGCATGCCAATTGATACAAATAACAATAAAAAGTGAAAACAATAAAAAGTACCTAAATCAAAAATAAATTAACAAAAACGAGTAACCAAACCTCATACATCATCATCATTATTACTGGCAATAGCTTTAGCGCCCATAGCAGCACTCGAGGCAACACTTTCAATTACAACTAAAGTAGAAGCAGGTGGAAAAGACGCAGCTGACCCTCTAGCACCACTTTATTTAAATCAACAGCATCAGTTGTAGGAATAGTATTAGTGCCATTATTTTTCTTTAAAAAACAAACAAGAGAATAAATGCCAATATTAGCATCACAAAAAATTAAAATACATCTTTTCCACACACTTACATAATCAATTTCATTGGAAAAACTCATATGGCTATTAAAAGATACTTTTTATTAAATATAAGCAAATTGATATAACTCCAACAATGAACTGCAAACTCAATTGCTGTAAGTAAATTATCAAATTCAACAAGTCGAACACAAACTGAAAGGACAAAACCGAATTGAGCTGTCAAACACACGTTATAGTAAATACTTATTCAGAAAGTAGCTCTAGTTAGCGTCGCGTTGGACTTTATGATATTTACGATCTAAAGTCGATCAAACATCTGAGGTCGCATTTTGGGTTACACCTAACACCATATGGACACAATCTGTCAACGCACGCGCGCGCCAACTCGAATTTTTGAATTGGGCATTAGTCAAACAACATATGCAACATTGTATACAGACTGTAGAAGTTAAAAGCTTTAGTATGTTGATTAGTGCCTGTATAAGTGTGATTTGGTATCGAAAGTTCATTTTCTCCTTCTCTCTTTTGTTTTGAGAAATTAAAATTATTTTGTATTTAAATTCAAGGATGCTCAGCATTTCAGCAATGAGGTTTCTCAGGAAAAGTAAATCAAATATCTATGCGTGTGAAAATAAAATAATTGAGGCAGAGATATGAGAAAATTATTAATAGTGTCAGAGACAAGTAAGAAAGTGTGTGCTAGTGTGACGAATTTAATTTTGTTTATTTATTAGTGTCTGCATGAAAAGGGAGCCTTCATTCATTCATTATTGGTATTAAAAAGCCGGTTTCCTTTGCATGTGTTACAAAATCGAAATCTCCAAACATCAGCTGAATGTTTTCATTTGCTTTTCCACAAACAGCTGAGTTGTGTTTATCAGTTAAAGATGCTATATGTAATAGATTTTTTGTTTATGATACTTTATTTGACGCAAACCCTGTATAACTAACATGAACAGGAAAACATTTTATGATTTAGGAAACTATGTCCAATAAATATATAAAAGTTAATGCACGGATATGGAAATGCGAATTGTTGAATACCCTATCGATATTCTTTCGCCTATAAAGTACTTCTGGAATTGGACTGAGAGCCTTCGTCCTTTTGGGAGCTTTTTTTATCAAAATCGTCAGAAATTGAAAATTGAAACACCTTCAAAGTGTGTTCGGCGAACAACTTTATTTGGGCGAATAATTAAGAAGGATAATGTATACATATTTTGTTACAAGCAAACCGTAGCCGTAGCAACTTTGAAAAAAATCGCTGATGTGAACTCCTGCAACGAAATATTCGCGATCATCCTAGTGCTCAACTTTTTATACGCTTTTTAAGTAGTTCATTGTTTGATCTTGGAAAATTCCAGCGCTCATTTCTTATTTACGCTTTAATTTTATGACTTATTGTTGGGAAAATATATACCTGTTAACAGGTACTAAGAGTTTCTGGGTATAAAATTTCCAACCGGTATAATGACTGAAAATCCATTGCAAAATGTATGGCTTCATCGTTGTGATCGCCAGTTTACTATGGGTTTAGAATAAAATATATAAGTGATATTACAAAGTTTGTGTATGGGGTTTGAGATTATCGTGATAAATATCTTTTTAGCTCCCTTTTAAATTGTGCCGCGTTATCTATTCTTCTGAGTTGAAGGGGTAGATTATTCTACAAAAACGGGCAAAGTTGACCGTTCGGAGTTCAATGTTGAGTGACGAAGGTTAACTAAATGTCCAGACCGATTTGACGCCCTTGTTTGTTGATGAAGGTATGTCGGTTTTTTGGAAAGACATATATATACAAACGAAATGAAGACAGAAACCCTGCCATATCTTCGCAAACCAAAAACAGTGGCAAAAGTAACATTTTAAGTATAACAAAACATAATCAATTACAAAGCATCACGGCTCATACAAAATATCAGCAAAATTTCATGGGATCTTATACCGTGTGTGAGAACGGCATAACAAAAAAAAAATCGATATAAAACGACGACAAGAAAGGGCAAGCCTAAAGGGCCCTTACACGGTCAATCGAATGACATCAAACACTAGCATGCGTTTGTGAAAATGTATCTGTATGAGTCGCACACATTTGGTAAAGTCTGATTGACGAAAATCAAAGCAAGTTTGATTTTGCATGATGAACGTCATGCCGATTGATACATGTAAGGGTTGGATTGACGTAATTACTTCATTGTGTTTTGTGTCGCGGAAGCGAAAACATGTGCGGAGAACTGACGGACGATGAAGACCGAGCATTTGTTTTGGAATTAATTGAAACGTATCGGTTATTACCGAGTTTATGGGATGCCAAAGGGAAAGATTATAGCGCCCGAAACAAAAAAATGCAACAATATTAAGTTTTACTGCAAAAGTATAATGAAAAGTATCCTGATGTACAAAAAGCGGATGTCACCAGAAAAATAAATACGTTGAGAACGAATTTTCGGCGCGAGCTAAAACGTTTAAATGAATTAAACAAAAGCGGATCCGGTGTTGATAATTTCAGTGAACCAACTCTTTGGTATTTTAATGAAATTAGTTTCATTAAAGACAGCGAATCTCCGTGTGCATCTCGCCAGTAAAATTCAAGAATATATTACAGGAGAAATATATGCAATACAATCGTCTGTTTCACTCATCGCACATCCGTACACCAAGAAAACTCACAAAAAATAAAAATTTGACGTCAATCGATTGAACTGTGTAAGGGGTAGCGTCAATCCACACATATACGATGCATGATGTCGACCGATTGACCATGTAAGGGCCCCTTAATGTACACTGCCCCAACTAACTTCTGTTTATCGCTCCTGTTCACAATTACAGGTATCGATTGATTTCGCACCCCCAAAAGAAAACATTACATGGTATCAAGACGAGGTGTTAACAGATAATCTTAATTGCTTAGAGACTATCGCAAGAAAATCGGACTCATTTCAGACATATACAACCGCATTAAATTTCTTAAGCAAATAAACTTAATTATTTAAATACGCAAATAATATAGTTTTTTGAAATGGAACAACCGGTAGGTACGTATTATTTGATAACAAATTAAATGCGTCCATCAAACATCACATTCTGACTGATTTATTATTGATGAATCCTCGGAACTGGTTGTGGTGTAGATCCAAGTTGAAAGAAATTAAATTTAAAATTGTACGATCGACGTCGCATGGTTTACAAAATATTTGAAAATATTTCTCGCAAAATTAATCTCTTAACGCATTGAGGAATTGTGTACACTACAATTAAAAAGCTCTTGAGTTAATGATAAGTTTCGCCAAGGAGGCGTAAACACCATGTAAAATGAGAGTGTAGAACCTTACAGTGGCTCTATGCTAGAGTTTTTAGGCGATATTATTTTGTAGTTAAAACGCCTTTCGATAGAGCGTACTACGTCTTTACATCGCCCTACATTGTGTTTTGGCTGCGATTTATGTGCTGCACAATCCCATGTACATTGCACACATGTCCAATGTCCATGGACTTTACTCACCTTTTGTGAAATTTCTCTTTTTTTTCTGTCAAATTGAGAATCAGTTAGTATATTTTGAAAATGCCGCAAATAATAGTCACCATATTGATTACAATTGGCCGGAAAAAGTTGACAATTGATTGGATTATATTTATCAAAAACCGATATATTTTTAAGTTTAGTCCAGACATGCGAGCGTGCAAAATTAAATTTTTGGAACGAATAAAAGGGACCTACAGATGTATACAGTTGGATGCTTGTCAGACTTTTGCAAGAGATCGACAGTGAATAAACATTTAGTTGTTCCTGGTTCTGGCTTCTGGGTGGGAATTAAACCTTGTAAGAAATCGGATGAGTGCGTATACCTTCTCCTCCATCAGCACATCAGCACACAAACAAACACCATACAAAATCAGTCGACGTTTATTTAAAAAAAATATATATATTAGGCATAAACGGCCCATACAGCGCTTATAGCCGATAACCTAGCTTCTCCAACCATTTGCTTATGCGAAGTGGAAACTTGAGAAGCTTCTTATCACAATTGATACTCTTGGATGTTTGTCAGGCGTTTGCAAGAGGTGGGGCAGTGAAAAAAAAACTTTAAGGTTTTACTTGGCCCCGGCGGAATTCGAACCTGAGACCTTTAGATTAGTAGTCCAACACAATAACCTCTGTGCGATCTCAGTGTAACCGCGCTTATTTTATCAGCAGGAACCAATTTTCGACATTTTTATTTTGGTTATTTTTTTAAAATATTCAGTCATTAACGTTTAAAAAATGCAAAAGAAATTAAAAACAACTCATAAACATAGGGAAGGCTACAGTCCGCTTGGGCAAACTGTTGGATACCCTATTCCTATCCCTCATAAGTAGGCGTGACAAAAGTCTAAGTGAAGGATTTTGTTGTAAACAACGTTTTTGGAAAAAACGATCCTCAAAAGTGGGCATCGCAGAAAACTTTATTAAAGGAATTGTTTAAAACAACTTTAACTACATACAAGTGGGTGATCAAATTATTACGGTCACCTTAAAAAATATAATTTTTTCAGGATTTAGTGCGACGGTGGAAAAACGCCTTAAATGGGCTAAGGTTCATAAGGACTGGACATCCGAAGACTGGATAAAGGTGAAAACTTAATATGTCGGCTTTCAATAGATTTTTTTTTTATATATTGGAGATATATTTTCACGATTTTCGTGGCACGCGTTTTTTTGTAGGTCTGCTTTTCCGCTGAATCAACGGTTCAGATTTTGTCGGATAAGTCCGAGTGCATGCATTCCCTTTTATATTTTTCGTTTGTGTTTGCTCTCTTCCTAACAAACTCGGACTTATCCGACAAAATCTGAAAGTTTTTTTTTACATTATGAAAACATAATATGTAAGATTGGTTCGTAAAACAGTTTTTAGTCCGAACGGCAAAATAAGATAAAGTAACATTTAAAGCGTCCGCATAAGGAACAATAATATAGAATAAGTATACTGTTAATGTTAAAGTTATCTTAAATCATTTGTGTCAAGTATGTAAGTTGATATTAAATTGAATAAAAAAATAAAAATGAATTTAATAGTTAAAGAAAGGGCGACGAATAACACACTTACTTTAAAAAAGCTTCTTTATACCCTATTCTAAGGGTATATTAATTTTGACGCATAGTTTGTAACATACCTTAATATTGCCCGTAGACCCCTAAAAGTTACTATATTTATGATCAGCATCGATAGTAATGTCGATATAGCCATGTCCGTCTGTCCGTCCGTCCGTCGGCAAAAATTAGGAATTTAAACTGGGCCACGTCCACAAACTCAAAAAAACAACAAAATTTTGGAAAAAATCGATTTTTGAGCTAGAAAGCTGAAATTTTTTATATATGATCTATGACTCCTAAAACTGCTCGGGAGATAAAATTTTCAAAATCCGCCCACTGACACGCCCACAAATAAATAAAACAATTTTATTGAAAAACGAAAATTTGAGTTAGGGAGCTGAAATTTATATATACTCTCTATGGGCCCTTTAAGCTCATGTGTAAATATTTTCAAAATCCGCCTACTGACACGCCCACAATAATTTTTTTTTTTTTTTTTGAAAATTCAAAGTTTGAGCTAGTGAGCTGAAATTTATAAGTATATATTAGGGGCCCTTTATGCTCATGTGTTAATTTTTTTTTAAATCTGCCTACTGACACGCCCACAATTAAATAAAACAATTTTATTGAAACACCCAAGTTTGAGATAGGGAGCGTTTTTTTCGATAAAATCCGTTAAATGTTATATATCAAAATATGTAGAGCGTTCTTAACAATTCAACCATACTTAGACTTTTGTCACGCCCACTTATGAGGGATAGGAATAAGAATAGGGTATCCAACAGTTCGCCCAAGGCGGACAGTAGCCCGTCCCTATGTTTTTTATTTCATCTTATATTTATCCTAAGAACTACGTGTAAGTTAAATTTGAGAGATGTAGATGTGGTTCCCATGACCCGAAATTTCCGATTTTTTCCCTTCCATTCAAATCCTATCACTGTGCCAAATTTCAACAATCTACGATGATTGTAAGATGATTATTTTTAAAGCTTGCATTGCGAAGTTAGAGAGGGTTGGTGAAAATGCCTTGCGTTGGTTCTGTGCTTCTTCAGTAACAACAATGTAAGAGAAGAAGCAATCCTGATCTGGCTTGCCTTCCTTTAGTGAAGATTTAAAACAAATTTACTGATAAAAGATAGAGAGTTGTTTTGTCACTTTGTTTTGAAATCGTGTTTAAGTGTTATTCCACTGCTCTGTAGAGCCCTCAGAAAAATAAACCGACCAATTAATTGCTCACAAATGCCTCCATGTGCAAGGCTGCATTTTTGAAATGCTCGCATATTGGTACAAATGATTTGCGTGAGTGTTCGAACGGTTTGCGAAAAATTCGCAAACTGAATTGCGATATGGGTCTTGCAAATCATCCCCAAATGGTTTGCGAGTATTTGCCGAATGGCCCAAAGAGGTGTTCAGACGATTTGCGAACAGTATCCATCCATCCATTGCAACAGGGACTCCAAACTGTGACGCAAAGGCCTAACTCGCAGAAGTTTGCGACTTTTGCAAATCGTGTGCTCATAGCACCCAGAGGTAATTAAAAAACAAACAATCATTCAACAGAAGAAAGGAAATGTTTAACCTATTACTAACCCCTTCCAATTTTTTTCGAACCTAATTAAGGATAAAAACTTTCTAACAACTTTAGACGGGAACTTGTGGTATTGTTTATTCGCGTAATAATTTGCAAACAATAGTAATTAACTCAACTTAGTACCTCCTCTATAATGCTTATGACACAAACACTAGGCACAAAAGACGGTCCAATTGCAAAAAAAAATAGTTTTGGGTATTAATTAAATTTGTTGTGTTTGATAGTTTCTTTATATTTATAGTTATTTCGCTTGAAATTCAGCATGTTCTCTAACGATGGAGTCGATATACAATGATTTATACACACAATTATACAATTTCAAAGGATCTTTGTGTTGCACGGGGTAAAGTTTCAAGGAAATAAGTTCTCGTTTTCTATTTTTAAAAGTTGCAACATTTTTGAAGCGTTGATGTCCTTCATAAGGCGGCAAGAAACAGGAAGAGTTTTCTTTTTCTTCTTGTCAACTTAAAATTGTCAGCATAAGCAAATTATGTATGTCAATGATTTTTTAATCCTGCAGCCCATCTAAGTAATCCAACAGCAGTATGTATAGAATAGGGATGGGAGAAACCTAAACTGCTTTTTTGTTTCGGTTAACCAATTTTTGTGGATGATTTTTTCATCTCGGTTGAAACCGCTGTTTTGTTTAATCCAATAACCGGTTGCAAAAAACAAATCTGCAATCATCAATGTGGAAATATTTGACAAAGTTCATTGGAACTTAATATTAATGAGGAAAAGACAAAGTATTGTCCATCCAATATCAAGAGGCAGTGGGGACCCTCAAAGGCTTCCAGCATAATATACGACCCATAGCAGATGTTCAGCAGGGTACAATCATAAGCAAAGAGCTGCAAAAATGTAAAGAGCTCATCAAAAGGATGAAAGCAGCTGCGGAAAGACAAAAAACTATGAGTACAGAGGTGAAAAGAGGACTGGCTGAACTCCCCTCGACATCATAAAGCATCTGCAGATTAAGAGTCCATACCAGGCAAACGTGCACCCCAAACGGGCCGAAATGGACCAACCAACAATAGCTAGCCGGCAGACGACACCACCGATAAACCCGGAGCCCAAGAAAAGGCCTATATCAAGCCCTCTTGAAAAGGAAACCGGGAAAAAGAAGAAGCAAACACCCGGTAGCATTCCCGCGCGACCTTCATACTCACAGCATAGCACACTAGTTGAAATGCAAGAAGTCAAGCGTGACTCGCCAATAAGCGTGCAATCACGGCATCGGAAACACCCGCTGAGTAGGAATGACGCGCACGCGACACCAAAAGGCGGGTCGGGTAGCCAGAACAAGCCTAGCAGCAAAAAAAAGGCTAGACAATGGCACGGCACCAGTGCACAGAAAGCTCAGAAAGAAGAAAGAGAGACAGCCCAAACCCAGACCCGAGGCGATTCTCATAAAACCAATAGGTTCGCAAACTTACGCCGAAATCTTGCGAGAAATCCGCAGTCAAACCCTGACGACACGGAAACGAAAATAAAATCCGTCCGCCAAACGCAATCAGGAGACGTCCTTCTTGAGCTTACGGCCAAATCAAAGGGCACTGATGGGTTCAGCAAATCACTGAAATCCATATTGGGCTCACGGCAAATGGCTCTCATCCAACTAAATACCAGAGCAGCAAAAGAACTGTTGGGCAGCCCTCGCATTAAAATTGGCTGGGTATATTGCAGAATTACGGGAAAGAGTGGTTATCCCGCGTTGCTATAGATGCTTTGGGTACGGACACCAACAGGCAGCGTGCAAGGGTACAAACCGGAAGGGAAGGACTGTGATTCAACTGCGGAGAGCCAGGTCACAAGAAGGTCGAGTGCAAAACAGTCACCAAGTGCTACTTGTGCGCTGAGCTCAAGTTAACACCTGACTCGCTAGCACATGTAGCGGGTTCGATAAACTGCCAGGTGTTCAAGAACGCACTCCATGAAGCGAAGAAAAGTTTGCCACCATGATGAAAATCCTCCAAGGAAATCTTCACAGGAGCCGAACAGCTGACAACTTGCTTGCCCAAATTCGACTAGACCTTAAGGCCGATGTGGTAGTTATAAGCGAGTAGTACAAAAACAAAGACGTACCTGGCTGGTTTGCGGATCTGCTTGGCACAGCAGCTATCTGGATCCCGGACACAGGAGCAGTGACCATTAAAGACCATGGAGCAGGAAGAGGTTTTGTCTGGGTGAGGTGCGAGAGAGCGACAATAGTCAGCTGCTACCTCACTCCGAACCAAGTTATTAGCGACTTCCGAGGAAAGATAGATGACCTCGAAGATACGATAAGGGAAATAGAGGGCGCAACACTTCTAACCGGTAATTTTAACGCTAAAGCCCTAGAGTGGGGAATGCCCAACACGGACAAGAGGAAAGCAAATACTCGAGATGACCGCCAGACTGGGGCTCAATGTGATGAACATCGGCAACACATCCACCTTCAGGCGACCCGGCAATGCCGAAACCATCCCGGACGTTACCTTTGCTTCAGAAACAATAAGCAGAGATATTCATAACTGGAGAGTCATCGAGGACTATACTGGCAGCGACCACCAATATATCGTCTTCGATCTACAGGCGGAACGACGTGCTCCTCACAGAAACCAAAGGTGAGCACCGATGTGGAAGGTGGACAGACTCAACAAAGACCGCTTTATAGGCGTAATCCAGGAAGGCAAAGACGCGATTATGGAAATGTCAGGTACTTCTGAGTCAAAGGCAGAAGCCACAATGCGGCTCATACACAATGCGTGCGACGCCTCTATGCCCCGATCAAGGAGCTCGAATGGACGCAGAAAATCGGTATACTGGTGGACCGAAGAGATCGCTGCATATAGAAGGATGTAGACACCATCTCAGACGCAAAGTCACGAGGGGAAGGAGATTACACGCTGGAATCAGTGAGGACGTCCTAGCAGACTACAGGAATGCAAAGTTCGAGCTCAAAAGGGCCATAAACATCAGCAAACGACAGAAGTGGGAGGACCTCCGACGAGACGTCAACAATGACCCCTGGGGACTGGGCTATAAAGTAGTTATGCGCAAGCTGGGCGCCCAGGCAATAACTTCTATACTGAGTGCGGACAAAATGCTGGACATAGTGGATACACTCTTCCCCACCCATCCTGTTAGACCCCCTGACGCCTCCACCTCCACTACCCACCAGCAAAATGGACCACCGTTTACCGAAGATGAACTGCTAGCGGTGGCGAACACGCTACAAAATAAGAAGGGCCCGAGGCCCGACGGCATACTAGCGGAAGCCCTGAAAGTGATTGCCCGAACCTGCCCCGAACTTGAGCATGTTCAACGACTGTCTTCGCGATGGGATCTTCCATAAGAACTGGAAAACGCAACGCTTAGTACTTATAAGGAAAGGAAAAGGAGACCCGGATTCCCCCTCAGCCTTCAGACCGCTGTGTATGCTAGACACGGCGGGAAAACTTTTAGAGAAGATGCTCAAGCCGCAACTCACAGCAGCAATTAACAGAGGAGGTGGTCTATCCGACCGACAGCATGGGTTCAGAAGAGGCCACTCTACAATAGGAGCTGTCAATGAAGTTGTAGAGGCCGTGCGAATGGCTCATCAGGGTAATCACCACCCAAAAAAAGTCGTCGTCCTGGCAGCCTTAGATGTGAGAAACGCCTTTAACTCAGCCAGGTGGGCTGATATGTTGAACGCCCTTGAAAATACCTTCAGGATAACGCAATACCTCCTACGGATGGTGAAGGACTATTTAAAGGACCGGCAGCTGTTGTACAACACGACGGAGGGACCCCGCAGAAAGGAATTAACTGCTGGAGCTGCGCAGGGATCCATACTGGGCCCCGATCTGTGGAATATCTCCTACGATGGAATACTCCGCATGGAAATGCCTGAAGACACGTTCCTAGTAGGTTACGCAGATGACATCGGTGTGGTGATTACAGCAAAGGATACCGAAGACGCACAGAGAAGGCTTAATCAGGTCATGAGACGCGTGCACGCCTGGATGGAAGACTATGGCCTTTGTCTACCAGCAGAAAAAACAGAGATAGTACTTTTGACTAGGAGATACATCCCGACAATCGTTGAGTTCCAGGTAGACTCCGAAAGCATTACCAGCAAGACGGCAGTGAAATACCTGGGAATAGCCATTGACTCCAAACTTACGTTCTGGCAACATATAAAGTCGGCATCAGCTATTAAGCTAACCTTATCACTCAGCAGGCTCATGGCGAACGTAGGTGGTCCAACGGCAAACAAAAGAAGATTGCTCATGTCGATTACTCATACTCATGCCATTCTCTTGTATGGTTGTGAGATTTGGGCCGATGTACTCAGACAGGAGAAATACAGTAAGAGAATTGCAGCAGTGCAAAGACTAGGAGCACTTCGAGTTGCAAGCTCCTACCGAACAGTGTCGGAACCAGCCGTTCCCGTCGTCGCGGGAGTGACCCCGATCGATATCGTAGCGACAGAGAGGAAGTACGTGTACGAGAGCAAGACGGAAGCAGGTGTGGAATCGGCCACTGCAGAGGCGAAGCGGTTCAGCAAACAAGAATGGCAGAGAACATGGAGCTGTGAAACAAGAGGTAGATGGACGGCGCGGCTGATCAGGAACATTGATGAATGGACACGGAAACACGGTGAAGTGAATTTCTATGTCACTCAGTTCCTGACTGGACATGGATACTTCAACCGATACCTCCACAAATGGGCAAAGTAGGGAGCGCAGTCTGCAAATATGGCGACTCCTCGGAGGACGATGCTTACCACACCTTTTCCATCTGTAGCAGATGGGCAGCTGAGCGAAACAGGCTAGAGTCTGAAATAGGTATTTTCACCCCAGATACCGCCGTAAACCAGATGACGACGAGTACCGACGCCTGGAACAAAATCTGTTCATTTATCGAAACGGTACTACGATCAAAAAAGAGAGAGGAAGACGAAAATATACCCGCACAAAACGGATGAAATCCTCGCCGACACGAGAAGTGTTTCAGCAGGCACAGACGTCTTGGGCCACAGAAGACTAACAAGACGGCGTCCTTTTACGACTTATAAACGGCGCCACCCTGATGTACTGCCAAGAGCGGTTCCAGGATGGCTTGTAGGCCGTAAGCGGGGAGAGTTTAGTCCGTGAGAGTCTGACACACCAAGTGGTGATGGCCTACCACTTGACGGGTGATGTACCGTATTCTCTCCCCCATAAAAAAAAAAAAAATATATCAAGAGGCACGAAGCTCCATAAGAAAACCAGTTTTTACATGGAAAGCTGTGTCTCTCGATATTGGACGGACTATGTATTCTATCAACAACCAAACAGACAGCTGTCCACCGCCTAGGACAAAACGTCACTTACGTCACTTCTAGGTAGTTAAAGAGTTCATTCACTTTGGAGAAAACATCAACTCCACGAATGACATCTTAGTGAAGATCCGACGGAGAATTACCTTAGAAAACCGCTGCTACTTCGGTTTGGCAAATCAAATGTTTTCGAAACTCGTCCCTCGAAAGACAAAATGCATGCTCTATTGAAGCCTAATCCTACCAGTGCTGCTTTATGGTGCTGAGTTCTGGACGACAAGTAGGAAAGAGGAGCTAATATTGATTTATTTTTAAAGAAAAATATACTCCGTCGGATGTTTGGTCCCGTATGCGAGGAGGGCGAATGGAGGAGAAGATATAACCGCGAACTCTATGAGCTGTACAGAGATGTGGATGTAGTCCAAAAAGCTAAATCACGTCGACTACATTGGCTCGGTCACATTGAGCGAATGGGCAATAATGTTCCAGCTTAGAGGATGTTCGACTCCCAGCACCCAGGTTCGAGAAAGCAAGGAAGAACGAACATCCGTTTTAAATACCAAGCCATCGCGGATGCCAGAGCACTTGGTCTGGACAACCGGAAGCAGCGTGCCCGGGATCGCAGAGGATGGAAGGCTGCAGTGTTTCAGGCAGAGACTCCACGGAGCGTGAGCCCATCAAGTAGTCATTAAAAATCATGTAAAATAAAACCTATAGCACCTATAGAGCTAGTATGCAGACGATTTAGTGAGATCTGACTCTTAGAGCCTCGCAAGTCCGCCTTTGGCCAGATGTGCTTAGTCGCTAGACACGTAGTACCACCTAAGGTTTGTTTTCTCGATTGCAGACAGCTTGAATAAAAGTAGCAAGCGATTTGTATACTCAGAGAACCCTTTTCAGGTAAAAAAGGTAGTTTGGTTCCATTTTTCATCTGGACATCCCAAAATGAACTGGAAGGAATAGTGACTTGAAAGTTATTTCCGAACTGTAATTGGGGTTAGTGTAGTCTATGTTTTCTGGTAGAGACACAAATGAGTCCAGAATGATGGAGTGGCCAATATTATTGTTAACCCACTGCGAAGTAGCTTTAAGGCGGACAGCAGGACAGGCCGCTGTTTGCCTGCTAAAATGTCGCGGGGTAACAGATGTAGCAGAATATCTAGTGCTGCGGAGGGGGTGATTCAGAGTGCTCCGCTTATGCACAAACATGCTGTGCGTTGGACTTTGCCAGCATATCACAGTTTGTAGCTTTACCTAGGGCAGTCCACCAGACAGCAACCCCGTATGAAAGAATACATATATTAATGCAACCATTGTTATTAACACGGAGACCTGTAAATTTACATGTATACGAAATAACGGACCACAATGTAATAGCGATTTTCTCAATGAAAAATGACAATAAATAGTACAAAAAAGTGGTCTGGGTGCGACCCGAAAGGTCCACACGACTAACTTCCCAGTGGGATCAGTATGATTTATGCGATTAGTGGGAAATTTTGAAATGTGGTTAACCATAAGATATGGTTAAGAATTATTTAATTTTAAAAAATGCTCTTTAATATTGTTCATGGAAATTAAATGTTGTTAATAACAGCAAAGTGTTATATACATACATATATTAATGCAACCATTGTTATGAACACGGAGACCTGTAAATTTATATTTACGCGAAATAACGGACCACAATGTAATAATGATTTGCTCAATAAAAACTGACAATAAATAGTACAAGTAAAGGCAAATTATTTTAGTTATTTATTTACTAATAAAAAACGGCTGGACCGATTTCGCTGGAAACTTAATCAGTTCTGAGTTACGTAATTACGCTTCGAATAAACCTGGTCGCATGTCAATATCATCTTTGGTTCTTGAGATAATCGCGGCGAAAGATAATTTCGAACGCACATACAAACATACGCACATACTTACATACATACACAAACAGAGACATCTCTATAAAAACGTTGGATTTGGATTCTGATGACCTTGAAACGTGTAGATATGTCAAAATCCGCGATTCACAAAATCGGGCCCATTTCAAGAACTTCCACTGGGAAGTTAAAAATAGTACAAATCATCAATTTCAAAATTCAGCTAGTTGCCTTTATTTTTTTAGTTATTTATTTACTAACAAAAAACGGCTGGGCCGATTTCGCTGGAAACTTAATTCCATGTCAATAGCATCATTGGTTCTCCAGATAATCGTGGCGAAAGATAATTCCGAACGCGCATACGCACATACGTACATACACACACCCAGGCATCTCTATAAAAGAGTTGGATTTGGATTCTGGTGACCTTGAAACGTGAAGATATGTTAAAATCCGCGATTCACAAAATCGGCCCCATTACAAGAACTTCCACTGGGAAGTTAATAAAGCCAAATTATTTTAGTTATTTATTTACTAACAAAAAACGGCTGGACCGATTTCGCTGGAAACTTAATCAGTTCTGAGTTACGTAATAACGCTTCGAATAAACCCGGTCCCATGTCAATATCATCTGTGGTTCTCGAGATAATCGTGGCGAAAGATAATTCCGAACGCACATGCGTACATACGCACATACGTACATACACACACCCAGAAAATGGAGTGAATCCCTTCCAGAGGAATTCAAAAATGCTGCGGTCACCATGTGGCCAAGTAACAGCACTGCAAATGGACACGGTGTAAGGAGAGCTACCTCGCGCAGAGAACAACGAGGCAACTGATTTTCATAAACTTGGAGAGCAGATTAGAGCATTAGTGGACATGCTGGAAGATGGAAAAAGGCGATCGATTCATCAACCGATGAGAGATGCCATCGAAAGCATAAAAGCTCTCTACGAACTGTCTGCGATTCGACTGAAAGAGGAGAGGGCAAAGGAGGTGATTAGAAAAAACAACTCCTCACAAACTTCACCCTGGCTTAAGACGACCCTGGAATCTAAAAGAAGACAGGATCCAGAAATCGAAACCCCTGTGCCGAAAAGAAAACAGGAAAATCCTGCAGTAGAATCCAAGGAGAAAGCTGCAGTGGCCGGCGTTAAAACCCCGGGGAACAGGCAAAAGAGGGCCAACGCTTCTAATAAGAACAGAAACAAGCAGTTGCCCAAGGAAGAAGGTCGATCTAAAATCGCCCACAAAGAGCTAGCTAAGAAGCACCAGCCGGCTAAGAAAGGTAGACCCGATGCCATCGTCATCGAATCGAAGGGGGTCTTGTCCTACGCGGATATACTACGCAGCGTTAAGGCAGACCCCAAGCTGGAAGAAATGGGCAAAGCTGTATCCAGGATTAGGCGAACACAGAAAGGTGAACTTCTCATACAGCTCAAAGAAGCTGGAGACAAAACTGCCGAGTTCAAAACTGTCATCAGTGAAGCCTTAAAGGAGCAAGCAAGCGTAAGATCGCTCTCTCACCGCGTTATTATCGAGTTCAAGGACGTGGATGAGATTACCTCGAAAGAAGACATATGCGAGGCAATTAAAGCGCAATTTGGAACAGTGGTATTGCCAACAGACATTCTGTCCTTGCGGAAAGCATACGGCGGTACACAGACCGCAACGGTTAGTCTTCCAGCAGAAAGCGCAGGTAAACTGTTGGAAACAAGGAAAATAAAAATAGGCTGGGTTGTCTGCCGCATTCGTGAGCGGATATCGCTAAGAAAATGCTTCAAATGTCTAGAGTTTGGCCACCTAGCCAAACAATGCAAAAGCTTAGAAGATCGATCTAAGCTCTGTAGGAGATGTGGAACGGAAGGCCACATAGCAAAAGACTGCTTTAAGGAGCCATCGTGCATGTTTTGTAAAAAGAACCACCCAGAACAGGCGAAGCATATAGCCGGAAGCAGTAAATGCGCGGTATTTAGGAGAGCCATCACCAGCAGAACCTAAATCACTGCGAAGCAGCCCAGGATCTCCTGGCACAAACAGCAAAAGATAAGGAAGCGGACATAATTTTGATCAGCAAACCGTACAAAACTCTCGATAGCAACGTATGGATCTGTGACAAATCGAAAAAAGCTTCTATATGGATAACTGGAAGACATGCTTTCCAAGACACCTTCGAACAAGCGAACGGCTTCGTGCGAGCCAAAATAAATGGAATACATTTCTACAGTTGTTACGCTAGACCGGGTTGGACGACAAACTAATACCAAACGATGCTGGATAACCTGGCAAGGGATGCTTATGGACGGTCCCCAGTTATTATTGCTGGCGACTTCAACGCATAGGGAACAGCGTGGGGAAGCAAACTAACCAATGCCAGAGGACGTATACTTTTGGAAACATTTGCACCTCTGAACATAGGCTTGGCAAATAGAGGTCGAGTTAATACATATCGTAAGGCAGTAATGGGTTCGATATATTTATTACCTTCGCCAGTAACTCTATCCTACGAAGTATAAAGTGGCGAGTCAGTGAAGAATATACGCAAAGCGACCACCAAGCGATAATATTTGAAACTGCTGATAAAAGTAAACTAAAACACCCCAATCCAGCGGGACCAAAATGGAAAGACGCGCTCTTTGACAAGGATACGTTTGAAGAATTGATAAGCACAGACAACCAGAGACAGAACGAAAGGGCAGAAGCCATGTCGGCCCAACTCGTCCGTGCTATCACTACAGCGTGCGATGCAGCAATGCCCAGGAGAGTAAGCAGCAAAAAGCGTGCACCATGCTATTGGTGGAATGAGGACATAAAAACATTGAGAGCAGCGTGCCTAAGAGCCAGGCGAAAGGTCCAACGATCCAGAGGGAGAGCTGACTTTCAAGAACACCTGAATAACTTTAGAATAGTGAGACACGAACTAAAAAGGGCTATCAAGGAAAGTAAGGCAAAATGCTTTAAGCGTATATGCGACGAAGCTGACATTAACCCCTGGGGAACAGCATACAGGATGGTTATGACGAAGCTGAAGGGCTGTAGAACCCCCCAAATAACATGCCCAAGAATGTTGAGATCTATAGTAGAACACCTTTTCCCCAAAAGACCAGCTACTATGTGCAGCATAATAAGAGAGGTTAATCCAGATGATATACCTGTTATTACTCTGGAGGAGCTGCTAAAGGCATGCAGCAGGATAGGTGACAGCAAGGCGCCCGGACCAGACGGAATCCCAAATAAGACATTGAAGGTGGCTGTTACAAAGAGACCAGGCCTCTTCATATCAACAATGCAGAGGTGCCTAGAGGAAGGAACCTTTCCTGAGAAATGGAAAATGCAGCACTTGGTCCTGCTTCCGAAAGGAAAGAAGCCTCCAGGAGAACCATCGTCCTACCGCCCTGACACCATGGGAAAAATCTTCGAGAAGATAATCTATAACAGACTTCTCGCAGTGGCTGAAGAGAAAGGAGCCATCTCAGACCGACAGTTTGGCCTCAGAAGAGCGCGTTCTACAGTTGATGCTATAAGAGCGTTGGTCCACATAGCTGAAAGTGCCATAGAAGGAGTAAGATGGCTCTACGGCACAAAGGAGTATTGTGCAGTAGTTACGCTGGACGTCAAAAACGCCTTCAATTCCGCGAACTGGTCATTCCTAAGAAGATCTCTCGCCACAATGTATACACCATATTACTTGCTGAGGATAGTGACGGACTAATTTAACAACAGGAAGTTAAGGTATTATACCGACGAAGGAGTCAAATACTACAAGGTTACCGCGGGCGTCCCACAGGGATCCGTACTGGGGCCGCTTCTGTGGAACATCATGTATGACGGAGTCCTACGATTAATGCTACCTCGCGGAGTATCGATAATTGGATTTGCCGACGACATTGCCATCGTGACAGTAGCTAAACAGATCCATGAAGTGGAATCAGCTACAAATGAAGCAATTTCCAGGATAAAACACTGGCTAGTATCCGCCGGACTAGAACTAGCCGACCATAAAACAGAAGCTGTCCTTATAACAAGTCGAAAAACCATTGAATTCGCCAATTTCCAGGTGAGGAACCAGATCATCAGATCCAAAGATCTGACAACAGACTGCAGTTCAAGACGCACGTGGAGTACATTACAACGAAAGCATCGCAAATACAGGGAACTCTCTCACGCATACTACCTAACATCGGTGGACCTGGATACGCTAGGAGGAACGTTTTATCAAAAGTAGTCAGTTTAGTCCTTCTTTACGCCGCCCCGGTTTGGGCGGGGGCACTGGCGATAAAAGAAACAAGCAGAAAACTATCATCAGCATACAGGCTTAGCGCGTTAAGGACAATCTGTGGTTTTCGAACCATCTCGGACGAAGCGGCCTTCGTCATTGCTGGAATGATACCCATAGACATTCTAGTGGGCGAGATGTTGAGGATCTACAACAGAAAAACGCCGGGCGGACTAGATGCAAGTGAAATGCCAAGAATTAAAGCAGAAGAAAGAGCAGCTTCAATTGCTATATGGCAACCAAGGTGGAACAACACTACAAAAGGCAGATGTACATACAAGCTGATCCCGTCAATCGAGACCTGGACAAAGCGAGCACATGGAAACAGCAACTACCACCTTACGCAGTTCCTGACTGGCCACGGCGGCTACCGCAAATACCTACATCGATTTGGACACGATAGCTCGCCATTTTGTTCAGATTGTCCAGACCAGGAGGAAGACACGGAGCACGCAGTTTTTCATTGTAGGCGATTCGTATCATGGAGAACGAATCTGCCCAATCCATCTTTCGTAATAGATCATATGTTGCAGTCGGAGGACAATTGGACGACAGTTTGTAATCTGGTAACAACTATCCAAAATGAACTGCGGAGAGTAGAAAGGCTAAGGATAGCATCAGAAGCAGCAGAAGCGTCAGAAGCAACTGACACAAGACAAGACGCATAGCATGAATTGCTAACCAGCCCCGCGATGTAATACCTAACGGCAGTCCCGCGGGGAGAGTGGTTGACGTCTGCTGGGTGTGGATTAGTACGTAGGCGCATTCCTGGCATTGATTATTCGGGTTTGCGAATCGTGCATGCCATCTTTTGAAGATTACCACATCCATTGGCACAGCCAAGAAAAAAAAAAACACCCAGACAACTCTATAAAAATGTTGGATTTGGATTCTGGTGACCTTGAAACGTGAAGTTATGTCAAAATCCGCGATTCACAAAATCGAACCCATTACAAGAACTTCCACTGGGAAGTTAACAAGTTTTTAAATTATAAGTAGGTGCATGTTCCAGACATTTGTGTTTTTTTTTTCTTTCTTTACGATGAGGTTATGATATCCTGACCAGGGACGGGCTAAGAATTTCATTGGAGCGCGCCCAAAAAGAAGTGCTTTTCGTAAAAGGTGACCAAGGGGACAAATCACATCTAGGCAATTTTAACATCCACGTAAGCATGCGACGCATTTTTTTTTTTTGTAAAACTCACACGCACTGTGTTGAGTACATACCTTTATATTGAATGTACACAGCGCAGCCATTAAAGATGTAAGGGTTTAGAGAACAGGGTGAAATGCCGACGCACGTTGGTTTTCAATGTCTGTAAATTATTATGTAAAGGAAAAAACAGAGCTCTACCAATCGTTCCATATAAAATCTTGAAACTCGTCCGGTAGTGTCCATGCAAATCCGTGGGCTGAAACAATTGGATATCAACGGTCGTTGTCGTAAAAGGACGATCAAACAAAAATCAATAACAGGAGCACGCACGCGTCGAAATCGTAAAAAAAAACAGGCCAGAATCAAACAAATGCAGTAACACCAGCATTTGATTGGTCTCAGTAAAGAAGTTATCCGATTAATGGAAGCCTGCCGATGTTTATTGAGGGGGCACCGGCGAATCTCCCAGGCGGACCAGTAGGGATGCCATCAGGGTAACGACACTTTCAATTCTGAACGTAATTTCACCGTAAACAATCGAGTTACATAGTTGGGCACCTGGCTTTAATCTTCTATAAGGTAGTCTTCTTGTTTTCTGCAGCCTGATGAAGAAACTCCGAAAATTCGCAACTTTCAAAAGCCTGCAAACACAAAGAATAGGTATAACCTCTGAACCAAAGGCCACTGAAAACATCTAACTATAGGTAACCAAATTCAAGGGAGCTATTTCAATCGCAAAAGATGATATATGTAATTAGTAATTGTCACAAAATATGTACATCTGTAATCAGTTTTGTTTGATGCATGGATGCGGGCAACGATAATGCTTAATCATAATTTTACTGTTTGACGTGCATATCGATTAAGAACTAAGCAAACCTTGGTGATACTCAAACAGGAGATCGATTGAGTTGAATTTTTCGCTAGATCTGTATAGTTGACCCGGTGGGTAGTCTTTTTATAAAAAAGTTGAATTTTTTTTATTTATTTTTTTAATTACTACAAATAATATTGATAAACAGAAAATGCTATAGAGAACTATGAAAAACGTTGTTATGTAAATACAAACATAATCTTTTAGATTTTGACAATGCTACGAGTATGTATGAAATAATTTTTAAGAGAAGATACAGTGGACAACTACATATGTAAATTTGTTCTTTTTTTTCCTACGAATTTTAACGAATGTACTTTTAGGCCGAACGGAATTTGAAACAAAACTATCACGTTTATTTTGTAGTAAAAAAAAATCGGTTTGAAAAATTAACAAATACATACTCATGTTCTCTATAGCTATGCAAATACAAAAAAAAACAGTTTGCTTACCGGGAGCAGTGGGCTGATATTCCATTTGTGGCAAAAGAAAGCATGTCAGTACCTAAATAGGATAAAAAATCGAATTACAAAATTAAAGACATATGTAATGTATGCATAGAAATGTATGTAATGTACATATATATATATTATGAATTGAAAAGGTTTAATTAATACATTAATAAAGTCTCAGGCATATCGCAAACTCAATGACTATACCTCACCCTTATCACAAGAAAGTGCCAAGGTATTAAGAAAAATGTGGTATGATATTACGCATGCGGTTGTGCTATCTCTTTCTCGATTTGTGTCTATATTAGACTTAAATAAGCGGAACAAGTGTATGCATGTGGTTATTATATATATCCGTCAGTGCGGGCTATCGCATGGACATAAGTCCAACAAATATCATTTAAGACCTGCCACAAGAAAACACAATTGGATACGCTTCAGGGAGGAGTTTGGGAAAACTCTCAAAACACCAACCAAAATCAGGACGAGAAAAAAGGCTGTTGAAAAAATTAACTGACGTGCCCAGCAAACAAAACCCTTGCAGAACGCCATTGTCTTACAACCAGCCCCGATTACCGAGACTGTGAGTGAGCCGAGACAAAAAACTCGGCGTAGCTGGTTATTGGTAACGGACGAGGCTATCAAATACACTTTCGCGTCTTTTGACGGCTTCAAGTCACCTGACACGGACGGAATGTACCCAGCCATGCTTCAACAAGGTACAAACCAGTTGCTACCGACTATGAAGAAAATCTTCACCGCTGTCCTGGCACTGACATACATACACAAACCCTGGCGTACATTTAGACTGGCATTTGTACGAAAATTGGCAGAAATGACTACATACTCACTTGCCAAGAGCTTCAGACCAATCAGTCTGACTTCCTTCTTGCTGAAAATCATGGAAAGGCTGGTCGAGCTTCACGCGCGCAAAAATGCTTTGCGATTGCACCCACTATCTCAGATGCAACATGCCTATCAACGTGGAAAATCTTGCGAGCCTGTGCTCGAAAATCGATTTGGTAGAATCGAGAGCGGGCTTAACAAGAAAGACTACACGATCGGCGTTTTCATCGATATTGAGAGTGCTTTCACCTATGCGACTTTTGACAGAATGTGTAGGTGTAGCCGTGCCAGGTCATTGGTGCTGTGGATTAAAGCAATTCTAGTGCATAGAACGTTGGTTGCGGATGAGGATTGTGGCTGAGATGGCGATGGAAGCTGCCCGAAAGGTGACATTCTGTCTCCACTGCTGTGGTGCATGCTGGTCGACTCTCTGTTGAATGCTCTCAACAGTTCTAACGTCTACTGGCGAACACCGAACACGGATGATGTTGCCGTACCTTCTGTTGGGTCATGCCTAGCGGCTGCGCCATAGCGCAGGAGAGGTGGCTTTTGGTATAGCTCCCACTGGAGTTTTGATGAACTTGCGTGACGGTTGTCCATTGACCCCTGTCTTATGGATATGCCGTCCGATGTAACGACAATGGAACTTCGTTGATACGCAGTTACGAAGTCGACTTTCCTCGTGTTCAGGACTGGCTTTGGCCAGACTCTGAGCCTGGAAAGGAACGCAGTCGAATCTTCACGGATGGCTCCAAAAGCGATCAAGGATCTGGTGCTGAGGTTTTCATTGAGAGCGACAACATTAGACTTTTCTTCTTCTTGTTAGGCAAGCATGGGTCACTCTTCCAAACGGAGAGTTATGCTATCCTAATGGCTATGGATTATGTTGTGAGGAATCTTGCTCAACCCTATCAAAATAGTTCGTGAATGCAAAATCTCTCTGAATTCAGTCGGAAGTTTGAATTCAGTGACTTGTCCGGGTCCCGGGTCATAACGGGATCACTGGAATTGAGATCTCCGATCAACTTGCTGGGCAGGGCTCAAAGGAAGACTTCTCAGGACCTGAACCGGCGTTATGTCTGCCTGCGTCCACGGTCAGGCCTCCTGCTGACGGTTGGGTTTCATATAAACTCAATCGCAGATGGCATGACTCTCCAGGGTGCAGACAGACTAAACGAATGCTTCCCGACGTCTGTAAAAAATCTGCATCATTCTTTGTGTCTCTCAACAGAAAAGACTGCACACAAATTACTGGCGTTCTTACAGGCCATTACGCTTTAGCCAAGTAGTCTTAAGGTGCTAGGCTTAAGCGATACCACGAACTGCGAAACGATGACACTGCGGAACATTTCCTTTCTGATTGGCCTGCTTTTGCTCGCATCAGGTGGCAGGTATTGCGTGCTAGGCTCCTGAGTGTTCCAGTGTAGAACGTCCCGCACCTCAAGAAAAAAAGCACAATCGTGGAATTTTACCTTATTGTTTTAAATTATTTGGATCTATTGATAAATCTATCCGATGCAGTTATAGCGTCGTTCTTCGAGAGCTGAACAGGGGCATAAGAGCTGGCGGCTATATTTGTGGGCCGAACGTCCTATATAGGTATATATATATAGGACATATATTTCCTTTTCATCTGTGCAGCTTCTGTAGAAGTCATTCGTTAAAATGCTTAGCCTTGTAGAAATGTTTCCGATAATTCAGTGTCCAGTTAATACCCCGACGAGCACAAGGATTTGATTTTTATCAAAAAAAAAAAAACTAGGATTTTTGATCTTTTAACATTGATAGCAGTCAACTGCGAACCCAAAAATGAAGTTGGTGGGTAAGTTGAAGGCTGGTAGCAGCTCTCATCTAAAAGCATGTCCAATTCAGAGCCATTTCTGGCCAGCTTATCAGCCATTTCATTCTATTTAACTCCAACAAAGCTGTACTGTGAGGTTTAAGGGCTGAAACGCACTGCGTCCTACACAACACATTTCGGTCTTACAAGATTGGAGTTAATATATTTACGAGTAGGTACGGCCTGACTGTCTACGCAAATGGTTATCGTAAAAATATCTGGTTAAAGACGGACGAACTAAGGCTGGGCACAGGATATCCAAGGCCCATCGTCCAACTTGAACAGAAATAAATCCACCCTAAAGGGTATTTTGAAACCAAACAGATCTCAACTAGACACTGTCTTTTCAAGAATACTGCCAGCAGACTGGGACTTTTATGCTTCACGGTGGATAGAAGGAAAGAAATACCTGAGGACAAATAACTACTTCTTAAGTTAACTTAAGCATCCATAGACTCCCACCAAACTGTTGGATTATTAAAGGAAAATAAAATATTTTTTTTTAAAATGTTGGCAACTTTTATAGTTTGCTCTTCCAGGGATTCCGATAGACCCAACATACTGTTAAGTACTTTAAGACAGCTTAAGCCTAATTATTCTAAGTACCCTCTGTCCTATTTTTTAAATACCCTAATTCGTTTCAAACAAATCTTCACTTACCTGTTCTCCTGTCGTTTCATCAATGTCCGGTTGAAACGTCAGTAACGGTTGAGCTTGATTCTCTGACAGCCAAACTGCTTTGAGTTGCAAATTAACAAGCGAATATGGTAAATACTGCAGTTGATTGCCTGACACATCTAAAACATGTAACAGTGTACAGTTGCCCAGCTCCGGTGGTAGCTTCTTCAGTTTGTTATCCCTTAAGCTAAGAACCCCCAATTTTGCACACATTCCAATCTCTAGAGGTATACAGTCGAGGGCATTTCGATCGACATTTAAATTATTTAATTTATTCATCCTACCAATGGATGTGGGTAGTTCTGTGAGGAAGTTTTCTGTTAATATTAATTCTTGCATACTCTCACATCTGAAAATAAATAAATAACGAAAAATAAATAAATAATTAGGCAAACAAGTATTCAACATTCTCAAAGTGCCTGGCTGATTTATTATCTCACAAACAGTCTGAATGTAAACTAAACCTGAGATCAATGTTTTCAGATTGCGACTTAAGTGTTTCTATTGTGACTCTATCGATTACTTAATTTTTATTTTCCTATTAGTGATATCATACGCCATGGGCATTGTTTGTTTTTTTCTTAGTTGTATGTATATATTACGATAAAATAATAGTTTGTGAATGTGTTCAAGGTGGTGGTGGAGTGTGTTTGGTTTGGATCTATAGTCTATCTATCAAATTTGATCCATGATAGAGTGTTCCGACTAAAACCCATTTTGGGCATGTCAAGGTCGACAACATTGACTGAGAACCTGTTGTTTTACGATTAAACGGTGTTTTGTTTCGATGGTATGCCATTAAAAAACTATGTGAAGTATTTTGTGAAAAGGTACGATAAAGTCGGTACGCACATGCAAGATATGACGCATACGTAAGACAAAGATTTTTGATTTTATATGTATGGAAAAAAAGAAGCGATAGCAAATAATTAGTTGGTTGTTTTTTTAGTTAGTAAAAGGCTGGTAATCGGGAATCTAATCAGCCTTGCACTAGCTCATCCAGAAATTAATTAGATATAACTATATTAAAACTGTCAATCGAGCATGATGTTTGTACATTATTGTTTAACTAATTTTCCCACCAAAAATTTACAGCATATAAAACATTCCACAAGGCAAAGCTAACAAAGCAATATAAAGTTTTTTTTTTTTAAATTTAATTGTTCCTATTAGACACATTGTGACTTATCATCGCAAACACGGCGCATATTTTTTATTGGCACAGTAAACACATCATGTGGAAGTCAAATAAAATATTCGATGAAATACATTGATGTCATTGGACTTGGTAATGTGTAAAGAAGGTATTATTGCGATTGCGAACGTCTGAGAGATATCAGAGTTTCAACTGTCATTAAAAGCTTCTCAAATGTGCATTTCTCATTTAACTTAAAAGTGTAGGTCTCTTCCACTTCCCCCAAGCAAATGTTTGGAGAAGCTAGGTATTAGGCCATTTACGGCTTCTAATACCTAATATTTATTTATTTATTTTTAAAGTCTTTTTAAAGGAGCATGCGAAGTCTAAGAATACTTCGAAAAGGGAAACGACCTCTAAGGAAAAAGCTTCGTGTAGCGAACATTTCATCGCCTCATCGTTAAAGAGGAGCTAAATTTGGTAACATTGCAATATTTCACGAATTCGTCAACACAAAAAATTTAGTGCCCTAGAACCAGACAGGGCACTTCAACGGTCGTCATTAATTAAATTCTGTACCTGCATTTTCTGGAATCCATAATTCAACTTATCGTTCAATATTTTTTGATAAGACAAACATTCTGATCCCAATATAACTACAGTGGCAGGCGACCTTCTCATCGCTGTTAAATGTCATTTCGTCGCGACGCACGCCAGCTCATATTAATCTCTAATTGGATTAGGAGTTCTTATCAATATCAATATCCTTTCCGATGAACACTGTGACCATGAGTATTGTACCTGACAGCCGTGCGGAAGTCTGCTTGATTGCATATTACTTCGTTCGCTATGTGAACGACTTACTTATTTGCTTATTGTAACGCATTATAATCTTCTAAGATGACCTACACTTCACTAGCATTTGTTGGACGCAGTGTCTGATACACAAGTAATGATTCAAACCGTTAAAATAAGCTCAAATGACATCTTATCTTTGACAGCTTTACAGCTATTGGCTTAAGCTAGGTAAATGACATCCTTTATTTATATGGAAACTTACCTAGTGGATATACACTGGCATACATTTTGCAATCGATTTTCAGTCGTTATACCTACTGGAAATTTTATACCCGGAAACTTTTATTACCTGTCAACAGGTACTTACATATTTTAACAACAGTTAGTCACAAAATTAAAGGGTTAATAAGAAACGACCGCTGGAATTTCCCAGGATCAAACAATGAACTACTTGAAAAGCGTATAAAAGAATGCGCACTGGGATGAGGCCATTGCGAATATTTCGTTGCAGGAGTTCACATCAGCGATTTTTTTCAAACTTTTGTTCAGAATATTTAAAAAAGCGTTGAAAAGAACTATTTTTATTTAGTTTAAAAAATGGGTTCCGGAAAGACTTTGACAGCGACAGAAAGAGGAAAAATAGATGCTTTCAAGGAGTTAGGACTCGCAGGCCGAGAAATTGCAAGGAGGCTAAATAGAAGTAAGACTGTTGTAAACAGTTCTCTTGCGGATCCACAACACTATGGGAAAAATCAAAAAGGACGCACGGCAGATGCAAGAACATTGCGAGAAAAGCGGGTTACGACTCGCCTCAAATTCTACTCTACCAGTGACTAAAATAGGGAACAGCAGCGGAGAATCAGCCAGCATAGCAACGGTAAAAAGGATAATACGAAAAAGTGGTACTATACAGAGAAGAAAACTTAAAAAGAAACCTGTTTTGAGGCAAGTACAGAAGGAGCATCGAATGAATTTTGCAAGAGAACATGTCGCTTGGAGCAGTGAATAGAAACGCGTTGTCTTTTCGGATGAAAAAAAGTTTAACCTTGACGGTCCCGATGGTTAGAAATCTTATTTCCATGATCTAAGAAAGGAGGAGCTTATTTCGGCAAGACATCACAGCCGTACATCAGGGGTAATGTGTGGGGAGCTAGTATGGTACAATCGAGTTGGAGTTTTTGTCCACAACAATGAACGGAAACAACTACAAATGTTCGCTGGAACGGTCATTTCCAAAAGTGGAAAACCTTTTTGGACCCCTGGCTAGGATATTCCAGCAAGACAATGCCCCTATCCACTTTTCTAGGGTTGTTAGAAGTTGGATTCAATCAGAAGACGTGAAACTTTTGCCATGGCCGCCCTATTCAACGAACTTAAACATAATCGAATATGTTTGGGCATGGTTATCTCGTAAAGCGTATGAAGGCGGCAGACAATTTGAAAACAAGAACACTTTAATCGAAGCTATTCGTGATGCCTCTGCCTAAATTTCTCTTCATTATTTAAAAAATGGCGGGCATACTCATTATTAATGTAGAAAAACATAATAAATAAATGTTTTAAAACCATAAAATGTAAACAAAACATTTTATTAATTTTTTTTATTTCTTTCCAAGATTTTGCATGTGGCCTCGCCTCATCCTAGTGTGCTTTTTATACGCTTTTCAAGTAGTTCATTGATTGATGTTGGCAAATTCCAGCGGTCGTTTCTTATTTACCCTTTAATTTTATGACTTACTGTTGGGAAAATATGTACCTGTTCACATGTAGTAAACGTTTCTGGGTATAACATTTCCAACAGGTATAAAGACTCGAAATCGCCTCATGTATATGAAAGGTAGGATTTTGTAGCGTTTCCCTTGTATCTGCTAATGCAAATATGAAGAAGACAGACCAATGTCTAATTTATTGACCGAAGGTAACTGAAGTCGAATGATCGCTGGAACTCTAGTTAAGATCTCTGTTATTCACGCAAAAGCTTTTGCCATAATCTAACTCTATATCTAAACGTTATCAGTGCTTTTAATGTTATTCTTAAAATCTGATATAAGTAAAAAGTGTACTCACGCTCCAATAGTCTTGTTCACGCTATGTAAACGATTTTGGTCCAATTTTAAAATAGTTAACCGACTTAGTTTAGCAATTCCATCTGGCAATGATTCTAGTAAATTTTGTGATAAATGTAAATCAGTTAAATTTTGCAGGCCACCAATTTCTTCGGGCAGTTCTTCTAGTCTGCAAATATAAAAAAAAACCTTTCGTACGGCTATTTTCGATTTTACATCAAACCAAACACTTACCTATTTTCAGATACATCAAGGCAAATCAAATTTTTCAACAATCCAATTTCAGGTGGAAGTTTCTGCAATTGATTGTGATCTAACCAAAGTTCCTGTAACGCAGGCAAATATCCCAGGTGTGGGGGTAAATCTTCGATTTCATTGTCACCCAAATCGAGTCGTTCCAATTTTGTTAACTGGCTAATTGATTCGGGAAGGAGTTTTATAAGGTTTTCTCTTAGTTCCAGCGATTCTAGTTGTGTTAAACTGAAAGAAAAGCAAATATATTTCATAGTTTTGTTAAAATGCAGTTGTTGTTCGTACAATTATGTATACAAAAAAACCGCTAAATTAGAGTAGTATGTTATAGTCCGCTCAAAAAGAAAAGAAACTACCCACAAATTTCCATTAAGGAATTCTTTTTTCTCTTAGCGCATTTTTGATGAAATGGAATGTTTCGTGATTGTCTCGTTTTTGCCAATTTGAGTGTATGTACACATAAAAACCTGTAATTCGCATGCAAAAAAAAAACAAAGAATTCCACAGAAGAAAAAATGTCTAGTTCTCATTTATAATTATTTGAGAAGGACCAATTTTACTTTATTTCAAGGGGGGTAATTGTGTATCGTTGGCATGCTAGAACGACGATGCCCCCACAGATAAATAAGTTGTTCAGAACGAAAGATCACAATGATATTCCTTGTGTTCTAATCTCCCAGACGGCAGAGAACATGCAGACAGTATACTGACTGCTAAAATAAGTCCAGAAAGTGTCGCTTCAAATGACGATTTGTTCGTGGTCGAAGACCCACAGGAGAAAGCGGATTTGCTGAGCGCTTGTTTCGAGGCCGTGTATACGGTGAACAATCCTGTTCGCCGTTACCACGGCATTGAGATCAGGGCTCTAATGAGCCACTCTTATCTGCGCACCGAACTTGAGAATAACGGATTCACCGAATTCAATGATAAAAACCATGCTAATGCCGTTGTCGCAATGGCCGAGATGCATCGCACTTGTTCTTGTCGAAGGATGATCTTCTGTGCATCTTCGAGTCACTAAAGAATAAAAAGTCGGCGGGGATGAATGGTGTCCCAACACCTGCCTCTGGAGGCTAGATATTGGCTGTTTAACAATGCACTGAATAATGTACATTATCCGGCGCATTGGAAGGTAACTGTGGTACACCCTATCCCGAAAAAGGGTAAAGATAGGATGAACCCTGCCAATCTCGGGCCGATTAGTTTGCTTCCGAATATTAGTAAGATCTTTGAAAAAGTTGTCAATAGAGCCCTGTTGAAGTGGGTCGAGGACAATTACGTAATTCCGGACAACCAGTTTGGTTTCAGGACGGGGCATGACACTATTCATTCTGCGTCGAAACTGGTTTCCGACATTCTGTATAATAAATGCAAGAACCAATGCACGGGTGCTTGTCTGGTTGATTTTGAGAAGGCTTTCGACACCGATTGGTAAGAGGGACTTTTCTACAAGTTGACCAGGCGGGAGATGCACAAACCTTTGCTTTATGTCATTTATAATATGCTTATGGGAAAGAAGTTCGTTGTCAAATGTGGCAACGTGATTTCGAACAGTCTTTGAAATTAAAAACGGTTTACAGCAGGGGGCGGTCAACTCTCCGATCCTGTTTAACATTTACATGAGTGATCTGGTGAGTTCGCTCAGACATGCTATAGCGTATGTCGACGATTTGGTGGCATACAGATCAGGTCCTAAATCAGAGTCTCTTTTGCAGCGTGACTTCGATCAAATTAAGTGGTATTGCGACGACTGGAAGTTGAAAATCTGGGATACCAGAAAAAACTGGAAGAAATTGGCCATTATTGGACAAAATGGGCAGCCATTGGCGGTGAGAAGCGTAGTTAGATATCTAGGTATCTGGCTTGACCAGTATCTATATTTCGATAGACATATACACAGTTGCTTTTCTTGCTGGGGCTAAGAAGGCTTATGCTCTGACAAGGAGACTGTTTCATAGCAGTCAACTTGACTCCAGAGTGCAGGTCATTTGCTGCGTGGCCCTTATAAGGCCGATCATTGCTTATGGTTGTCCATTGTGGTTTAATATAGCGCCTAGTTACATATATGGAAAAGATTCGGGTTTTGGAGAGACAATGTCTTAGGACCTGTCTCCGGTTGTTCCGAACGCCTGAATCCAACTGTAGAAAATACTATCCCACCAAGGTCCTATACGATGGGGCTCAGTTGAATAGGATTAACAATTTCCTTATTAAGGTGACTCGAAGGCACGTTGCAATTGCGATGGCCAGCGACAATAGCCTGATGTTTGGGGCTTACTACCCCAACGAAATGTACATAGAGAGTACGCTCCGATCTGGCTTTATCCCCCGGAAGCATTTGTCCATATTGATGCCATAGGGGTGGTCCAGACGAGGGATGGTATCCCGGTATTATACCACCGCTACCGCAGCGCGATAGATAAGCGGCTCATCCGCTGCGGGAAAGTCGCTAATGCTCATAAGCTCCTCCGTTTTAGTACCGCAATAGCGGAGAGGGATGCATTCGATACGGAAAATCAATTTGCCCTATTTTGGTGGCTTTTTAAGGAGGGAGGGGTCAACATGACCCCCAAGACGGTACGCTACTCTAGGTAACATCCTCTTAGTTTATAAGTTAGACTAAGTTAGCTAGGGCGTTTCTGGGAGAGGCCGGGCTCGTCAACTTGTTTTGGGGCTTCCCGGAGAGGATTGACGCTGTAAAGCTTCAGTCAGCTCACGGCAGCGCGTGTGCACGTTGACGACTGCCAGGCGCTCGGGAAGCAATTGGGATTTTGACCACTTGTTGCGCAAGGCAACTAACTAATTATAGTTAGAATACGTTAAATAAACGACGAGAAAACAAAGGGCTTTGCCTGAAATGTATAAGCAACTGGTGCCTTTTTTTTTTTGATAGCACACTAACGCGACCTAGCAGGATGTGGAGAGTACTTCAATACAAACAATAGTTACTACAGCAGCTCAGATCTAAATACATCCGTCTCGAGTTATGCGCCCTAATCTATAACACGTATTAATGTAATTAGAAAAACTATGTATACGTCCTATTAGATTAGGGCGCATAACTCGAGGCGGATGTACTTTAGAGCTGAGCTGCGATGGTAAACTATTGTTTATATTGAAGTACTCTACACATCCTGCTAGGTCGCGTTGGTGTGTCATCAAAAAAAAATTCACCATTTTTGGTCATGGCCCTTTCCCATAATTTCACTTAAGTTTGGACTGACTATACTTGATTTGGAATATCCAGTCTGCATGCTAAAGGTACTGGCCCGATAAGGTATAAAAAAAATATAACTAATCCTATTTTTGGCGTATAGGTTTCAGAAAATCGCCGTCTTTCGTTTCATCTCGTCACATGAGCGGAGAAATGCGTTGTGTACATTCACTTCATCATACTCAACTATTCAAAAAAAATAGGGCCCACCCAAGATTTATTTTGTATTTTGCCTAAAAAAATACTTAATTGGTAAACATTATCCAAACGAAGCATTTTATTGTAGAGTTTGCATGTGTATGAGTCCTCATCAATGCTTTGAACAACAATTTCAGCGTTGCATCCAATTGAGTAGGCAAAAAAAGCCAATGGCTCGAAAAAACAATTAATGCAAGTTATTGCACTTGTTTTCTCAATCCGATTCTAGCGTTGTTGCTAAGTGTTACTTTCATTAATTGTTTTTCTTTATTTCTTCATGATTAAACGTGATTGCCACGCCCGGTTCTAGACGTCATATGAATACTGAAAACGAAATAAGAGCTGTAAATATGCTGGAGCAACGAGAGTCTCAAAGGGCTATAGCAAATCGTATCGGTGTATAGAGACGAGCCGAAACGTGACGGAATGCTTCCAGGAGACCGGTAGTAAAGCAAGAATCAAGAATCAGAGCCACAACTCGGCAGGAAGAACGGTACGTTCGAATCACTGCACGTCGGGAGCGTACCGTAACCGGCCGGGCTTTACAAACTCAACTGCGGCAGTTAACTTTCCCTCAAGTCAGTGATCAAACCATTCGTAATGGACTACACGAAGACGTTCCAGAGTGCGTGCTACTCGTCCGAAAATTACGGCGGTTCATCGGGTAGCGCGCTTAATGTACGCCCGTGAGCATTCAAATTGGACCATGTACTACTGTAGGTCTGTACTCTTTACAGACGAATGCAACATAAAGTTTTTGAGTGATGATAAACGAGTACGCGTGTGGAGAAGACAAGGTGAACGTTTTACCGATCCGTACATTCACGGATGTGACCGACTTGGGGGCATTAGTATTATGGAACGGGCTGCAATAAGTTTGCTAGGCACAACAGAGCTGGTAATCCTGGATAAGGGCACCGTTACCGCCGGCAGTTACGTCGAGGTGGTAATACGACATGTTGTGATCCCATTTTCACAGAGAGTTGGCGATTTGTTTGTTCAAATGCAAGACAATGCTCGCCCACAAATACCCAAGCAGCTCTCTCTGACGCCAATATTTGACTTTTGCCATGGCCAGCAAAAAGCCCAAACCTCAATCCCATCGAGCATTTATTGGACCAATTAAAAAGAAAACTACAGCCAAGTCAATACTAAACAGGAGCTGATAAACGCGTTAAAAGTCTGTTGGGAGCACATACCCGAACAAAATGTAACGCATCTGATCGAAAGCGTACCAGATTGGCTAAAAAAGTGCATACGGAGAAGAAGAATCCCTACTCGCTGCTAAGCAAAACAAATTAACAAAATAGTGATTTGTTAAGTTTAATCTTTCTTTAATTTTCTTAAATTTTCCCATAAAATGTTTTTTGTGTGTAAATTGAATTCTGAAATTTTTTTCCGTATTGATTTATGTGTACTCAATTTCTTAATACTAAGCTAAAACATATAACCTAAAAAAATTATAATCCCATTCCAATCATTTTTTTTATATCGTTCAACTGCAGATCTCTGAAGTAGCAATACATCGAGAAGAAGTGGGCGAAACATACAAAGAATTTAACAATGACGTTTCAGCTATCAGTACTTTTAAAAGTCAATCTGCTGCTCACTTTATCGGGAGGCCAGCCGATACTACGAGTATTTGGTGTCAAACCGGTTACAGCCAGTGGGGACACACATTCTACACTACAGTGACATAGAAAGCACCACGAAATCTGCCAGGCTTAGCAAAATTCAGCCGAAACATCCTTCTGTTTCCGGTTTTCTCAAGGACAGCCATGGGAACTGGACACATTCCTGCAGAGGGACCCTTGACCTTTTGTTACTTATATAACTGTATTAACAATACTAGATGGAGTTGTAACCGAAGAAAAGCTAAACTGGGCCAGTGATACATTCTCCCCCTTCAAATCACCTGGGAGAGATGGGATTTTTCCAATTATGCTGCAGAAGACAAAGATCGTGATCATACCGGTTTTCGATCGACTTTTTATTCGCAGTTTGGAATGCGGCTACATTGCAAAAGCCTGGCGTGAAGTGAAGGTAGTCTTCATTGCCAAGGCGGGGAAATCTAGTCACATCAATGACAAGGATTTCAGACCGATGTCTCACTTCTTTCATCTTGAAAGCATTTGAAAAGCTATGTTCCCAGCCGTCTCACTTATAGCGCGATCTTCGCCGCTCAACACGTTTACATTAAAGGCAGAGGAGTGGAAACAGTGCTACACGACGTCGTCAGCACTAAAGAAAAGTCTCTTAAGGACAAGGAAAATACACTTGCCGCGTTTTTAGACTTTAAAGGAGCACTCAACAATGTTAAAACGCATGCTGCGGAAAAGAATTGCAGAAATCCAGAAAGGCACACAGCACACCACAAGGTGGAGTCATTTCCCTTGTCTTTAATTAAATACACTTGAAATTAAAAATCAGAGGGGTTAAAGCAATTGCACACGCAGATGACGTAATATTGCTTGCGACAGGAAAATTCTTGTCAACTCTCTGAGCGAACTGTTAGAAAACTCCCTACGGGCACTTATAAAGTGGATTAAACAATGCGGGCTTGGGATCAATCCTCAACAGACTGAACTGGTGCTGTTCACTAATAAGAGAAGTATACCACAATTCAAGCCATCAGCGATTGAGGGAATGCCGCTGAAGGGGGTGGAAAGTGCGAAATATCTAGGAATTATTTCCGACCAAACCCCAAAATAATTCAGTGAATGTATACAGCAATGGTGAAACCATGTATCGACTGAAAAAATAGCCTTGAGGATCAGCGGATTTAAAACCCGTGTAATTTAGGACATGCACTAATTCTGAACATGTACGCAGGGAACAAAGTCAACTCTGACTACATGTCTCCTTATCTAGACTTTTAAAGACCATCTCTTGCACGTTTCCAACAGCGAGGAATGGAACGTTAAGCAAATCGATATCCATCTTCACAGACGGATCAAAAATGAACTGTGGAACAGGTGCTGTATTATTCTCAGAGGAGTTAAACATAAACAGATATATGTATTAGATTTCCTGATCACTGTAGTGTATTCCTAGCAATCACTCAAGTGGCTAGCAAGGTTTCAATGATGGTGATATTACGTAGTGATATTACCATAAATTGCATTTGTGAACCTTAATTGACTTTGTGATTGTGATCTTATGAACGGTTTTCGATTTGTCATAATACTCGTAGGTTTCGATTTTAATGTATTTTTGAAGCAAATAAAATAACGACATTACGTGAAAAACAATAAAAGGTTAAAAATTTATTTCACAAATTTTAGTATTCAAATTTGTCCTTAATCTTAGTGCCAGGTTAAACAACCTCAGACTTCTTTTAAACTCTCTTTCAAAAGTTATCTAAATCGTTAGAGCATTTTCGAGCAAATCGGTGCTGGAAAAATCATTTGTATGGTAGGTACCGGCATCTAAAACGATAAAATAGAAACCGCCAGTCATAACCCCTCAAATACGAAGTTTAATGAAAATCCGTCCACCCATTATGTATGTAGGTATGTATGTATGTATGATATTTATTTCTCTTAAATTACTTATAAATATAATATAAAATACAAATCCATATATAAATTTCAATATGTAAGGAATTACAAAGTAAGGTAAGAAAAATCTGGCCGCATTCGATATTTTATTCAGAGTGAGTTCAAATAGTGTTGAATGCCACTTCAAAAGGAACAATACAATCAGATGGGGTGGGGTATTGAACAAAAAATATAGAAAAAGCAATATTCAGCAGATTTAATTCATTAAGCATGGTATCAATTTGTTATCACTTCATAAAGGATGCAAAATTTTTGTAATCTATATACTAACATCAAAAGTTGAGACAACAATTAGATCAAAATATTAGAAGTAAGAGAGTCTAAACTATAATAATCATGAGAAAACAGCCAATTCTTTACGCGATTTAGAAAACATTCGGACATGTGAACACATTTGATTTCTTCCGGGAGGACATTAAATAAACGATTACATACGAGTATAACTAAATAAGAATTTCTATATGCGGTGGTTCGATAGTTTGGCACTTGTAACATATTAAGTGAGTATAAGTGACGAACAGGAAGAATCCCTAATTGACAAAACAAAGGAAAACTAGGATGCCTAGCAGGTTTACGACAAATTTTCCGGACAACATTCTTTTGCAAGACTAGCAACGGCTGAATTTTGTTTTGATAGCCACCTCCCCAGCAATTTATACCGTATTGAAGCTTAGAATTAAAAAGCCCATAACAAATTGTGGTTAGGAGCTTAGTTGAACATATGTTACGAAGGTAATAGAAATGCCTAAGTGTGGAGATAAAGTACTTTTTCAATGCAGTAGCGTGAGATGAAAATTTCATATTAGAGTCAATTAAGAGTCCTAGGTACATAAATTCGTCTACATTCTCTATCAAAAAACAACCATCACTACAATTTTCACTAGTACAAAATAATTGAGCAAACACACTGGTTGCACATTTACATTGATATAATTTAAATTTTTTGCAATTCGGCGCATGAAAGTATACATCCGGTTTTGGATTAATGGACGCAGATAAATTAAAGAACATTAATTTAGTCTTAGGACTTATTACAAGTTTGTGTTCAGCAAACCATTGTCTTAGAATATGTACATCACTATTTATGTCAGCGATAAGATCTAAGGGACTGTTCGCGCCATAAGATAACCCAACATCGTCCGCAAAACAGTAGGTAAGCCTTTTAGATTGAGGTGGAAGAGTGAGTTGATATAGACTAAAAATAGAATGGGACCCAAGACTGAACCTTGTGGTACCCCAAGCCTGATTAATTGCACATCACTTCTCATCTCATTCAACTTTACTCTCTGTGATCTAATATTCAGATATAAATTAAGCCATTCAAGCATGAAACCACGCACACCAGCATTTTCCAGTTTACTTAACAGAATTTTATGGTCAACCATGTCGAAGGCTTTGGTTATATCAATGAATAACGCAGCTGTACATTTTCTTCTGTCAAGGTTGCACATTATCTGAGAGCAAAATTCTAAAAGTGCGTCCTCGGTTGATTTACCCTTTTGAAAACCGAATTGAGTAGGATGAAAGAACATCGTCTTGTCTAAAAAGTTTACCAACCTAGTTTTTATAAGTTTTTCGAACACTTTACTTATGCTGGGCAGAAGAGAAATCGGCCTATAATTTCCTATCTTAGTTGGAGAGCCTTTTTTAAACAAAGGAATAACATCTGCACACATTAGTCCTTCAGGAAAAATACCAGAAAAAACACTACGATTAAAAACATCAGCTAATACATCCACAATAAAACATGCAATATTTTTAAGGACAACATTAGAAATACCATCGACACCACACGAATTTGAGTTATTCAAACTGCCAATCGTACTTAAAATCTCTAAGGGAGTTATAAGGTCAAAAACAAAACTTCTACAGTTTACATCACCAATAGCAGAACATTGAGAACATAGATTTTGAATAAGTCCAGTATGTAATTTAAGTCCGATAATTGAAAAATGTCTATTAAAAGCGATTTCGTGTGTATTTGTTATGTCCATATTATTAGTACGTAGAACAATAGTTTTTTGAATGGACGATTTTTTGTTGAGAATAGTATTTACAACTTTCCACTCTTTCTTAAGATTACCTCTAGCTGAATAAAATTGAGCACTGTAATAAGAGCCACGGCAAATTGGTATTTCCTTTTTCAAATCAGCACATATCTTCTTATATTTCATTTTGAGAAACACATTGCTAGGGTTCTTCTTGCACTTTACTCTAAGTTTATTTTTAGTTGTTACTTTATTTAATAAATAATTAGATAACCAAGGTTTAAGTTTAAATACAGATTTTCTTGTGGTCAGAGAACTGCAACTAGCAATATGGCTGAAGCCTCGCTGACAGACGGACAGACGGCCGGAAATTAGGGACACTTTTTGAACTTTTCTATAATTGTAATATCATACTTTATACTAAGTTTGAGTTCGAAATTTCAGCACTATTGCAATATATTTCTCTTTAGTACACTGAAGTATACGATAAACTTAAAAATATTGGAGAAAAACCAATCGCATAGCCTGGAGACTCCGGTTTGCTAAAATATAGGAACCTTTTGCGACATCAAGGCTAACAAAATGATTTCAACCAGTCCAGCAATGCCAAGCTTTTTAAAAGAAACCGATGGCTCCTGAATCTAATACAAAAAGGCCATATGCACAGGCAGCAAACTTAAAAGGTTTGATGATAAGAGACAGACATCTTAGCTTCAAAGCATACAAATCTGCAAGACCAGAAGGATACCAAACTGAAACCAGCCGAACTGCAAATCACTCCAGATATTATCATACCAGCCAGTCTAAGGGGGATCTTGAAGCGCTTTGTAGATCTGGTCCATATTTTTTAGATGTGCAGTGAAGTTAAAGTGGCTAGCCAAGGCTGGTAAATTTTCAATATGAGTAAGGAAGATCTCAAACCTATCACAGAGTATTCCTTCTAAAAACTTAAGGATGACTGATCGATATTTATTTACGTACAAAGGCATAATTTCTGCAAGGGTTAATGGGCGGAAATGTCCCTGAATTTGCCGGTACGTTCCATCGAGCTTTAAATAACGCCAACACATCTGCGATTGTAAATATACCGTTAACTTGGAGGGTGGATGTCTTAATTGGTGTATTGATTAATCTACTGCTTAATAAACGGAGTATCGACTCAAAGCAGAAGATTGGAAAGCGGCGTTTTCACCCTCTCCTACCCTTTCTCAGGCATTCGGTGGTTAATAAACAGCTGACATGCCTGGTTATGCAGATGACGTTGCTACTGCAGTCTTAGGAAAGCACCTTAATACCTCAAATTAAATCCAACGTAACGCCCTAAACAAGCTAACTATGTGGACACATCGCTGATGATTAGTAGTAAATCCCAACTAAACTGAACTTCTCCTCTTCCCAAGGAAATACATAATCCCATCAATTAACACTTCCTTTTTAAATGTTATACAGTTAAACTTTTTTCCAACGAAGTTTATGATATGGGTCTCCTTTTATATGAAAAGTTAAACAGGCAACCTAATGTATCTACAAGAAATAGTTCAAAAAGCTACACTAGCCCCTTTTCTGTTGGAAGAAAGTGGCGTAAAAACCTCAAAACAATTCTGTAGATGTATTGTATATATATACGGCTATCGGTTGACCAATACTCACAAACGGCAAGTTAATCTAGTCTGGTAACCAATCTCAAGGCAACGAAATAAATACAAAGACTAGCATGTATTAAGACATGGAAGAATGTGACATACTAATAAACCCACGAAAAGAAAATTTATCAAAGATGGACCGTGGAACCGATGATAGGCTTTTCCCCCGAGGAGTTGAACATACACAGCGACAAGGTTATAACCTGTACTAAAGCGATCATAACCCTCGCTGGCTCGCCTATGGGGTTCGTCGGGTTGACCCTAAAAAATAAATTAGCTGGCCTCCCGATCAATTCGTCACTGAGGCCAATCAAATGCTGGTGTTGATGCATTTACATGATCCTGTAGTTTTAAGGCTTGTTTCTTTTTCGCGATTGAATAGGAACGTTAATTGATATTGCCTTTTTGCCGGTGTTCGTAGGATCTTTCATTTGAACATCACAGTACCAACTCATCCGGTCGCGCTCTATTTTCTTTGATATGGGTATGTTCTTTGACGTGAAGGGTTCCTCGGGTCTTGAAATTTATTTTTCGATCAAGTTTTGTGACTCCTGCTGCCATCAGAATCTCAGCCGCCTTCAATAAGCCCCATACTCTTTCTACGCTGGTCAACATTGTTAACCTTAATGGGAGCGCCGGGCGCACAACTGCGGATTAGAGCCTTTCTGCTTAGGGGACATTTTTCCGTCACAGAAGATGGACGAGTTTTCCTGCCACTTCATCCACCTTACGCGATGCTTATTGTCGTTATCACAAGTTGCTTCGCTCACTTTCAGAGGAAGCGGCTTACTCCCAACGAAGGGTATAAAAAAAAGTTTCACAAGGATCGAAGTGGGGCGAAGTAGAAGCTGAAAAGAGTTGGCTTCGCTTAACATAACCAATTAACCCCAATTAACATAAATATCAGGCATTAACTGCCCATGTAGAGCCTTAAACCTAGCTCCTCCAACCATTTGCGTGTGCGAAGTTATAATTTTGACACAAATAGATGAGAAGCTTCTCATGACAATAATTGATACTCTCAGATCATTGTCAAACTTTTGCAAGAGATGGGACAATGGAAAAAAAAACTCCATACAATCATATTATCTTCAATGACTTACCAGCCAAAATCCGCCGGCAATGAGGTCAATGACATGTCGTTAAGGCCTAACACTGTAAGATTCTTCAACTGTGAGAATCCAGCTGGTAATCTAGGAATAGGATTTGAACTAAAATCCGCTACTTGAAGGCTTTGCAGATGCTTAATGTCATCGGGAATGTCTGGAATATCTGAAAGTAAACAAAAATTTATATATTAAACAATTGTATTACTTTAAATAATAGTCAAACACTTGACTTTTTTTTGAAATTGAATTTTATAATTATTTCCACAACCACCAAACACATAATGGATAAATCTACACCCAAATGTCTACACATTCCCAGCAAAAAATATGCGACAAAATTGATATTGTTTTTTTTTTTTTGTTTAGATTCAGTTTGCAAGCAGAAACAACGCTTTATCATAATTTCACATTTTCTAATAAT
The DNA here is from genome assembly GCA_949715645.1 of Portevinia maculata. Lineage (NCBI taxonomy): Eukaryota > Metazoa > Arthropoda > Insecta > Diptera > Syrphidae > Portevinia > Portevinia maculata. The sequence continues at coordinate 254,265,454 of OX454525.1, read as the reverse complement.
GAAAGTCTAGCGAAAAGGGAAATGTATTTTCTCTCTCGTTCTTGCACTGTGCAAAAATAACGGAATTTCGTTATTGAGCTAGCCAATTAATAAGTTTGTGTATTCCTTTCTAATGTGGTCAAACATTAATCATTCACAATTGACAAAAAGAATGAAACCTTCATTTGTTCGCTTGTCCATTGTCGCATTTCGAATGGCGAATGTACGTTTTGACATAGCTGTTTGGCATTCCTTTTGTAAAATTCTAGGGTTGTTGACCAAGTACGTACATAATGTACTAATACAGAACGATGTTGGTCTTAATGCAGTGTCTGGGCTAAATATGTAAGAAACAAAATGAGGGCAAAAATTGAACCTTAACTAGAACGTATGTACACTGTACAGTGAAGCAAAGAAAAAGTCGTTACTGCTTTGTATTTCCTAGTCAGATGTGTTATTGTACGTTTATTGTAATGTATGTACATTGTACATCATACGTAAATAGAGGTTTTTTGGTGGCACACCTTTCCGTCACTCTTGGCTGTTCTTGTTCACCGTTATAGTTATATCGCCTGATATATTTGGGTTGGGTGATGATGTGAGTATGCATATGGCCGAGAGCTCAATAAGCCATATTCATTTCAGCACAAGGTCTTTTTATGATTATTAACTCCGATTGGGATCATAGGTTTGACAGATATAGTCCATCAAAAATAAGTTGACTCAGCTGTCCTTGCAAGACTGGAGTGGATTCACTTTTGCTTCATGTAAACTGATTATCAAATTTATCAGCGCGTTCATGCAACACTTATTTAGGGTGCATTAATTAATATTGCAAAAATTGTATTGGAAGTTTGGAAGGGCCATAGATAAACCCCAAAAATGGAGAAAAAAAAACAATTGGGATGAAAATCAAGGTAAGGAAAATAAAAGAAAAAAAGTACATAGAACAAGGATGAACGGCATCTTCAATAATTTGTATGGCCAAAATACTTGTGCAGAAGGTATGTACGCGTCACTGCATGTAAAATATGCATGTAAAGAATTATTTTAAGTTTTACTGTCATACTTTTTGTGTAAGAAAACGCAAGAGTACACAAAAGAAGGGAAGAAAAACTATCTTCATTTAAATTAAAATAAAACAAAATTGAATGGGTCAAGTCAAACTGAAGATTAAAGCAGAAAGGAAAACAGACAATCGAATTTGCTCCTTTTCTCTGTTGTGGTGTGGTTTTCTCTTTTATGGTGTGGTTTTCTCTTTTATGGTGTGATTTTCTCTTTTATGGTGTGGTTTTTTCTTTTATGGCGTGGTTTTCTTTTTTATGGTGTGGTATGGTGAGATTGGCGAGACGACTTTCAGAATTTACATGTGTCTTTGTCTATTCAAACGTGTATACCTACTCTATTTTCTCTGCAAGAAATATTCTGCACATGTCTTTTGGGCACTGGAAGGTGTTCTTGCAGCTATTGGACATATACTGGAACATGGCACGGTGCCGTGACATAGGGCCAAATCTGGTAATTTGCCCTCATGCCACTTTCCTATAGCCTCATAAGGCCAATTAGGCTTAATGTCACTTTCCACTGCACCCTATTCTTTTTTTGTTTTCATAATAATGCTTATTTTTCAAAATGAAATAACACCCTAAAGTTCCGAATTCTTTTTTCGGGACTTTTTAATAATATACCCAACCTTCCACCTACTCCAAATCCAACAGTGACCCCAACCCGGGGGCCCATAACTTTTACACTGTTTAAGGGATCTAGAGTTGCAAACCCGTAGGTAGCTCCCATAAACAGTGAAACGCGTATGGGGCATGCTGCCCCCAATGTCAATGCTAGATGGCCGGGCAGTGTGCATTATAGCCGAGTTGGTGGCCAGTCCGAAACTGACCAGAGGCAGAGCTGATTAATTTAATTTTGTTGAGTTCCAATCCATCCAATTTTATAAAAACACAAAAACATTCCAGCAAATTGAATAATATAGATATTTTATTAATAAATATTCACATTCCAGCTGAAAGATCTGCACTTTTTTGCGTCTCAAAAATTCTTGGGAATGGCATTTATCACGAGAAGGCGGCTTCTTTGACTCTCTTGGTATCGGATGGCCTCTGCTAATTTCTTTTTGTCAGCTTGCAACACGGTATCCCATGACTTCATGGTCGGAAGACCCACAATGACGCGCTATCTCGTCCCAAAATATCTCATACATACACAATATTGTGCACATCAGTAAATTTACTGCAAAAGACCCCCATCACTGCCGATTTGTTTTTTATTCAGTCTTATTGTGAGTTTCGCCCTTAGAATATTTCGCCTGGTGAAATTCTGTCCGCCCGGAATTTTAAAAGCTATTGTGAGTTTCGCCCGAATGATATTTCACTTCGAATCGACAGTGACATTTCGAACACAGACGAACACACCTAATTTGTGTTTTGACAGCTTTAAAATATAAAGTGCCAAATAAATTAAATGCAAAAAAGAAATAGGGAAGTTAAGAATATTTTGTATTAAATTGCATTGCGTAGTACTGCGCTTCTTAAAAATAAAATACTTAAGAACTAGTTATTTGAAAAAAACCCCAAATGAAATAAAGCCAAAAATGTAACATTTAACATAACAGCAGGGACATCAGTCGCTTTGAGTTAAGTTCCAATTGTTTAGTGTTTTTTTAAATAAATACTGTGCATATTTTTAGAGTTTATAAAATAGCATTCCAATATTTGCTGGATATGCTTACCAGTCCAAACAAAAATAAGCGATTCCACCCATCGTCAAACTCGCAGCTTGTTTACGTTGTTTTTGCAGATGGTGGATATCAAAAAGGACCAACAAATTTCAAGTCGAGACCGGCGATTGAATAACAGGAAAAATTGGTTGGTCTTAAAGTAAATGAGGACGAGACTAAATACATGCTATCAACAAACAAACAAATATCTGTCCATTTATTTTATTTGTAGCCGCCTTTTTTCGCACGTACGTTCTCCTGTTCGCCCCAAAAAAATAAGTGAACATTTTAGCTCTGAATGACGTTTAAATCCGCCCGAATTGTGAGCTGCCAATAAGGGGAATCTTTCGAACATGAAATTTTTTTTCGCCCGAAATTCACAATAGGCGAAAAGAAAAAAGGGATTTTTTTCGGGTGGTATCTTGTTCACGCGAAACTCACAATAGGGCTGATTATGAACTTTCTTAATAATTTGAACGTGAAAAAGCAATTTTTAGCACACTCTGAAAAATATTCAAGAGTACGGGCATTGATGAAATGAGAAAATAGAAAAGACGATAAACCGATCCACTTTTCTTTTAATTGTTTGTTTATAATTATAATGTGTAGGAAAAACAGAGCGCGGTAGAGAATCGCATATTCATATTGTGCGGCTAAGGAAACACTTTGTAGTTCAATGTATGCATCCGATAATAGGCTTGCGGTGGAAATATCGTATATTTTACAAAGATAAGCATCTGAACTTAAAAATGAAAATCAGAGCTGACCCTGATTCCATTGTCTAGATGAAATGCATGCGCAATATCAATTTTTTTTCAGTATCCATGTAGGTACGGGCTTCTTTTTGCAGCCATCATGAACAGCTAAGCCATAATTATTTACACGAGTCGTGCAACAGAAATGGTTTATCCTTTTGAGCAGAATTTTAAGCCTTCAGTTATAAGGCATTAACGATTTGAATAACAACATTCAAATATTATGTTTGTATGAAAATCAAACCAAGTTAAGTGGCATGTATACCAAAGCCTACAACTACAAAAAAAAAAAAAACATGCATTCATTTGAGTTTTTTTTTTTGAAAATCCCCTAAGTGAGAGTTTTTAACAAACTCATTTTTTGACTATACGGCAAAGGGAAATATTTCAACCTTTCTTACTATAAATATCAAGACCAATCGAATATAGAAATCATTTTATAAAGTCGTGCATGCTATTCGGGTATATTCATGTGTGAGGTGGTGTATCTACTTCAAACGATTAATATCTTCTATTTTTCGTAAAGCTCCGACAAGTTAAATGGATTATTTCCTACAATTAGAACGTCCATGAATCAAAAACAAAAAGAGATGGCTCTTTCTTCCATGGATTCTTCTTGAGTATTCGGCTGAATCAAAGTCGTCGTAGATTTTACAAGATTTGCATCAAAGCAAATAAAGCTATTCACTTAAACTAAAAAAAATTTATATACACATATGTATACAATATACATGTATTTATGTATATACTAGTTGTTGATTTTGTGGCGCCCTTTTGCTAATCCAATGTCACGGATTTGCATCGTTACAGCCTTAATAGTATATACACGCATTCGCTTGTCCCTTAACCTATATGCTAGCAATCCACTATACCTAGTTTCATTGATTCCTAAATGAATAGAGCAGAGTTAACTTTATGTCGTCCCCCTAGGGCGCAGGTATGGCAGTTAAAGTATCTGCAAACACCGGTATGGAAATAGTAATGGTTCGTATCAACTTCCATATGTGTGCGATTGAGGGCTTCGGCAAATCTGTTTGGGGAGAAGACAAAATAATAATAATACTTCTTAATTTGATTTGATATCAGAATGAAATGCAGTTAGAAGGTATGACACACATATGAAGTATTTGCAGAGGTGACTAATGCAATCAGCGTTCTCATACCACCACGTTCGCAGGAGACGTCATTGATATAACTGCTAAGAGTTTTAGCAAATAAAAATATAAAAAAGGTACATTAAACACATGCAAATACCCACATATCAAAGCACTAGAGTCCAGAGTAAAGCTTTGGCATACATCATTCAACGTCAATGGAAACTTGTTTTCGATATACGTATGCATACACAAGTACGTGATTATGTTTATACACGTATCATCAGTGTGGCAAGTGATGCATTTCCTGATTATTTAAATTTAAAAAGGAAAAAATATTCTGGCAAGGTAAGTATAGACTGGAGTAACAATTCATGAAACCCTTAAAAAAGCAACCGCCACGCAGGGGTGCTAAAGCGGCAAAACCCCGCAAAGTAGCACTTTGTAATTGAAGTGGATACCTAGATATTTTCCATTATGTTTGTAAATTTGTATTTATTTTATTACTTTATTAATGTTTTACCTGCACAAAAATATAGTAGGTATTTTATAAGATAGTTTTCGGCTTCATTACGTTTTTAAAACAGAGAAAGGCTACAATACAATAGACGTTGTTTAGATAATGTTCTACTCATTATACATAGTTAAGAAATAACGACTTTTTAATGAATTTAAGAAAACAGTGAAACTTTATATAGTTGTGTATACACAATCTCCATTTAAATAGATTAATATCTAAGCATCAGTCATATTAAAGACTCCAAAACAGTGCTGCCTTCCTTAATTTCCTAACATGCCGTGGTAGCGTGTTCCACAGGCGAGTGGCACTGATAAAAAATTGTCTTTTGGATGTGAAATAATTAACGCGCGGATGTATTAGTGTTTGGGATCTGTTTGAGGAACAACATCTTAATCGGTCGAAGAGATAGCGTTTTGAAAACATTAAATAGCAATGTAAGCTTCCTGATCGATAAATGTCGAGAATTTCAAATTAGAAATGCAACAGTTTTGTTAAGTGCGACAGTGCGCTAAAACGCTTTTTCAGGTGTTGGAGAAGTCGTATCTAAATATATGTATAATTAATTTTATTTCGTTTCAAGTTTTATGATGTGTTATAACACAGTTTACCGATATATACAGAGATTTAATATTTATATAGGAATACTTTTCTGCTGAAGCATTATTTGAAAAACAATTTGCTTTGAACGTTCTTATTTAACTCTTAAAACATCCCGAAAATGAGAAAATCTTCTTTTTTTTCATACAAAAAAAACTTGTTGTTTTCAAGACACACAAAGCTGAAGGAAGTAGAAGATGCTGCGTAGATAGACGATGGCGTACGCAGTCGCCCAGCTCAAGGAAGTCGAAGCATCATACGATTGTCCAGTGGCGCTAATTTGTTTGGATCCTTACCTTTTAAAGGGCACTTAGAAATCCGAGAAGTTTTAAAAGGGGACGTGAAAGAATGTGTCATTATTTTACAAAAACACAATGTTTTGTGCTAAAGGGTTTATGTTTACTCAGATTCTGAGATGATGCATACCAGATTTATTTCTTCTCAATTACTTACTTTTATCAAAACATACATTTTCATTGGGCTTCGTAGAAAGCCTATACAATTTTCAATAGGACTGTGTGGATTCAAAAGCATTGTTAACAAATAGCAATGACATTCTAAAGAAAATACATTGTTGAAAAACATCAGAACTAGAATGTATTCATTAATTTTAAAGCATTTTTTTTTTTAATATTCAAACTTGTCCTCTTATGGTCACCGTAACTATATGGGGTGTTATACAACATATAGTTTCCATAACCGGTGAAGAAAGAAAAGCATTTAAGTCACAAAGAATTTAAACTTAGAAAAAAAAACGACAGAGCCAGGCAAATAAAGACTAGACAGAATTAAACAGAAGATTCCAGATCGCAGGCTTCAAAAAGGGGAGCCAATATTTGGTTCTTTTGAATGAAAAATTCTCCATCCGATATTTGATTCTAAGTGCGAGGAGTGCGACTGGAGGAAAAGATACAACTGCGACCTTTATGAGTCCAAGAAGCTAAGTCACTTCGAATACATTGGCTCGGCCACATTGAACGAATCGACAATAACCAAGTAAGTAAGTAAGTATAGTCATGAAGGATCTCCCTCCTTCTAAACGGAGTAGAAAATTAAAGGAAAAGGAAACATAAAGATCTACTAAGAAACAAGCTGCAGGTTAACAAAGAGGAGAATAAAATAATACAAATAAAACCTCGCAGGGGTGAAAAGAAAGAAACTATACTGAAGGAGGATTATCACACCAAGGCTCGAAGCCGGAAAGTTACAAGCACTCAGCAATTGAAGATAACAAGGCGAACTTGTTTAAATTTAAAGGACATGCGTTGCAATAAGAACTCTGGCGAGGCGAAAAGAAGATTCAGATATTTAAAAAAAAAAATGTTAAAAGACATTCGAAGAAGACATGCAAAAGACAAGGCAAACCGGAATATGACGGAAGGAGACAAGCAGAAAAGCGTTTGGTTAAGCAAACTCTCCCCTGTGGGGGCATGGACGTGCAGTAGGTGTTTTTTCTAACTAACTCTTTGAGATCAGAAACAAAGATTAATACTCGCTCCAACCTTACTTTAATTTAATTAAAAAAAAAAAGAAGTTATATGAGTACCCTCCAGGGTTAACGTCATGCGAATTCAGTCGCCTTTTTCGCGACTGCCATCCTCTTTTTGCTGTTATTGCAGTATAATTAAGAATGTACACAATAAATTATCAGCAATTACGGTATAATTAGGCACATAAAGTGGATTGATATACTAAAGCTTTGATTAGATTGTAAGCCAAGTCGGCAAATTTTTTATCACATTTGACAGAAATTTGTCAAATATTCATGTACGCTGGCATATAATCTAATCAGCTATCACTTATGACCAGTTGACGATTATGACCACAAATGAGCAATCAAAAGGATTTCGATATTCTTCACAAATTTCTTTAAAGAAATTACTCGTATCTATTGTCTTTGAAATAAAACAGCAAATTCTTTTGGAGTTTCATCAAAAGTAAAAAAAAAGACTCAAATGGTATTTCTAGCTGCATGCATCAAGGTTCGGATGTTAGCACAATCTGCAATTTGTTTGCCATTTTTTTCCAGTCCTTGTATACAACTCCCTGTTTGTCTAACATGTTTTGCAGCCAATCCTCGAGTAGTTTTTTGATGTTGGTTGCTTAGTTTTTGATGCTGCTGTCAATAATGCCCTACTAAGTTTAAGGGCTGATAAAACTGCTAGTCCTGATGGAGTACCTACAATAGTTTTAAAAAGATGCGCCGCCGCTCTCTCACTACCACTCACGGTACTATTTAATCGGTCGATTGATAGTAGCGTTCTTCTTAATGACTGAAAGAAATCCCTTGTGGTTCCAATTCACAAGTCAGGTTAGGTTCCAAGCAAGAAGTCACTAATTATAGACCTATTTCAAAAATTTATTCCATTCCAAAAATATTTGAAAAACTTATTTGCAACAAACTAAACTTTTCCCTAAAAAATTTAATATCCCCTTTTCACCACGGTCTTGTGCAAGCAAATCCACAACTTCCAACTTAGCAGTCTTCTCCAATAGTGTTATTAAAAAACTCGAACAAGGCGTACAAGCTTATGTAGTTTACACAGATTTCTCCAAAGCATTCGAAAGGGTTAACCATGGAATACTGCTTAAGAAACTGAACGACATCGGTTTTGATTCCAAGATTTTATGTTGGTTTCGTTCTTACCTTACTGGACGAACTCAATATTTACATCTTAATGAAATTTTGTCTGATCCTATTAACGTATCATCTGGCGTACCCCAATGTAGTCACTTGGGCCGATTGTACAGATATCCCTATAGATTGTCCTTAATTGATATAATATATGCCCCTACAATGGAACTGCGAGTACGTAATTTATTTTAGGAAAACTTTGAACATATTTCTCGATGCATAAGAGAGATAAACGCGTTATATAACTCGATAGAATTTAACTTTTATCTGAATAGAGATTCTTTTAAAAAAGATGTAATGTATTAAATAGTCAATTTATTCGATAATTGTTTTTACTCGTACCTTACTTTTGTTGATTACTTATGTTGATTTAATGTTATTTACTCTATTAGTCTGTAAGAGTTTTTATGCTCTGTTTGGTGAAACAGTAATTAAACCAAAACTAAAACTAAAAATCGCATTTACTGCATTTTTGAATGGAAATATTAAGCTTATGGGAAAAACCAAAGTAAGGGCTTGTTACTTTGCTTAGGGATTCATGTAACGCGTTTTGAAAAAGGATTTTTTTGTCATAACTTCTAGATTTGTCTCTAAAGAACCATGCTTAACTTTATTTAGTGAAGCCCTTGCCAAAATAAGGGTTTGTGGTTTTTCGCTTCTAGCGCAAACGGTGCGCCCAATCAAAAAAGTGATTTGTTTCCCTGCCAAACACCTTTAAAATAAAGTTAGGCACTGTTCTTTAGAGACATAAATGTAGAAGCTATGACGCATTAACGCTTTTTCAGAACCCCTTAACAAAATAAGGACTTGTGGCTTTTTGCTTCCAGCAGGGCAGTTCTATTGCCGCGGCGAAAATCTATAAAAATGGACATTTAAAAAAAAATCTATTTTGCTGGGGGGTTTTAAGGACATCTGTGTTTCAAGGATCTCGTGGTAAAATAACATTCAACACATAAATACTGCGCGGCTCCCAAGGACATTCTGGATTAATATCTTTTTTAGGCTTAATTGACCTTTCAGGGTTTCAGGGATCTCTTGGTAAAAAAACTTAATGTAAAATAAATTAATGTTAGTAATTGCTTATAATGTCATATCTTATATTAAAGTTCCAATTTCAGTTATTTACATATGTTTCAATATGGTCCTTTTTTGGTCTGCGACGACTTTTTTGTGCGACATTCTCAAATTGGCCATCGATAACCATGGTACAAAATCAAGTTTCCCCAGCCTTCAACTGATTTCAGCGCCGCTGGTTTTAAATCTTAACAAACTTTAATACTGAGTGGAGATTTGTTTTTGGTTTACAGATAAAATGACGAATGAGATATTACTGAGTTGCAGAAATAACACCGTGTTTTTAAAAAATATTAATATATAGAAAAATTAATTGTCTCAGATGATTCTTTTTTTGATTTGTTCATCACAAAACCCAAAGGAAAAGACGAATATCGGAATTTGGTTTTGTATGGGAATTTTGTATGGAGAATGAGATGATTTTATTACTTATCGTCTTTTCTCTGCGGTTGCATCTTTTTCGCGAATCGAACATCGGAAAGTTTTTAATTTTGATAACAATTGGTATGAAATTGTATGAAAAGTATAATGAAAAATATAAATTAAAATGAATCGATATTTTGTTGCTTACGCCATAACTTGGAAACGGCTGGATTGATTTGACTAATTTTTTTAAATAATGGCAATAGTTTAAGGAAGGTTTTTACGGAGAAACGTCACAATTGTACCCGGAAGGTGGTGCTGCGATCGGGTTATAGGAATTTTCGTTTTTTGGATTCAGCTCAAATTTGCAGCCATTCTTCGGTATTGCCCAGGCAGTGTTCTTGTGAAGTTTAGTCAAAATCGGGCAAAGGCGCCGTACATGCTCATGCCGTACAAAAAAAACATTCAAATCGCCATTTCTCGACACTTATGGGAGCTTGTTGTAAAATTTGGAGTTTCGATGTTTTTTTTTCGAATAGAGTTTCTAATATTACTCCCAAGCCATAGTAATATTAACGTTACTCTCAGCAAGCTGGGAATTACCTATCCTGGTTGAAAGCACGAGACTTGGAACCTGAACTAGGCTTGGACGAATAACAGGGGTAGGTGGAAAATCGTACATGCGACTCTTTCTCACTTAATATAAGAAAACAAAAACCACCTCCCTTCGAAATCTTCGTACTACAACTTGGTTATTCCTATCCAGTAGTTTTATTTAAACTGTTAAATACGCGTTTGGCAGGCAGCTTCCCAGTGGAGGCACCTGCTAATACCGCCATAAGCACGCGGTTACATCTTATTGCGCTAATTCAAATGGTTTTATCCTTTGTAATCGGCGCACTAGGTTAGTATCGTTTCGAATTTGTAGCATGGTGTTATTGCAATGACCGTGAAGGCGTGTCTGTTGTTTGCGGGCAAAATGTTTTATTTCATCTTCGACGGTAGCCATACTTAGGTCTCTGTGGATATCAGTGTTTCTGATAAACCATGGTGCATTTACTATTTTTCTTAGCACTTTGTTTTGAAAAGTTTGTAAAATTTTGATATTACTGGATTTGGTACAACCCCAAAGTTGTATACCGTATGTCCAAACCGGTTTTAGTACTTGCTTGTATAAAAGCAGCTTGTTCTGCATGCTGAGTTGGGAAAATCTACCAAGCAGCCAGTGCATTTGTTTACATCGAATGGCGAGCTCTTCGCGTTTCTTCTTGACGTGCGGTTACCATTTTCATTTCGCATCGAGTGTCATTCCCAAATATTTTGCCTCTTTTGCGTACGGAATTCGTACCGATTCAATGAAAATGGGTAAGTTATCTACATTTCTATAAGTAAAATTCACGTGCGTTGATTTGGCCTCGTTGAGAGCAATACGCCAAGTCTTTGTCCAATCACAAATTTTGCCAATAGAACGTTGGAGTTTATTACTTGCTGATTCAACGGTATTACTGACCGCTAATTTAGCTGTATCGCCTGCAAACGTGGCTACTGTTGTGCCTTCTTCTTGCGGAATATCACTAGTGTATATTAGAAATAGGATCGGTCCAAGAACGCTTCCTTGGGGAACGCCTGCCGCGATTTCTTTAAATTCAGAGTAATCATTTCCGTGTTTTACACGAAAGAGTTTGTCTGATAAGTAACAACTAAGGATATCAGATAACTGTTTCGGAAAAGCTTGTCTTAGCTTATGTTTCAAGCCCGTATGCCATACTTTATCAAAGGCCTGGGAGATGTCGAGAAAAACACTAGTACATATTTTTTTCTCCTCTAGGGCTTTTTCAATTACATGGGTTATTCTGTAAACCTGGTCGATTGTAGAATGCTTAGTCCTGAATCCGAATTGGTGATCAGGTATTAATCGACGTTCTTCGATAATCGGATGTAGGCGCTTTAACAAAAGTTTTTCGAATACCTTCGACATTATCGGTAAGAGCGATATTGGCCTATATGATTTTTTGTCATTTAGTGGTTTACCGGGCTTTGGAACCATTATAACTTCAGCTACCTTCCATTGTCGTGGAACGTACAATAACCTGAACGATGCATTGATAAGATAGGCAAACTTGATTAAAGCTTTCCTATGTAACTCTTTATGAACCTGTCCTGTGATTAAGTCATATCCAGGAGCTTTGCTTAATCTTAGTTTCTCTATTTCGAAGCGCAGTTCGGGTAGCGATACACTTTTTATTCTATAATTATCAGGTGCCACGGTTAGGACAGGAAATTCGAGCAACGCTTGACCATCAAATGGCTTAAATGGTTTCTTCCAGATGCTCGGCAAATATTTCGGCTTTTTCCTTGTCACTCTTCGCCCATTCTCCATTGATTTTCCTGATGGGTGGCGCTTGCGTTTTTGGTTTTTTAATGCCTTTCATGGCTTTCCAGAGCGAGTAATTTGTACTTTTATCCGCAGTTAGGCTTCCAAATATGTAGAAATTTCACGATTTTTAAAGTCTCGAATTTCTCTCTTAAGTTTACTACAAAGGTAGTTAAGAGTGGTTTTATCCTGTGGAGCTCGAGATTGTTGCCATCTTTTCCGCACTCTCCTTTTCTTCTTTAACAATTGAGTGATTTCCAACGGATATTTTATTTCGCAATTTGTGGTTATTTTCCGTTTATGGGAGTATTTTTCCAGGCTTAATAAATTGATCGACTTCGTCTTCAAGTTCGTGGGGTGTTCGAAGAGACACTTTGAAATCGATTTTACTTTCACAGTATTTTTTAAAGGACTCCCAGTTTGTTTTCATGTTAGTTAGTCTGGGCGGACCTTCGTTTTTTCGTAGACAGCCGTTAATTGTCAACATGACCGGTGAATGATCAGAAGAAAGATCGAAGCATTCCTCAAGTACAATAGAATTTCCCGACAACCCTTTCGAGATGAAGAAATCGATGAGGTCTGGTGTTTTTGCCGTATCCGAGGGTCAGTACGTCGCACTGTGGGACGGGTGCATAGGCAAGAGCGGCGAGAAGTCATTTTTTTTTATATGTAACAAATTTCAATAAAAATAACTGTTCTGATGAACTGATAATATGCTTCACATGATGCAGTAGTTTTTTTTTTCAATTAGTGTTTCTATCACTGTACAGTTCGGCATCAAAGTTGAAAGTTTAGCTAAAATTGTGGTCTGTGCTAAGTTCATTAAAATAAGTTCCGTCCATTATTAACGTGAAAATCAATTGATATTAAATTTTTTTTGCATAGATTTTGTTTATCCAGGTATGTTTTTTAAATAGCATTAGTTTTCACTCGATTATCAAGTAAAATTAAAAAAAAAATGTTAACTTAACGATAGTCAATTTTTTTTAAATAACGGTACTTTTTTATTAAGCAAACATTAAAACAAAATTTAAAGTGTTTTTCTTAGTTCAATTTCTTCTTTTCTCGGAACTGAATATAAATGTAAAAAATGTTTGCCTAAAATATTTTTTTAATTTTTTTGTGTTCCTAAGTATGGTTCGATTTACTTAGTTTCATTATATTTAAGGTCTCAACATGGAATTTTTCTCCTGCAAAAGGCAGGAACTCTGCGAAATCTGTTTCAGTAGTAATTTTAAAAGTATTGACAAAAAGTTTGAAGATATTGAGACATTTTTAATAGAAAATACAAATTGCTCTGAAGGCCATGTGTCAGACCTTAAAAAAGAATTAATTCGGTTTAAATTTGATCTCAAATCTAAGTGGAAGAAAAGCCACAGTACAAGAGCAGTGTTTGACAAAAATGAATCGAATTGGCTTCATCAAAAAGTCGAATTTAAAATGTATTCACTACCCCCTGGACGCCCTCAGACTAGTTTTGAACTTTTGAGTAAGCGACGAAAACGCGAAAGAGTAGCTGATCTTCGAGATACATCTGCAGAAGAGCTTGTTTTCGCTGCTCAAATGAATTTTAGAGCTGCTGGAGACAAAAAAACTGCAGAATCATTAGAAAAAACCGTGTCTCCACCTAACACCTCCAAAAGTTCGACAGTTATGCTGACTCCTGGTCAAGCTTTGTCCATGCTTATAGAAGCAAAACTATCCCGTGATCAATACGACACAATTAGAAAATATGTCACCGATGATGTTTTGCCTTCATATAAAGTTGTACAAAAAGAAAAAACAAAATGCTATCCAGAAAATCTTACTGTGAATGAACTAACAGCTGAAGTTCCAATGCAGAACTTGCTCAATCACACTGTTGAGAGCATTTCTGCATCACAAAAAGATGTTTTCAATAATGCGAGCTGTAATGAACTTACGCTCTATTCTAAAGTGGGTTTTGATGGTAGCTCCGGGCACAGCGAATACCATCAAAGGTTTTCAAACACAACTGATGCAGATGACAAATTTGTATTTATAACTTTTGGTACCACTAAAGTTATCGAGCACATTAAATGTTTTTTTGAAAGAATCCTTGTCCTTCTTCTCCTAGGTACTGCAGGCCTATAAAAATAACTTTCGAGAAGGAAACAGATTCATTAATCAACAGGAAGAACGAATCTATTCTATTGCAATTAAATGAACTCGAACCAACAGAAATAATTATTGAGAATAGAGAGTATATAGTCAAACACCAATTGATACTTTCAAAGGTTGATGGCAAGCTGTGTAATAGTCTGAGTGGTGTTCGCTCTGCTCAGAGATGTTATCTTTGTCAGGCAACATCCAAGGACTTCAATAATATTGAAAAAATGGTATCACTTTCGATCTCTCATCAATTTCTCTCATTTGGAATATCCGTTCTTCATGCATGGATAAGAATGTTCGAATGCCTGCTTCACGTTGCCTATAAACTGCCTGTGAAAGAATGGCGTAAATCGAAAGGGACAGAAGATTGTGTGGCTGAAAACAAATCAAGGATTCAAGAGGCATTCGAAAAAGAATTAGGGTTAAAAATTGATCGACCAAAGCCAGGATATGGCAACACAAACACAGGAAATGTAGCTAGACGTTTTTTTTAAAACTATATTAAATCAAGTGAAATAACTGGTATAGATGTTAATCTGATAAAAAAATTTCACATAATTCTGCAGTGTTTGTCAAGTGGATTTAATATAGATGTTCCAAAATTTTAAATTTATTGTCTAGAAACTGCAAAGTTGTTTGTATTGCTGTATCCTTGGTACTATATGAGCACTTCAGTTCATAAAATTCTAATTCATGGACATGAAATAGTTTCTCAAAGTGTTTTACCCATTGGAGAATTGAGTGAAGAAGCGTTAGAAGCCCGAAATAAGGATCTCAAGATGTTCAGAGAGCATTTCAGTCGCAAAACATCAAGACAAGACACATTAACAGACATTATAAACCGAATGTTAATATCTTCTGATCCTTTCATTACCAACCAGAGGTTAGAAAACCATCAAAAAAAATTTGATTCTGAAGCTATCGAAATGTTTATGCAGCCTGATTTAAACAACCAGCCGCAGACTGAAATTATCGACTATTTTTCGGACTCAGAATAATCATAAATTATACAAATAATTTATTACAACACCAAACAAAGGTAAATGCGTTGTTTTTATATGTATACATACATATATACATATATATATATGTATGTATACATATATTATACATATCATTATATTATACATATCATTTTTGTTAACCTTTTTTTTAGATATTTAAATATGCTTTATCTTCAATCAAAATGATGCTGTTCAAATGCTTGAAAAACTTCAACTCTATATTATGTAAGAATGTTTTAAATGAATTTTTTACTTGAATTTGAATTCAACACATCAAAAACCTTTCGAAAAATATATTTTATTTTAATTCACAAAAACATTTATAATTATCGCCGTTCATAAGGTATTTCTGCCCCACTGTGCGTCGGTTTACCTGTGGAATGAAAGTCTACCCCCAATTCCATACCGGCTTCGTAAAGAACTCTACCTTTTACTGAAATGCATCTCGAGCCCCAGAAGGTATGTTTTGCGTTAAAGTCACCTCCGATGACGAAATTTCGTCCAAGTGAGTCAAAGATACTTATAAAATCGCTTCTTTCCATCGTTGCCTGTGGGGGGCAATAGATAGCTGCAAAAACATATTTTATGTGTTTAATTTGTACGCTCACCGTGCATAATTGCAGTTTGTCAAGCTCAATTGTTGCACTGATTGAGTGTTCAATGGTATTTTTGATCAACAAGGATGCCCCGCCTCTCGTCCTTTCCGAAGGGTGATATGCGTGATAGGCAATGTATCCTCGAATGTTTGTGCTGGATTCTTTCGTCAGATGGGTTTCCGAAATCAAACAAATATCAATATCATATTTATGAATGAATATCTCGAGCTCGTCCATCTTATGCAGAAGGCCGTTCGCATTTCATGTCACTAATTTAACTAAGTCCGTCATATTTATATTATTGCACGTGTGATCCGAAATTGATTTTCGAGCTTGTCGAGTTTTTCAAACAAACGTTTATTAATTTGGCTCTGTACTCCTAGCCTGGCAAGAATTGCAGAGAAAACTTGGGAGACTTGATCAGATGTTTTATTTGTTTGTTCGCGTCCTTGCAACGCAGCTGCAGCGTATGTTTGTGGAACAGCGTTCGGCGATTTTTTCTAAACAATTTTCCTTCTCTTGGTTGTTGTATTTTGAACATTTCTTTTCTTTTTTTCGTCCTTCATCGGTTTTATTGTTGCCCTTTTCAGGTTTGTTTTTGGTTTTATTTGCGATTGGTAGCGTAGTTTTCTTTATTTTGTCGCGCCTACTTTGAAGTTCTTTAGCTACTTCGCATCCGCGATAATTTGCCGGATATTTTCCATTGCAATTTATGCATGTTGGTAGGTCTTGTCTACTTAGAGCGCATTCCTTCGATAAATGTTTACCGGCACATTTTACGCAACGCGGCTCTTTTTGGCAATATGTGTGCGTGTGATTGTAGCCTTGGCAACGCTTACACTGAGGAATCTGACGAGTCCTTTGGCGCATCGGTTCAATTTTATCCACTATGTTTAGGATAGTTTTAATGTTGTATATTTTTTCGATGTTTTCAGACTTTTCGAAACTAAGCATGAATAGCGGAAGTCCGCGTTTGACAACAATTTCCTCGTCTTGTTCCGTTTTTTGCTTTTCTTTTTTAAGTATATAAACCACGTCGATAATTTTGAAACCTTTAGTTTTAAGATCTTGCAAAACATCATCTTTGCGGCACGAAGAGTGAAGCCCTCTGGCTACAACTCGGTGTGGCCTTTCAGACTTGTTTTCATAAGTGTACCATTGTACCTTCTTAGTATTCAGTTTCTGAGAAACTGCGCGATAGCTCTCAGGATCGCTTACATTTATTTTCCACACATTATTATTCAGAGATGTTACTTTGAATGTGGACTTTGCTATTTCCTTAAGAATGCTACTTACTCGTAGCTTGCTGTAGTCTGAAACTCCGACAACGTTAATTAGAGGTGGAAGGTATACCTTATTTTGAGGTTTTTTCCTTAGCGTTTCTATTTCGTTGGCATTTGATTTTTTGGGATGTCTATCTTTTAGCACAACGACTTCTAGTGAGGAGTCGGCTTTCCGTTTTTTGTTCGGTCTCCTCTTAGTGATCCAATCCGTTTCGCGCACTAGCTCTTCTTCGTCCGTATGATAATCGCGGATAGCTGAGCGGTAGGATTTGGCTTCTGGCTGTTTTTTAAGTTGAGATTCAACAAGTACTTTGTTCTCAGCTTTCAGCTGATCTAGCTCTTTTTTTTAGCTCTTAGTAAAGCTGTTCAATTCGGTTAAGCTTAGTGCGGAGTTCCTTGTTTTCGTCCTCGAAGCTTTTGCATTTCGTTGAGTCCCGCGAAAGGCGTCCAAAATCTTTTGGCTTCGTAGGACTTCGATTAGTTTTTGCTTTTGGCACAGATCCCGTTGGTGGTGATCTAGGTACCCTTTTACTATTTTTAAAAGGGTCGGATGATTGCAATAAATGGCTCTCCCCAGAATCCGTGGAGCCTGCCTCCGAAGAGTGGATTTTCCAGTAGAACTGGGCTGCCACCTGGGGTATTCGATGTGTATAGTTTGGGCAATGCACATCAATAAATGTGGGCGTGGTTGGACAACAGGGCAACATACACATAAATCATTAAAATGACAACTATGCGGAGAAAAAAGTGCAGTCCCTGAAAACACCGAACCGATTGCGCTCAAATCAGGCAATCGTTGGTATTGTACGGAAGTTTGGTCAAATTCGGACAACCGTGTTTGCCTTGTTATTTTGTTTCTTAATAAAAAAAAACATGTATGTAGGTATTTCTTTTTGTTAGACGCAGAAATTCACGCTTGTTGGGTACCCGCTTGAGCACGGGCAAGCCTGGGCGTTTACAAATAGTGTATTTATTTTTATATATTTTGAATTTTGTATTAACTTATTTTATTGAACTGTTGAATGAAACAATAACAACTTGAAGTGGAGGGCTGTAGTTACAATTTCACGGCCTACCAAAAGCCGATCATTAGAGTCCTCTTGGTGGTTGGGCTATTTTATGGTTTCATAGTTCATCCAAACGATTTAGATTTCACTTTAAATTCAGTAAGTGGTGGTATTTGTTAGGAGTTTTGTTTTTGAGCAGGGGCTATATGCAGGATTTACACTGATTGTTTCAAAGGCAATACTATTGAATTATTGCAAATATCCCAGATTTAGCAAAATATTATTATGTTATAAGGAAACTCCTAGACATTCTATTCGAATTGGTCGTTGCCAATAAAGTTAATGTGCGGTCTAGGGATGAGGAAAAACCGGACGGTTAAAGACGAAACCGTTTTTTCGGTTAATTTTGTTATCTCGGTGAAAATGTTTTTCTTTGTTGTTTAATCCAATAACCGGGTGGCGGCTATTTTCTGACACTTCCACTCCAGCAATAAATGCAGTCAACAAAATATTACCTACTTCTCTCACACGGCCTGTACATTTTCTTCATACGTCATGTTTATTCACAACATTTTTGACATCTGTCACCTTCTCTGTAAACTTAATAAGTACTAAGTGGAGTGGTGAGAATGTGATATTGCTTAGAAACTACACACACTTCCTTAAAATTGTCGAATACTGTGCGTAGGTACTTAAAGGTTATCCTTTTCCATTCATTCCCTAATTGCCTATAATTATTGTTTTCTGCACGCTGTTGTTTTTCTTTTCGACGTTTGCTGAGTTGAGTTGTGTAGGTACTTCTTTAAAATTCAAATTAGTTTTTCAAGTATGGCACATCTGTAATAATCAGTGCGGAAATATTTCAAAGAGTTCAATTTTCTTAAAACAGCTTAAAATGGGAAGAGGCATGACAAAGATGCGGCAACATGGAAGAATTAAACATTAACTATTTCTTCGGAAAAGGAGTACCTACATTTATTTTTAATTTATAGCGAAAGAAAAAAGTTTGTTGTTTTTAAAGACGTTTTTCAAAAAACCACTTATTTGGAGCGGTTAAGACCTCGCGGTCAAACCAGAGGTAAGAAAAACGGTTATTTCGCAAAAAACCATCATTCCTAGTGTAGTCCCGAACTAAAGAGAAAGATATTGAAAAATTGAATAAAAGGCTTCGGAAAACCGTATACGAGAAAAACTGAATCGAATAGGCATCGTGTGAACATAGTCTTAGTTATAAGGACGCAACCGTAAGAAAAAACTCTACCAATACACAACTAATCTCCCGTATCTCTCTCTCTCTCTACTTCTTCCATATAAATGTTGTTTTTAAGGAGTTGTGTTTATGTGATTTTGTTTGATAGTTTATTCGACAGCTGAGCCGCTGCGTGAAGTGTTAAGGAATGCGTATTCATCGAATCATGATCGTGCCAAAGAACTTGGGTTGTGTTCATCGACTTTTGAAAATTAAGGAAGTAGATTCACTTTTTTTATGAAAATCCCAGGTTGATCCATGAGCTACCGATACACCCTGAAAAGTGGACGCTGAGGGTTATGGCGGTATCATCACGCCGTAATTCAAAAATTAACAACATCGAAAAGTAACCGCGCACTAAGAACTACATGACCAACGTTTTTTTTTTTTTGCAGTGCATAATCTGCATTACATTTCGTTTACAGTATGGTATATTCCGTCCAATATCCAGAGACGCAAAGCTCTATAAGAAAACCAGTTTTTTACATGGAAAGCTGGGTCTCTTGATATTGCAGGAACTACACCGCATGCCATACTTCCAGCGCTACCATGGTTCTTTATTGAAAGAAGCGTTTAATGAAAACAATATCTCCGGAAATGACTTCCAAGAACGTGTGGTTTGACGCCGCTTGATTTTCTTCTGGGGCTATTTGAAGTCGTTGGTATATGCAGACAAGCCAACAATGATTCCAAAGTAGAAGCACACATCCATCGCACAATTCGCGAGATACGGCCGCAAATGGTCAAAAATTGGAGCTCGTCGCGGACACCGCCGTTGTGTCTATATTGCAGAAATCATGTTTCATCAATAATGTAATAAGATTAGCTATCGCATAAAAAAATTTTGGCTCATTTGCTCAACTTGTGTGTGTTTTACTTCAATTTCTAAACCTACAGCTCTTAAAAACACATTTCAGTATCAATGCAGCGTCCCCCCATAAACAGCGTTTGTCGTATAAGTAAGGTAGCAGACAAAATCAATGAGGTCGGTTTTTTTTCAAATCGTCATTGAATCGGTCCAATAAGTTGGCATAATATTCCCCATTGATTGTTCCTCCCTTTTGAAGGAAGTCAATTTTGTGAATTTTTTCGATTGTTTCGGGTGTAGAGACCTCAACTGGGCGTCCAGGACGTTCGGCATCTTCAGTGCTTGTACGGCCACAACAAAATTCAGTAAACCACTTTTTTACCATTGAAATCGATGGTGCAGAGTCCCCATAGTATTTATCAAGCTTAGCCATGGTCTCGGTAATGCTTTTTTTTCGCAAGAAAAAATGCTTAATATGCACAACGAAATTCACTTTTTTCAATTTTCTCCTCAAATTAGTGAGTATTCTGATAAAAATAGCTGTCAAACACAAACTAACTGACGCAGCAAGTTTTAATTTTGACAGGAGTCAACTGACAGATGCCTGTTGACAGGAGCAGTGTTGCTGTTTCAGTAAAGAGGTCAGAAATTCAAAAAGTCACGGATTTATTGACCCGCCCTCGTACATAACCATGCAAACTTCCACCGAAAATTGGTTTGAACGAGATCTAGTAAGTAGTTTTTTTTAATACGACATCAATCGTAAACCGCAATTTACTCGTACCTTTCATTCAATCAACTCAAATATAAAAAAAACATTTAATTTCATAAACATAAACCTTATGCGTAAACCGTGAAACATTATTTTCTAATAATAAATCTGTAATAGTGGCCTAAGTAAATAATAATTATAATTCGCACGGAACCCTTTATGGACGAATCCGACTCGCACTTGGCCGCTTTTTTTATTTATTTTGTTGATTTATTGATAACGCCTTTTATATTTTTTGTTAATTTATTGTTTATATAATTTTTAGTTAATTAATTTATTTACTTCTTAACTTATTATTATTTGTGTTTTATAAACTTTCCGTTTTATTTATGCCATTTATGTACTAATATTAAATAATTAAAGTGTTGGGTTATTTTCCTGTTAATTTGTAACACAGGCTGATGAATCGCTCTACAAAAAAAAAAGTTTATAAAATCAACTCCATTTTTTTTATTTGTAGATTGTTATTTACGAGTATATTTAAAAAAAGGGGGTTGTTGAAACAAGATGATGAAACCCGAATATGGATTGTACGCCGCTATCACGCTCTGGAGTCGGTAGTTTCCGTCCAAAGGGAGTTTCGGCCCACGTTTGGCGGCACGCTTCGACCATAATGACGTTGGTAGACTCTTTTGCCAATCGTGGGAAAATCGCCTGAAGGCGTTACCAGCAAAATCCTGCAGTTCGGACACAGGAAACAATTGCTGCTGAAGCTGCTGCCATACAGGCTACTCCAAGTGTTTCGAAAAGAAATTTATCTTCTCAAGTGGGATCAACAGACAGTCATGGCAGACCATTCTGTACATAGATTTGAATTCGTTTGCTTATAAGGTTCAAATTACAAGAAAATTAAACCCCACAGACTTTCCGATGCGCTTGGATTTTTGCTAGAAGCTACTTCAAATGGTGGACCAGGACGAAATAAAAAAAGCAAAACTGTCGAATATGGAGTGACTTGAACCCAGAAGTTCTCCATGAGACGGAACTGCATCCAGCTCAAGTCACAGTGTGGTGTGAAGTTTCATGCAGCTGCATTGTCAAACCATACTTTTTCGAGGAAACGCTAAATTGAGAATGTTATTTAAAAAAGTGTACAAAAAAATTCCCAGAATTACGCGGAAAGAGCATCCCTTTTAAATCTGTGTGGTTCTAACAAGATGGGGCAAGTTCACGCACAACCAGGACTGTTATGGCAGTTGTAACGGATATTTCCCAATAAAATCATTTCAAGATCGTCCATATTTCGTTGGCCACCAGTTCTCAAGACCTGACTGCACCTGATTTTTTCTTATTGGGCTAGGAAGTTTACAAAGTTAAGAAAACCAAACCAACAATTTTGAATAATTTAAAACAATCCATTCAATCAATAATTGAGGCGATTCCCACATCAGCTTTAGAGGCAGTCATGAACAATTTTTTGCTAAGATGCCGCAAATGCGTCATTCAGCGTCACAGTTGCTGCGAACAATGCGCGCCGGCTCGGAAGAGCCTTTTTACAGTGAAAAGAAAGTAACACAATTTGTATTTGATCTATGTCGCTTTTTGTAACCACCCGCTAGGTTAGGTATGGTTATCGCACAAGTTGCGATTTCATCTCTTAATGTCTGCAAAAGTGATTCGCGAAAATGCCTAGCCTTCAAGTTGTGTTCTAATAAAATAATGCAGTCTCCGGTTAACACCCCGACGACCGACGAGTACATGCCGCTAATATACACTTCATTTAAGTCTATTTAAAAACAATGCAAACAAACAAATATGGTTATTTCGCCAATTTTATGAGCAATTACTTTCGAGAAAAGTGAACAAATATGAAATAATTATTTTATTACAGTCAAATCAGAAATCCATCAAGGGCAACCCATTGAAACCGTCCGATAAAGCTGCACAAGCATATAATGGCATAGTCGGCTGACCACACTGTTAATGATCGAACTAAATCATTAATCCCGCAGTAAATACACATGTTTTGTTTACAATTGAATAATATCTAGCACGCTACTCTTCCACAGAATTAGCTATCCAGTATTTTGATGAACATCTGTCCACATTATTTACTATAAATGTGATTTAAGGTGCTTTTCGCTGCTTTTTTTTTTTGTAAAACTCTAGTTTTATACCTTCTACAGGGAGCAGGAATTATGTAGCGTGTTTTTTTTTTAAAGAAAATATGGCTTTTATTTCCAACAAAACATGTGAATGTACCTACAGAAAAAAAGATAATTGCCAAGAAATAGTTTATGCTATGACTACCAAAAGGAACAAAAAAATACACCCTGAACGTTTGCCAAACAAATTCCAATGAAATATATGAAGAAGGATTCTGTTCATCACTTTGTGCGACATTCTTTTCCGCTAGAACGCTTTATTCGGCTGCTGTAGACGAATAATTACAAAATAATGGCTTTGGGTGGCGGTTTTATGTGACTTTTATGCAACCAGAACCGCTGTAAGTCAGTGACCCTGGAAGATTATTCTTTTTGTATACTTTTTTGCAAGCACTATAATGGCTATACCACACAGTATAAAGCAACAAACCCATTTGAGGCGTATACGCTTTCGTTTCCTCTGTGGATTATTCATTCATAGTTTTCATTAGTATCTAAACTGTACGAGTATAGCCTGCTAACGTTCTTTAATATATTTAAGTATTATCTGTGATGAACAACCGCAAGATTTAATAAAATTGTGCCATCAAAAGATGCATTCTGACATTGGTTTTATGTTGTTAAGGATACAGTATGTTGTTACAAACACTATTTTAGAAAACTAATCTTAAATGTTGTCGATACGTTTTTCCGCGAATGCCATAGTAGGAAATAAAGCATTTCTTTACCCAAACAAGTTTAACCTTCTTTGCGCAGAGTATAATTGAGATTAACCAATCGGTACCAAATGTGTAATATGATAACAATAATAATAATAAAAGTGAGGGTGTAGTATACTTATTATATGTACCTTGAAGAGGTTTGTACCTCTTCCAGAGCCCCTTGAATTACACTTCTTTTATGAATTGTATTTGAGTCTTGCTCTGACTTAGAATTGGCTGGTCAAACAACTTAGAGCACAGCCTCCAGTCCAGTTTCCTTGACGAATCCGAGAAAGACCTGTTTAAAGGTGCAATATAATTGTTTGTCTATATCTGTACCTGCAGGTTTTAGAGAACACGCCAATCTCAAGAAACTTGGAAGAGGAGCAGAGTGAGGGTGACTGTTACAATCGAACCCCATCTCTGGTCTCATCTAGTCTGCTCAGAAGGCAGCAAAACCGGGGATGACTGTACCAATCAAACCCCCGGTTTTCCTGTCTCGCCTCGGAGTGGAATGCTGACTGAAGTGACTGTTACAATCTATCCTTAGTCCGATCTCTTTTCCTTGGCAGAATTACAACTTGGGATGACTGAACTTAATCGAACCCCAACCCGTCGCTCAAATCCCTGGTGGGTATCAGTATGGTTACAGCGGCTGTAATATGCTCAGAGTGACTAGTGTAGTCGAGCTCAGGATGAGCCCCGAAATGGGTTGGGATCAGGGTGAGGTGAGTGATACAATCGAGCCTTAGATCCACGGAAAGGAGAGCCGCTTGAGATGGATTGAGCTTCAACGTGTGAATGGATACAGCTGGTGTCTCGTTGTTGTAAGAGAGCTCTAGTATAGTACCCCGTCTGGCTAGCTCGTCCGCCTTGCAGTTACCTGGAATGTCACTGTGACCGGTGACCCAGCACAGAGAAATGTTACATCTCCCCGCAATCGAACACTTACAAGGTTTACATCGATCACCCGTGGGAATCCCCACATAGTGCAATCGAATGCTATCAACATTAAGTTTCTCAAAGGTGGAAGTTATACCGACAGTGGACATAGGTGATTATTAGATATTTGCCCGTGTAAGGACCGGCATGGGAGTGCTGTTTTGCTTTACTTTAAGTTTTTTTAAGAAAACAATTCTGTTAATTGCTTTCTTCCTTCAGTTAAAAAGGGTCAAAAGCATCACAACTTCTAAAAAAAATAAAAAAAAAATAAAAAATAATAAAAACCCTCATATCATTACTTCTGAATATTAACAAATGAGTCATCAAAAAATTTAATTTTAACGTAATAACAAAATAATTACGATTGTAAACAAAATCTATCGTACCTCTCAACCAAGAACGTGTTGCATTTACACATGGTTTCAATTGCACGTGTAAATAATTCTTTTTATAGGTGACCCGTATGTACCTGTAAACATATGCTCCCCGAGCGATAAGCGTCACTTTTAACCATTACGTTCCACTCCATCCTGAAAACCATACAGTGGATCAGCGAGGAATACTCACACAGCTATAATTCGACATGGTTATGTAAATTCCAATAAAAATTGTATAAATAATCTATTAGATGTCAATGGAGAATTTACAAGCACTAAATGAATTTTATTTATACCCTTATATGGTAATAGCTACACAGCGCGGGTGTAAAGAAAAGAAGGACTAGGTTAAGGAAAGTGAATTGAATTGAACTCAGACAGCAATCACCTGGGGATAATTATAGAACTCAGGCACAAGAGCTGCTTCAAGAAGCCAGCAAACCTCCCAAAACGCACAAGTCCAAAATGGAATGACATATTTGAAAAGTAGCCATCACCACACCATCAATGCACAGGCGAACAAACAGCAGTAACTGGTGAAGCAAGGGAAAAGGACACTTCGAGCAAAATGGTTGAAAACCTGCCGCAAAGTCCAGCGATCAAGAAAGAGAGCAACAACCACCCCTATTCTGCTATTCATCGGGGGGGATTTTACTTCAATTTTCACTGAACACTATTCTACTATTCATTCGAATTGAATCTGGATTCACCTCGTTAATGTCGGTAACATCGATAATACTGCGCGGTATTCTCTTATTCACGTGAACGCATTCGTTCTATACAATTCAAATCCGCATATAAAATGTTGCGGGTTTTTCATTTAATGGATCGTCTGTCTGGTTGGTGGTCAATAAAATGGAAGTTTATTGCTTGATTGTTTGTATAAATAAAGATTATTAACATTTTTAAAGCAGAACAATAACCCGAGAACAATTTAAAACAATCAAAACAATCCACTGTTTGGAAGTGGACAAAAAAGTCCAATACTGTTCATACCTGTTTGTTTATATTTTTAATTTTATTGAAAATAATTAATCAAAACAACATATCCAACTTTCCAAAGATTTTCGTAAACAGAGATCAAATCGATTACATTAATTTCAATTTGTAAACAACGAACCTCGTATTATTTTCACATGAAAAGCTGTTAACTTGAATGTCAAATTGGGTTGGATAATGTAGTTCACCCGATGGATAGCAGAATGGAAAGCCAGAGTGAAAGGGAATCGAATGGGTGAATCGAATCTACGATTCACGTGAATAGCAGAATAGGCCTGAACATCTGGACTAGTGATGGGCATAATCGAATGTTTTAAAGAATCGAGATATAAGTATTCGAATGATTTAAAGAATCGAATGATCATTCGAATTACTTTCGAAATAATTTTTTCCACCCGGTTTCATTTTAAATCAAATTACTCGTATCGTACCTTCTTCTTCAGACTTCAGCACTGAACAGAACAGTTAATACTCGTAAAAATGAACAAAAACCCAACACAAAAAAAAATCATAACATAATGATTCTCGCTTCTCGCTTTTACAATTCAATATTCAACTTCAGGCATCAACGATGCATCGATTACGAAAATAAATATAAAAATATACCCAAAATCGTGAATACACACACGAGATACACAAATAACCAACTTCTCGAGTTCTTAGTTTTGTATGTTTTCTTCTTTTTTGTTCTTTCATTTAATATTCTGTTTTCGGTCTCGAATCGGGACTCGAGTATCGTGTTCTCATTTCGCATAGAGTAAGTAGATGTGAGAAATCATTCGAATGATTTGAGCGAAGAATCGAGATATCTCGAAATGTTGTCTAAATCGATTATAATCGATTATATCATTCGAATGCGCCCATCACTAATCTGGACACCTTTAGACGTAGCTTTACAAATATGCTCCCAGCGGCTATGTGAAGAAGTCGACGTTAATCCATGGGGTATGGCATATAAAATGGGGATATTGAAACTAAAAGGTACAGGACCCCTAAATTTAAAATAACATGTCCATAGTTGAGCTCGTTTTCCCCCAAAGACCAGCTACTATGTACAGCATGATATGGGAAGTTAATCCAGAGGATGTACATTGCGGCTCAGTCGTTAAAATTCGCTATTTTTTTTAATAAACTTAGTATGATTTCTCCGTAACACTAAATAACTAGGAAAAACCTTATATGGACTTATAGGGATAAAGTTTCAATAAGAATTTGGAATCCAGGTAACAAACTTTAACTTCTATGTCTCTTTGACGATTTGTGTCGTAAAGTTTATGTTCTTTTTTTGTCTCAGTCGGGAGACTGTGCAAAGTCCCACGGTCGTGAACAACCAACTCCTAAACATGGAACACTATGGAAAACGTTACAAACCATGTGTAAATGCGACGATCACACCTTAAGACCGACGGCCCATACTCCGAGAAACAAATTATAGAGGTATTTCAATTTTAAATTCAATAAGAAAAACTTTCACTGCAATCCTATATGAAAGGCTCACAAAATGGATTGAGGATAACAGTCTTTTGAGCATCTTTCAAGCCGGTTTCCGCCCAGGTTTTTCAACCATGGATCATATCTTGGCCATTTCAAGCATTGCTCAACAATTTATAGATAGAAAAAAGAAACTATACGATTTGATACAATTACAGGTGTTCCTCAGGGTTGTATCCTCAGCCCATTATTATTTGCCCTGTTCATAGATGATGTCTGCGAGCTTCTTCCGGGTGGAGTTAATTTTGCTAACATTATAATCAAAGTCCTGTTGTACGCGGACGATCTAGTTATGCTTGCTGATAATCCTTTCACGCTTCAATTGCAAATAAACCGTCTAAGTTCATTTTGCGAGTCTTGGGGCTTGCAAATTAATACCCAAAAAATTAAGATTGTTATATTTGAAAAGAGAGATGAAGAAGGCGAGCGGAAGAAAAATGGTCTCTAAACAGTTTAAATATTTGGGTGTCCTCTTGACCTACAATTTAAGCTATCTAAAGCACTCCAAAGAAAAAAGCAACGAAGCTAAATTGGCTCTTAATATAATGTGGCCAAAGTTTTTTTCGAACCAAAATGTTGATTTAACGTCCAAGTACAAAGTTTTCAACGCGACAGTAAATGCATGCATGGCATATGGCGTCCAAGTCTTCGGATACACACACTTCGAAGCTTTTGAAACTGTACAAAGGAACTGTTTTAAGAGGATATTTCGTTTGCCTAACTCAACACCCAACTACGCCATATATGTAGAGTCAGGAATAGTCCCTATATATATACAAAATTTGAAGGCAAGTGCGAACTTCATTACTAGAGTGATGAAAAGAAGTGAAACTTGTCTTCACAAAATCATCTTAAGAAAATTACTTCGAGTGAATGCTTCCCCGTTTAAAAACTGGAACGAACTAGCTTTAGCTTATGAAACAAGTTTAAACTTAACAGAAACTAATGTGACCGATTGGCAGGCTCAGTTTTCTGATGTGATTGCTAAGGTGGATCACAAAATGTTTCTGGATAACCTTTCCAGAGCATCTTCGTCTACTTCAAGAGCTAGTTATAGTCATTTAAACCATGGACTGCCCTCGGAAGTCTCTTACTTTAGTAATGAATTTTCAGCCTCGGTTATAAGTATTATTTTTAGAGCAAGAGTTGAAATTTTAAATTTGAACTTTATACCTCATCGATCAGACTTGCCCCAGCTATGTGATCTATGTAACGGAAGCGCGAATGAAGATATATACCATTTCGTTGCTGCTTGTCCTATTCTACAAGAAATTCGCCGGTTGCATTTTCGGGAAAGTTTTATATCTTTGGACAAACTTTTTGAAATTTTAAATGTAGCAATGGGCTGGCTCAGCCTCTTTAAATATTGCCAACATGCTCTTTCTTACCGTAACAGTTTCACATATTAAACTTAGTCGATTACCCGCTTATTGCAGTTTTGACCAAATTTTATACCTAACTATTTATTGTTTTGTTGCTGATCATACTAAATTTGATAATATCTCTTTTGTGTTTCAAATCACGTTAAAATTGATATCATTGCTTTATATAATAATATTTCTTCATATCTTTTGTTAAACATTTTTTTTTCTCCTTTTCTTTATATTTCAAAATTTTTGCTTTTTATTATTTCTTTTATTTCTTTTTAAATCATATTATGAAATGTCATCTCAGGCAGAAGGCAGTATTGTCATGTCCTCATTGACACGACTTCAAACTCTTGTCAAAGCAATAGGAGTTTAACAGCTAATTTCGATACTTTCTGTACTTACTTAAATATTATTTGCTTAAGTATATTGCCCCAAATTATATATTTAAAGAAGAAATAAGTAAATTTTCCCCACCGGCTATAATTCATATCCTACCTGAAATGATAATATTCAGCGGGCGGTACCAGTGGTGTTTTTGAAAAGTGAATTTAAAGATGATTTTGAGTGATTTACCCAAATAGGGAAAGTGCCGATTGCGTTGCCCTAAAACTGAGTGTGTAGGGGTCAGTTTTTAGTGTGTGTCGGCTGCAGTTTGTGCAAGTTGATATTTTTTCAATGAACTGGAGTGTCTATTCTTCTCAGTTAACTGCAGGGATGTCTGTTTAATTGGGGACATAAATATGGATATTCCTAGCCTCCCAAGGGCCAGTGATGAATATAATGCACCAACAAAAATATAATGCACCAACAAGAATTACCGAGAATGCTTCATCCTTCATGGTTCATTGAATATATCTTTCTTAGGCCCAGAAAACCGCTGAATGTCAACATATGAGATCAAATTTAAAATATATAGTCTTTAGGGGTTCTTAATGCTCATGTTAAAAGATTTGTTTAAACCGCTCACTGACACGCGCACAAATTTGGAGTCTAGAGATCCTTAATGCTTATGTGAAAATATTTTTAAAATCCGCCAACTGACACGCCCACTTTTTGAAAATAACCGTTTTATTGAAGAAAACTCATTCTTAAGTATACCAATTCGTAAACTTTATGATGGAAAAAATAAAGAATTTATCTAATCTAATCTATCTACTCCGATAAACCCCCAATTCAACTCAATAAGTGGCCAAACTCACAGATTAAAATGGGCTAAACGTCAGCAAAGCAACTGTTCATACGATTAGTCAACAAGCATGTCATTTAAAGCATGTGAAAATTAAAAAGAAGTAACCACTAAACGAAGCTTGTCGAAAGTAGCGCCTTAGTTTTGCGAAGCAGCATATCCGATGGGATATAGAATGACATCCGGTCATCTTTTTAAAGAAAATGAGTTTAAATATTTATAATTTTTATTTTCATGATTTGAGCAAACAAGAAATAACCTTGGACATAGCAAAGGAGGCGGTTAATGGTATGGTTAGCACTATCATTTTACATTGCAGTTCAACTTGATTTTCGAAGATCACGAATGACCGCCGCAGCCTACACATGCATACTGGAGCGAGCTTTTCCTAAGTTAAATTAACTGTTTAGTGGGCACCAATGGGTATTCCAGCAGGACATCACTCCCATACACACAGTAAGGTTAACTTGAGCCTGAAGTCAGCGTCAACATGTATAGCTTTTGAAATGGCCACCTGGAGGAAGGAGGAAGACAGTTTGAAACCAAAGAATACTTAATTGAACCCATAAATTAATCTTGCTCAGAGATTTCAATGTACTATTTGGATTCACTTTATTGCTCCCTGCACCGTAGTCTTGTGGAAGTAATCGAACATTCTGGGGGTTGTAATCGCTACTTAATGTAATTAAAAGATAATGTTAATCAATGAAGACTAATTTCAATTAGAAACATTTTATTGTATTTTTTTTTAACTAAATTTTTATTTTGGATTTTAAACTGAGGCAAAACAAAATCGTTGAAAAAGGAACCTTTCCCGGAAAGTGGAAAACACAACACCAATATGCCTGTTGGACACCATGGGAAAGCAACTCGAGAAAATAATTTTAAGAGGATTACTCGCAGTAGCAAAGAAGCGAACCCCAGTGGCAGACCAATTGGTATGCAGTGAAGTGGGATTGATATGATCCCTTTAGTGTAGACAATAACCTCATTGTGAAAGAGAAAGAAGACTCGCATTAGTTGAATAGAAAGGAGGCCTGTCACGCCAATCTGAAAAGCGCGATCTAATGTTGATGCCAACAAAAGAGTAATGTGCTGGTGGACGTTAAAAATGCATTGAATTCTGCGAATCGGTCGTTCGTTAGAGTCATTCGCCAGTAGAAAGCTACAGTACGAAAGCTACAGTACGATACTGATAAAGGATTCAAACACTACATAGTTACTGCGAGAGTCCCACAGGAATTAGTCTTAGGACCGCTACTGTGAAACATTTTGTGCGACAAAGTCCGTTAAAGTATTGCCGTCGTGACAGTACATAAACAGATAGATATTATGGATAAAAAGGATTTAGATTATTCAACTAACTACCAAAATACATTAAATAAAGCAAATATGAAAATATTTAAAAGAAAATTACTAATTTTTTAAATTGTATTTTTAAATGAATGACTTCTCAATGCCAGCTAATAAATATCAATCTATCTATCTCTTCAGAGCTATAAGTTCTGTTATAAGTCGCGCCAGTTTGGGGAATGCACTTTTATCCTAAGTGAGACCAAAAGGATGGTGTGATATATATTGCCCATTCTCTAGCAAGAGGATAAAGTTACGACCTTAAGTTTTTGCATTCGACATTACCCGTATTTCTTTGCAATGTCAAAGTTTGACATCCCTCCGACCACTAACACATCCCGGCGAATATTTTGTTCGTGATTTTATTATTATTATTTTTCAAACTTCATTATAAAGGTAATTGAATTTAGCAAATCTGTTAATGTGAAATTGTTTTTCATAATTTTAGAATATGCTTGGCATCAATTTCAATTGGCGGAAGTAAATATTTTTCAATTTCAGGATTTTCAATACAAATTTCTTAACTACAACTTACAGCTGTGTCACGGTGCATGTCATAGGTGCATGTTTGCTGGCAAGTTTTTTTTTTGATGAATTCTTAAGCGGCGATGGTCGTTTTTTAATGCCATGCAAAGAAACACGGCTATTGTTTATCATTTCTTCATTAACAACACTTTCTTATTTAATCATATAAACTTCAAAATGTTCTTTTTCCCCTTTTCTAAGGGTATATTAATTTTGCCCCATAGTTTGTAACATACCTTGGTATTGCCCTTAGACTCATAAAAGTTATGGTAGGTAGGTAGGTAGGTGTGGCGGTTTGATAAGACAAACCCAATTAGCACTGAGTGCCGTTTTGTTACCACAAACTTACGTAAACCTGGGTATTATCGATTGGTGGGGGAAGCTAAATCCAACCTTCGGAGTTCAGGAAAGTTATCAGTTCCTTGATACTTTTCTCGGAGACTTCCTCAAGTGTATTGAAGAAAGGGCTTCCCAATGTACGTAGTCTGGTCCTAGCTAAAGCCGGACAGGTACATAAAAAGTGAATTAGGGTTTCTTTTTCAGTTGTCACTTTGCAACTGCGGAAGTGTGTATTGTATGGGATGCCCAGCTTGGCCGCATGGTCACCTATAGGCCAGTGTCCCGTGAAGATCGCTGTAAGTCTTGCGATGTCTTTTCAGGCTCTACCTAGAAGGTCGGTTGTTTTTGCCTTGTTGTAGTGGCCACGTTTTTCTGGATATGACGCATGCTGTCAGCCTGCTCCATCTGAGGTTGGCTTTCTTAAGGTACTCTGCGGTGATGTTTGCCTTAACTGCTCCGAGCGGAATGTGGACTAGTTCTGCCAGAGAGCAGTGGAGAGCTGAGCCTTGCCTGGCCAGTTCGTCGGCATGTTCGTTTCCATAAACGTTATTGTGCCCTGGAACCCAGATCAGGGTAACCTTGAACTTATCAAGCAGGGCCAGCTCATTACGGCATTCTAGTACTAACTTAGAGGATATAGTGACCGAAGCGATCGCTTTAATGGCAGCCTGGCTGTCAATAAGTATGGCGATCCTTTGCCTCAGTGTTATATTTGAGTGAAGTTTGATCTGGCGACAGGCTTCACGGATAGCCAGTAGCTCCGTCTGGAAGACGCTTGCAGTATCCGGAAGTCTGTATGATTTTGCGATGTTTAAGGATTCCGAAAAAACTCCCGCACCCACGCCGCAGTCCATTTTTGAACCGTCGGTGTAGATTGTTTGATCGAAATCCCTTGTCACTTCTCCATTTTGCCATTCCGATCTAGTAGGGATTTGAACGAAGAAATGTTTTGTAAAAGACATTCTGAGAATGATGTAGTCTGTTGAAGGCGGAGCTAGTTTTCTAGGTAGAGAGTCTAGAATAATACTGTGGCCGTAGGGTTTTGCAGTCCAGCAGCCAGACTCTCTGAATCTGATCGCGCTGTGTGCTGTGATGTTTGTTATATGTAGATCAAGAGGTAAAAGATGCAGTAAGACTGCGAGTCCGCCTGACGGTGTTGACCGTAGAGCTCCCGTTGTTCCTATGCATGCCGTTCTTTGTACCTTATTAAGTTTGGTAATATTGTAATTTTTCTTTAGAGCCGGCCACCATACTATTGACCCATACGTGAGGTTTGGTCGTACCACGGCTGTGTACATAAAAGTTATAAATATATGATAATAATTTGATCTATCCATGTCCATTAGGCCTTTAAGCTCGAGCTAGAAAGCTAAAATGTTAACCATATTTATAGTCTCTAGGGGTCCGAAATGTTAACGTTTAAGAATTTTTTGGAATCCGCCCACAATCTCAAAAAAACAAATTTATCAAAAAAATCGATTTTTGAAGAAAGCTGAAATGTTTAATATTACGGTCTTTAGGGGCCCAAAATTCTCGGAAGATAAAATCTTCCGCCCACTGACAAGCCCACAATTTAAATAAACAATTTTTCGGAAAATCTAAGTTTGAGCTAGGAAGTTGCAATTTGGAATATTACTCTTTAGAGGACCTTTATGCTTATGTGTAAATATTTTACAAATCCGCCCACTTTTAAAATATAACCGTTTTTTTTTCAAAAAAATCAAAGTTTGAGCTAGGAAGCGGGTGGTAATGGTGCGATGGTAGTGTATTCGGTAAGTGATTGGTCGCGCGTTCGAATCCCGACCAGGGCCATGATTTTAAAAACTCAATACACACAACAATACAGATATCCCCAAAACAATTTAATGCCCGCACTATGTAACTCCACTTCGCACAAGAAAGTGGTTGGAGAAGCTAGGTTTGGGCCGCAAATGCCTAATATTTTTTTCATGTAACTATGAAATCTGCATCAATGGCCGAAACAGATGTGCAGCAAGACCCCTGTAGTAAGATGATTTTGTATGTAAAATGACACATTGTTTACTGCATGTTGTCTCTTTTTCTAATTTTACTGCACCAATACAATAGTAGTAGTAGCACAGCACAATTTGGTAACATTAAAATTCTACGACATTACCTAGCATTTTACTCTGTTTGGTCATTCAGTGATATCCAGGCAAAAAGCACACTGAATGATTTCAATTTCTTACTGCACATGTGTTCATGTACGCTACTAAATGCTGCACATATGTTTCAGGCATAAGGCTACTAAAAATTCCTTTGAGGCGACGTACATTTAAAACCCAATGGTTTTTGTAGGGATTAAACGTACCTATAAGCACTTCAAGCTCTATATCTACGTTTGACCTAAATCCTAAATTCGAAGTTTAAGTGCAAGTCCTATCAACTTTGCGGCACTGTTTTCAGTTTTCCAAACATACGAGTACAAATGCTTATATTTTGAGCGAATTTTATGTCTTCTCTCTCGAAGTTACCTTTTTGTGTTTGACACGATTTCAAACTCTTGCCAAAGCAATAGGAGTTTAACAGCTAATTTCGATACTTTCTGTACTTGCTTAAATATTATTTGCTTAAGTATATTGCCCCAAATTATATATTTAAAGAAGAAATAAGTAAATTTTCCCCACCGGCTATAATTCATATCCTACCTGAAATAATAATATTCACAGTGGTGTTTTTGAAAAGTGAATTTAAAGATGATTTTGAGTGATTTACCCTAATAGGGAAAGTGCCGATTGCGTTGCCCTAAAACTGAGTGTGTAGGGGTCAGTTTTTAGTGTGTGTCGGCTGCAGTTTGTGCAAGTTGATATTTTTCTCAATGAACTGGAGTGTCTATTCTTCTCAGTTAACTGCAGGGATGTCTGTTTAATTGGGGACATAAATATGGATATTCCTAGCCTCCCAAGGGCCAGTGCTGAATATAATGCACCAACAAGAATTACCGAGAATGCTTCAACCTTCATGGTCCATTGAATATATCTTTCTTAGGCCCAGAAAACCGCTGAATGTCAACGTATGAGATCAAATTTAAAATAAATAGTCTTTAGGGGTTCTTAATGCTCATGTTAAAAGATTTGTTTAAACCGCTCACTGACACGCGCACAAATTTGGAGTCTAGAGATCCTTAATGCTTATGTGAAAATATTTTTAAAATCCGCCAACTGACACGCCCACTTTTTGAAAATAACCGTTTTATTGAAGAAAACGCCCACTTAATGAAGGATAAGAATAAGAATATGGTATGCAACAGTTCGCCGAAGCGGACTGTGGGCTTTCGCTGTTTTATCTAGCCTTTATACGCTTGCGTAAAAAACGCACCTTGCGATGTTTATTCTAACTGGATATAAATTTTGTTTTTGAACGGCTTTTCTTGTCGTCTTATCAAATTAATTACATCACAAACCTAAATTCAAACAAAAAAAAATCACTAAATCTGTTTCTATTGAAATTGTGGATGTGTGGGCGGATGTTAAAAATTTTGTAAAATTCGGTGCAGCAATTTGCCTTGCAGCTTGTTGTTATTAAGAAATACATGTTTTTCTTTTTGTTAGGTAGAGCAACGCACGTGGGGTACCTAATAGTCTTCTATAAGAACTAATGTGTGTGTGTCCGTCTTATATGCGTTCGCTCCTCGTTTATCCGATTAATTTGAAACGTTGCACAGTTGTTGTTGGTACTTGCGTGAAAATTTCTGACAAAGTAGTACAGTCGAACTTCCATAACTCGAACTTCCATAACTCAAATTTCTCCACAACTCAAAATTTTATGGATAACTTTGCCTTTTCGACTTTATTTGTTTGAATTTCGCCCTCCATAACTCGAACTTCTGTAACTCGAATTCCTCTCTAATTCGAATTTTTTTATTGCGTTTGATGGCAAAAAGTCTCTTTAACTCGAACTTTTTCTCTAAGTCGGGGAAATCCCTTTTATTTCAATTTATTGAAATCTGTCTGTTCGTTCTTTATCAACTCGAAGTATTGCTCCGAATCGGGAAACCCCCCTTTAAAAATTGAATTGGGTCTACTATGATGTGTTTACATTTTTCGGAAGTTTTTTTGAGGAGTAGGGATGTGTTGTTTCTTTTTGTTAACGATTTGTATGCTTCTCAGTTCTCACTTGAACTTCGATTTTGGACGGATATGTTCCAAGTTTTATTTAAATTTTCTTATTAATTTTAAAAAGTAATGAACAAGTCATTATGTCGGGAAGAAAATTAAACCATCTTACAGTGGGTGATTAAATTATTACGGCCACATGGAAAAATATAACTTTTTGAAAGATAGACCAACATAACTTTTGTGATTTGTATTTTTAAAGCTTTATTTATTTATTCATATTAGAAGTGACTTATAAGCTAATACAATAACGTAGTTTTAATAAGAAAGAGAACAGTAAAACTGAACAAAATTAGTATTTTGTTACATTGCTGCTATAACAGCCTTAACCCTTTTTGACATACTTTCGATGCATTTAAAGCAATTAGTTTTAATATTTTCGCTCCTATGCCATACTTCGATAAGACGTTCGATCAATGCTCGCTTATTTGTAATTTTTTCCTTGCCTATTTCTCTCTTTATCAGTTCCCAAAGATTTTCTATGGGGTTAAGGTCGGGAGAGTTTCCCGCCCATTCCAGAACCTCCACATTTTTTTCCTGCAAAAATGCAGTCACTCTTTTTGCCTTGTGGCAAGGTGCAGAGTCATGCATAAAAACAAAATTGCCATTTGGGAACCATTCCTGCACTTGTGATAACATTTTCGATGATAAGACCTGAATGTACTGGTCTTGAAGCATGGTTCCTTCAACAATGTAGAGACGTCCAGTTCCTTGCCCACAGATGATTGACCAAACCATAATGCTTAGAGGATGTTTCACACGTTCTACTATGCATTCGCTTTTATATTTTTCGTTTGCCCTCCTCCTAACAAACTCGGACTTATCCGACAAAATCTGAACCGTTGATTCATCGGAAAAGCAGACCAACAAAAAAATGCGTGCCACGAAAATCGTTAAAATATCTCCAAAATATAAAAAAAAATCTATTGAAAGCCGACATATTAAGTTCTCACCTTTAACCAGTCTTCGGATGTCCAGTCCTTATGAGCCTTAGCCCATTTAAGGCGTTTTTCCACCATCGCCTTTGTAAGGAGTGGCTTCTTTGCTGGACGGCGGCAAGGAAAACCCATTTCTTTTAGGCGACGTCGAACTGTCATATCTGAAATCTCAATTCCTGACTCATGGATCAAATTTGTTAGAACCTTACGTGGTTTCTTTCTATTCTTATCACAAATCTCTTTAATTTTGCGCTCATTTCGTGGCGTTGTTATTCTTTTTCGCCCAGATCTTCCGGCTCTCATAGGCGAAAGGGCAGCATTTTCGTCAACTTTTTTTTTTATTTTGTACACAGAGGACTTTGCCACTCCTGCAATTACTGCTATTTTCCTCTGAGAATGCTCAGTGTTTAATAGCAAGGTCTTGATTTCAGAATTTTTTGCCGCCGGAAGGTCTTTTCTTCTACCCATGGCTTGAACGGTGTCCTTACCAAAAGAGCTCTATAAGAAATTTCACACCCAAACTGAATGCACACAAACTTAAAAATAAGTAAATACACAGCCTGTTTTTATCATAAATACCGATTCCGAAACAGCAACCTTGGATTTTTCAAAAAAAAAAAAAGCGTTAAAAAGCTCAAGAAATGAAAAGCTTACCCCATAAAAAAATGAGGCATCCACTTTGAAAAATTGCTGCCAAAAAATAAGCACTGCTTAGTGTTGAGACTTATTATTTTTTTAAAAGCTTATTACCGATAAATCCATTTTTAAATAAAATAAATCTATTTTAAAGGTCTTATAATTCATTTATTTGCACTAAATCCTGAAAAAAATATATTTTTTAAGGTGGCTGTAATAATTTGATCACCCACTGTACTTTTCAACAAAAACTAAAAATCATCAGTGAAGTTGAGAGTGGTAAGGGCGGGTCAATAAGTCCGTGACTTTTTGAATTTCTGACCTCTTTACTGAAACGGCAACACTGCTCCTGTCAACAGGCATCTGTCAGTTGACTCCTGTCAAAATTTAAACTTGCTGCGTCAGTTAGTTTGTGTTTGACTGCTATTTTTATCAGACTACTCACTAATTTGAGGAGAAAATGGAAAAAAGTGAATTTCGTGTGCTTATTAAGCATTATTTCTTGCGAAAAAAAACCATTACCGAGACCAAGGCTAAGCTTGAAAAATACTATGGGGACTCTGCACCATCGATTTCAATGGTAAAAAAGTGGTTTACTGAATTTCGTTGTGGCCGTACAAGCACTGAAGATGCCGAACGTCCTGGACGCCCAGTTGAGGTCTCTACACCCGAAACAATCGAAAAAATTCACGATATGGAGTTGGCCGACCGAAGATTGAAAGTGCGAGAGATTGTGGAAGCCGTAGGGATCTCGAATGGCTCAGTGGTTTCAATTTTGAATGATCACTTGGGCATGAGAAAGCTTTCCGCAAGATGGGTGCCGCGTTTGCTCACAGTCGACCACAAACGCAATCGTGTAACAACTTCACAGGAAGTTTTGGCGTTGTTTAATCGCAATATGGAGGAGTTTTGCGCCGTTTTGTAACCGTGGACGAAACATGGATCCATCACAACACACCAGAGACCAAACAACAGTCAAAACAGTGGGTTTCTAAGGGTGAATCGGCGCCATAGAAGGCCAAGGTGGGTTTGTCAGCCAATAAAGTTATGGCGACTGTTTTTTGGGATGCACGCGGGATAATCCACATTGACTACCTTCAAAAGGGAAGAACAATCAATGGGGAATATTATGCCAACTTATTGGACCGATTCAATGACGATTTGAAAAAAAACCGACCTCATTTGGCCAAGAAAAAAGTTCTTTTCCACCAAGACAATGCAAGGGTGCACACATGTGCAGTTGCCATGGCAAAAAACCATGAATTGGGCTATGAATTGCTCCCTCATCCACCCTATTCTCCAGATTTGGCTCCAAGCGACTACTTCTTGTTCCCAAACCTGAAGAAATGGCTTGGTGGAAAAAGATTTGACTCCAATGATGAAGTCATCTCGCAAATAAAGGCCTATTTTGAGGACCTCGACAAATCATTTTTTTTGGAAGGGATAAAAAAATTGGAGAAGCGTTGGACAAAGTTTATAGAGCTCAAGGGAGACTACGTTGAAAAATAAAAAAAAAAATTTATCAAAAAATCTGTGTTTTATTCCAAAAGTCACGGACTTATTGACCCGCCCTCGTACAAAGAAGAAAAATGTGGCCATAAAATATCGTTAACCTCCAAGTACACTATCCACTATAATGAAGAACAGAGAAAGTGTTAAGAAAAATGCTGAATCTTCACGAAACGAAAAAAACTCAATGAGAAAAAAAACGCTTAAATATGAAAGTGTTGACAGGGCGATATCAAAATGGTTTGCGGAAGCCCGTAATGTAAACTTGCCAATGTCAGGCAGCATTATAAAGGAGAAGGCTAAGAGCTTTGCAATTGCATTTGGAGAAACTAACTTTGCTGCAAGTACAGGTTGGCTTGACAAATTTAAAAAAATGTAAGTTCAGCGTGGCAAAAAATTGCACATATAAGTTTGCTGTACAAGATTTTTTATCAATTAGAAATGGCATTTTTCAAAGAACACTTTCTGGAGAAAGTGCCTCAATAAATCAAGAAGACTGCGAGCATTGGAAAAAAACGTTCTACCTAAACTAATCGAAGGTTACAGCGAAGATGACATCTTTAATGCAGACGAAACAGGTCTTTTTTATAAATGTCTTCCAAACAAAACCTTGGCGTTCAAAGGCGAAAAATGTCACGGTAGCAAACATAGTAAGGAAAGGGTGACATGTATGATTGCTGCAAATATGAGTGGAAAAGAAAAACTTAAAATTCTTTTGATCGGCAAAAGCAATACGCCACGATGTTTACAGGGAGTTAAATCCTTGCCTGTTAAGTATCGAGGAAACAAAAAATCATGGATGGTAACTGGCTTTTTTGAAGAGTGGCTAAAAGAATGGGACAAGGTATTTTTTAATCAAAAACGAAAAGTCCTGCTTTTTGTTGCCAATTGTAGTGCCCACAAATCGCCAACAAATTTAAAGTCTATAAAGCTTGTTTTTTCCACCGAACATGACAGCAGCTTTACAGCCAATGGACCAAGGAGTGATACAGAATTTTAAGTGTTTCTACAGAAAAAGAATCATTAGCAAAATTCTTACTTCGCTGGAAGAAGGGAATCTTAGTCCAAAAATTTCTTTACCCGACTGCATACAAAATGTTTCAGTGTCATGGAACTGCGATGTAAAGAGCTCAACAATACGAAATTCTTTTATTAAGGCTGGATTTGGCAAACATTCCCTTTGGGATGAAGAAGATGACGTTATTTTGGCAGAGCTAAGAATCAATGAAATTCACGCAGACTTTGGTGTGCCCATACCTGAGTTCAGAGAAATGCAAGAGGATTTTTTGCGAATACAAAATACACAAGACACAGGGTGCAGCCTTTCAGAATACATTAACTTGGATAATGAGATTATTGTTTGTCATATGCTGTCTGATGCCGAAATTTTGCTTTCGGTAACACCTGAAGTGGAAACCGTTAGTGAAGATGAAGTTGATGCTAATGCTGATCCAGTTGATGACTTAATCGTACAGCCAAAGCAAGCTAAAGTCAATGAAGCCTTTGAAACAATACGAGATGCTCTTCTTACTGAACCGGATCGGCTTTTCAATATAATTCACGAAATCGAAACGTATTATAAATCAAAATGCAATGAAAAAAAACGTCAAAGAATGATTATAGACTTTTTTTAAGGCTTCTGTTACTTAACAACTTTTTCTCTCTTTGAAATATCCTTATAATAAAATAAAAAAAAAAATATCAAGTTTTTGTTTTTATTTCTCTAAGTCGAATTTTCTATAACTCGAATTTTTTTTCTTACATTTTGAGAGTTCGACTTATGGAAGTTCCACATTAGCTATACCCTGCAGAGAAAAGGAAGACAATCGTTTTTGTGTTAAAGAGTTAAAGTAGCTTGGAGTTTTAGTAGACAAAAAACTGTGCTGGAAGCCTCATATTATGTTTGTTGTCTTCAAACACAACAAGATACCTTAACTCTTTAACACATTCTTGTAAAAAAAACATTTATCTGAATATCATACATTATCGCATCTTGGGTAGCGAAAAAGGATGCCCTCAATTACCAAACTAGAATAATGAAAAATACATAGCCTTTAGACTTTGTACCATTTGGTGGTAATTGAGCCAAATTCAGATCAGTTGTTAATTATTTTTTTATTTCTGTGATATTTTTTTAAATCGTTTCACAAAGTCTGCTTTCAATTTACAATTTACTATACATTAGTTAACTCGGGTCTACAGAATAGTCTTGCATGTTTGGGTAGTGCCTACGTAACATTCAGTACACAAAATAAATCCGAGCGTTCATTGCCCTTATTTTAATCAACGAAAGTGCTTCGTCTACGATGTCTTTATACATACAAAGCACTAAAGGTATTTTTCATCAGAATTGGTTATGCTTATTTTGGAAGTAATGAGGTATATTTGCAGAGAAATAAGCACACGGTGGTCGT
The DNA here is from genome assembly GCA_949715645.1 of Portevinia maculata. Lineage (NCBI taxonomy): Eukaryota > Metazoa > Arthropoda > Insecta > Diptera > Syrphidae > Portevinia > Portevinia maculata. Next base: position 254,223,462 of record OX454525.1, on the reverse strand, counting down.
CCCAAATCTCAATAAAGAGCACAGTGGGAGATACCTTAGTTCTATTGCACCTTTTTAAGAACTTGCGCGCACCAAGTGACTTTCAGTACCCCTATTATGTGGACATGCTTAGTCACATAGTGCGGGAATTTATGAAATGGGGATAAGGATGAAAGAAGGGAAACCGATGCACGTTGATATTAAATGTTTATAAATTATAATGGGTAGGAAGACAGAACGGGGAAGAGCATTCCACATTCGTTTCAATCGGCTAAGGAAAGATTCTTTGTATTTTACTGTACGTCCGAAAAAAGCATATTATATTTACAACAAACCGCCTTGTCGGAACTATTTAGTCAAATTTCGCATGTTTACCGGTTTCTTCAAAGCCTCAAAATTTGGATACTCTCTAGATCTGACGTGGATACCCTGATAGAAGTTACGATACAATGAACAGAATATACCTGTGGTGAAGAAACCCGATCGCACCAAGCTTCTTTCCTATCATCCTATTCTTTCATGTAGTAAGTATCATCTAAAAACAGGCAATGAATCATTTGCTGGGTGATGCTTGCAGCAACAAACCAAGTGCCTGCGCTGTGATTACATTATAAGGGTACTGTATCAATTACAGAAAAATTAATCCCTTGTGCGCACGCTAATTATAAAAAAGGGTAAAATTTGCATATACATGCTTGAGGCGCTAATGCTCATGTGCAAATATTTTTACCGCTCAACAGAAACTATCGTCAACATACAGACTCTGTGTAGCGTGTGCTAAAGACAATCAGACTTTCAAACCATCTCAGCGAATGCCGTGTTTTTTATAGCTGCGTTGGTACCCGTTGATATTCTCGCATAAGGGATGTCCAGGGTATACATGAGCAGGGTTACCGATGGGCGACATATGACGCCAAATGGCGACATTTCTGCTCTCGGGAAGCATGGTGACGACATTTCAAAATAAGTGCTTTTTGGACCATTTTCTCAAAAACGGGCGACAATTAGACGCATTTTCATATAAATCTTAATCTTAATCAGATTGAATTTTTAAATTACAACACAAAAATTGTCAAGCCCTAAACAAATTGCACGTTTTTCCTCCCAAAAGAATTCTACGAATGCGTGTTGCCATAATTGTCGTACCAAAAGAAATACAAAAATCCTAAAAAATCTTAATCCTTACCGCGAGACAGGTACCTTGCATTCCATACGTCAAACAATAGCCAACAAAACTGAAAACATGAACTTTTTTTGAGTTATATATTATAACTCTATATAACTTTAAGTTTTGTGGTTAAGAAAATGAAATTTAATTTTTTATTCTTGTACCACCTATTTTGTTAAAGTTTCTTTTAATAAGAAAACAAGAACTTCCACTGGGAAGTTAATAAACTGTTTTTTTTACGTTTTTGTTAGTAGCTAAATTGAAGTCTCTGTTATTAACAAATCAAGTGATATTTTTTTACTTTTGTACTGTAAATTTATGTTTCTCTCATTAGAGAAATGAACTGTTCCTTTTACCTGAAGTTGATTTAACAAAAAAATTAAATTGTGATTTCTTTTTATGAATTGCTTTGTTTATGTTAAATTATAAACTTACCTACATAACGCATTTTTTGGCTCGGGCGACTTTTTTTGGCGACATTTTCAAATTAGCCATAGGTAACGCATTATTAATAATTTAAGAGGTTCCAAAGTTATGGTTCTGCGCTCCAGAGCTTATAGAGCACTTGCCCGACATAATCGACCATCTGAGACCCCTTTTCGCCGTATTGTTGACCGTTTTCGCACAAACATTTCCTTGCAAGATGCAATGGCGCCAACGCCAAGACGCATAAGAAGAGTGCGTACTGAAGAGCATATTGCATCCGTTCAAGAGTGTGGAAGCAGATTCAAATTTATGGACAATTTTACGCAAATGTGTTGGCTTGAAGGCTTACAGGATAGAGTAACTGAAAGAATTGAAGCGGAGTGACCATGCTTGCTTTGAAATTTTGGTGAATGGGCCCAAAATAAACTGGCATTGGATCCTCTGTTTTATCGAAAAATTGTGTTCAGTGATGGGGCTCATTTTTTGATCAGTGGATATGTCGCATTTGGAGCGAAGATAATCCACATGAGATTATGAAAACGCCGTTACATATCAAAAATGGCCTTTTTCGTGTGGGCTGTGGGTTGATTTTGTCATCGGACAATTTTTATTTTTTATTTTAAATAAGGCTTATCAACGTGGATATGCTTTGCATGTCAAGAAATTGGTTTCCTTAATTATTAAGTTTGTCTTGTGAAAGGGAATGAGCCCATTTCTGTGTATCATTCAAGGATATGTCAACGAAACAAATGTGCCGCATTTTTGGCTGAATGAAACAAAACAAGCATTATTGCAGTTTTTCGGCTGACACTATGATAGTGTTTCCCGGGGTGATACAGTGATTCAAAATTAAAAAAAATACCTTACACAAAAATTCTTTAAAATCTGCGAGATAGAAACTAAGATAATTTAAGTGTGCTAAAAAAAGACTTCGATGCCACGAATGAGAATCAATAACTAATAATAGCTTCCCGAACTTAATTCTGTATGAACAACTGATCAATTAATTATATCGCCCTAGGCTGGAGAAGTGAGTCAATTTATCTTCTTTAATGTTGGCCCACAAAAGCTCAACCCATAAAATATTAATTATTGAACTTTATTAGGCGTATCTCCGTGTGTTAAGCTCAAAGTATACATTTCAACCCACCAGTATTATATATTCGGTGAGTATGAGTACGCTATATACTCCAAGCGGATGGGTTCTTTAACGGTAGCCATTAACAAAACTTAAAGAACATGCTACCGCCATTATAACAAATTTGTAGTAGATGTAGAAGTCACTTTCAAATTAATTGTGGTGCTGTGCGGCCGCAAAATAGGAAGGTCACGTACTTTAAAGTACTTCTTGGAAGACAAATTTGTTAATCCCATGCTGATGGCCTATTTTCGGACAAACGAAAAAAACATACACAACATTAAACCACAATGATTCGCAATGAAACCAATTTACGAATATATGCCCCTTTTTACCTGAAGTTATAAATAAATTCCCTTTAAAAGTACTTTTTATTTGGGGTTGCCGATTTTATCATATCACCACTAAAGCTTGTGGAGAGTGACAACAAGGCGACATTCAATGAATTTCAAATAAAAATAAATAAGAAGTTAATTTTTATTTCACTATACAGTTTTTCATTCATCAAGATGATCTATGAAAAAATATAAAGAGATTCAAGGTGATGGAAAGAATACATCTTTCCACCGCGGTTGCATTTTAAGTAGATATATACAAATTTTAGCACTAGTTTTGCGAATGATTAAAATAATCATACACATCTCTTGGTGTTCTCGTGAATTATTGTTAAGTGATCGTATACAGATGTTTTGAATTTGGAATACAATTCGTTACGATTTTCACTTTGTTTCTTTTAAATTGTATTCTTTAATTGAAAGACGTGTGGGATGAAATTGTGTATGACTTTTTAATTGAACATTAATAGCATATATAAATATGGCACATCATCAGAATTAACATACACGGTTGTTTAAGTAGGTCAGGTGCGAAGAAACAAATTAATCTTATTTTATTAACGAACCTAATCTGTATTCGGCTCCCCGAAAATACGACCCGAACATTTGTTGGTTTTTTCAAATGTAATCTGGTATACGCGCATACCAAGCAAATACTCAGCTAAGTTTTGAAGCTAACAAGGTATCATCCGTTTCTCTACATCAATGGTGGCGTATGTTGTTGATCGCCATGGGGATTGAATTGAAACACAACTAACCTCTACCCCGTCGCCACCCCTATGACAATTGATACTCTTGTATGTTTGTCAGATGTTCGCAAAAGGTGAGACCGTGGAATAAAACTGTAGGTGCTACTTGGCCCCGACGGGATTTAAACCGGGGACATTTCGATTAGATAGTAGTTCCACACACTTACCACTGATCTAATGCGCTCAGCATGGTTTTAAAAATTTCGTAAGAATTCTCAAAAAAAAAACACTTGCCCTTAAACAAGTGGTACCGAGTGTATTTGCATATGACAATATTATTTAAATGTTTGTTGTCTTGCACGTATTTTCTCGTCGTTCAACACAAAATTATAGTATCATTTAACATTAATTTAGTTGAAAGCCATTCCTTGCGTCGAAAACTTCTCAATAACCGGCGGTACGGTTTTCGCAGCAATAGGGCCACCGGGGATTTGATGACATATCTAACCGAAAAGTGGAACCAATCTCTTCACCAAGGTGGTGAAAGTAAGATCGTTGCGCTTGATATTTCAAACGCATTCGACAGAGTATGACATCAAGCTCTCTTTTCGAAAATGCGTGCATTTGGAATTGATGACAATCTTCTTCAATGGATTAGAAATTACATTTCGGGTCTGCAACTCACCAAATAAATGCTGGTGTTCCCCAAGGCTCTGTTCTGTCCCGGGCTTTCTTTCTCATTTTCATAAATGATCTCCTGTCTGTTACTTCTTATCTAATCCATTCCTTCTCTGATGATAGTACCCTTAGCTTCTCAATTTCGTTTTTTGGGTCACGCCCCTCTTAAAGAATGGTAAGTTCATTGATTTCCAATCTTAACACCATAACTCAGTGCACCAAATAGAGTGGAATTCAGTGCTTCAAAATGCAATGCTGTCTTCTGTCATTAAAGCAGAACACTGACATTATCCATAAATGGCAATTGCATCGTTGAAACCGAAAGATTTTCCATTCTCGGTGTGTGTGTGTCTATGACAACCTACGTTGGAGTGGCGCCCGAAACTCGAGTAGAGTGCCCATATCTGGTCTGGTGCACCAATAACGTATTTGGAGCCACTTGACAGGATAAACAAAAGTCTGATAAAACTCATTGGCGACCAAGCAATCGCGAGATCGATTAGTCATCGGCGTAATGTCTCCTGTCTTTCGTTATTTTATCGTTATTTCCACTTATGGTGCCAGTTGCTTTCCACCTCTGGAACATATCAACCGCAATACCTGCCATGCAAGGAATGCTCAACAGTTCACCCTCAAGCCTGTATTCGAACGTACAGTGAAGTTCAAAGAATCTTTCCTCAGCCGTACAACAATACTCTTAAACGCTCTATTTTTCCTTCACATTATAACCTTGAAACATTTAAAACCAACGTGCATCGGCATCTCTCCTTTTTATCTAATCCTTTAGTGCGCGTATATTATAAAAAAGAGCAGCAGTTAATGGTGCCGTGAAATAACGTCGACTTTTAAAATTCGGCCTTATTTCGCTAAGAAAAACGAAATAACTCCGATGGTTTTTCTTTCACCCTAATTTCGCTTTGACAAAGGGAAATAATGCCGAACGTCATTTGAGAAATAAAGCCGCAATTCGAAACTGAAGAAATGCCCATGGTCATGTTTCAAAGATCATAAGGTATGAACTAGTTTAACAGATAAAAAAACGGGGAGTCGAAGGGGTCCGGAGTTTTAAACTCTTTTACCCGCGAAGCAAGTAAACATATACTTCTGCCAAAGTGATAAAAGGCCGAACAATAAACATTCGCATAATTTCGATTTTGTAAGTGAAATATAGACGAATTTTAAAAGTCAGCGCTATTTCACGGCACCGCGTGCATTTATGAATTTTGCGTCTGAGAAAGAGATACGTTGTATAGTTATTAGACACATCTTTGATTTGACTCGGTGACTCATCAATCCGCTCTCGTAACTATTACTTCTACTAATTCATTTTAAAGCTCTGGCGAAATTGCATGTGAAACAGTAAAACCGGATTCTGAATTATTCAATTTTATCCAAAACATCGGTGAGATCAGAACCCACAGAATATACTCAATTATAGCCTTTGAAAATACTTTCATCACAATCTAGGTATCTAATGGTGATTTTAACTGCAGATTAACAGTCAGCATTATACTTATGTACTCGTACCTTCACACAAATTGTCATTACAATCGACCAAACAAAAATTTTGTTTTTAAATGTGTAGGTATGTTGTAAATAGGTAAGGAATGCAGAAACACCGCCATACTCGTTAATTGGTTAAATACTCTTGCCTTAAAAATTGCCCAAACGCTCATAAAACAAAACACATGTAAATACTTATGCATTTCTATTAAACAAAACCATTCTCTCAAAGGAAATGAAAAATTCAATTAATAACATTCAACAAAGAATAATTCAGCTTTCACTTGAACAATGACGACATCTGCACCTTTGACCTAAATACAAATGTTCACACCATTTAAAGCACGCAAACAATGTGTGGTCATAAGTTAAGCTGCATAAAATCCCCACAATTATAAATCCAAGGACAAGCTGTAGAAGAGGGGCACCGGCGAAAATGCGGAGAGTATGAAACCTCTACAGATGCGGGACAGCTTACAGAGCAGTGAGAAAATGAAATAAGAATTCTCTATTTTGCTAGACACACGTCCGCTCCTCACAATATGCACCCTAGTTCTTCATAAACAAGATAAATTCCTTTAGATACACGTACAAGTGGTCGCCGCCGCGCCGCTCAATAAAATTACAACTACTGTCCCATTGTCAGTCAGATATAAATTTTAATTAAATTTTGTCGTTCATACTTTTTACATTTTCTTCTCCGCTATATCTGCCTCAGTTATTTGGAAGATTATCTTGTTAAGTTTACAAAATGTGTTTTATACAGCAACTATGAGACGTAGTTAGTGACAATTTGCATGAGTCGTACCTCGCTAGCTGGCTGAGTGACCTGCATGGCCCCTTGAATAAACTGCAAAATTCATATTTCCCGCCCTTTTCCATTGTATATTAAGCTCATTCTTAAAACTCAAGTGCGTTCTTTTTACGAAAACAAAGTACAGATACAAATATGTGTAATGGGAACATAATGTTTTCTTCGACTACCAAGAAGATGATTGTTTTGAGTAATTGTTCTTTCTTTGGGTGGATATATGTACAGATGCTGATTGTGCACTGCATTTCAAAGAGTTGATTTGGGCCCATGAAATAATTAAGTTAATTAGCCATGAATTGCAAATTGTGTGTTTAAATGCAATTTAATTTTATTATTCACAGTGACTTGTTTTTACAGAATTATTTAAAGTGACTGACTGCGAGTGTAATTTGTTTTGTGTGGCAATCGGAAATTGGCCCAGATTGGAATCTTTTTTTTTGTTACTCCCACAGCTTTATCAGTGGGTGTTACGCCTTGCCAATACGTAAGGCTCCTGAGTCAAAAAGTTTACGATAGGCAAACTGCCATAAGCTAAATTGTTTAATGACTATTGTAATGAAAATCTAATTAATTGTCGTCTGTTACTTTTTAAACTTATGGCAAACTCACAAATTAATTTGGTGAACCAATTTAATTCAATAAAACCTTAAGGAAAAGTAATTGCTAGCAACATGCTGTACAGACACCTCCACATGGAGCTATTTTCATATAAATAACTCCTCCTGCGTAACTAAAAATCTGATTTCTATAGAAATCACTAGTTTTTGTTGCTTAAGCAGGATAACCGAAATAAAAATGCTGACTCCGTCACGCCGTTACGTTTTTTTCACAGAATGCTATTGTTTCGATTTGTTCTTTAGATATTTTATTTAAATATTTGATATATTTAAATATTTGGATTTCCATAACTATCATAATCAATTACGGAGGTAATAGTTACATTTGGATACCTTCTAACAATCGGAAGTCGAAAAAAGATTTTGTTGTATTTTTTTTTAAGAGTGCGATAAAATAAATAACCAACTTTATATATTTTTTAAAACGCATTCCCGGACTTCTCCATGTTGTTTTTGCTGTTTATCGCCTGTCGAATATTATCTTGGTGTAGGCTATAAATATCCTTTTTTATAATATCTGTTAAGTTATACCTAAGATATAAATAACTTATTTTTAAATGCACATTTTTACTTTTGTTATCACTCCACATTCTTTACTTGCTCCCACAAATTAATTTTCCCACCAGTATAATCACATTTCAATCCCATCCAATTGTTCCCACCGTTCCCACAGGTGCACGCGCAAACCCATAAGGTGTCGCAATTCAAGTCGCGCTAGACGCTGACGATGCGACAGCGCAATTTAATATTAAGCCAGTAATGTACGATAATATAAATAGGTTTAAGACAATAAAATAAGCATTCTTACAACAACCAAGGCACCGAAAGCTGTTAATTTTCATTTCAATTGCTTGCACGGGTTTGTACTCGGGCAACTACACGACGACTTAGCAAGGGTTTTGAACTCTGGTTAAGTGCAGCGAATTTGCTAGCAAATTTCGCTATATAAAAAAACAATATCCTCGGCCAAAATATTCCCGGAAAATATCGTGTTTTTTGTGAGTCGAAGAAGTGTCCAGAGTTTTGATTTATATGAGTCGAAGAGGTGCCCAGAGTTTTAAGCCCTTTTACCCCGGAAGCGGGCCATCCAGGTACTATTATGGGATCTACGAGTCGAGTAGGTGTTCAAGTTTTTAATTTTTGTGAGTCGAAGAGGTGTCCAGAGACTTTAACGCTTTTACCCACAAAGCGGGCCACACAGGTATTAATTATAAGATCTACGAGTCGAAGAGGTGCCCAGAGTTTTAAACCCTTTTACCACCGAAGCGGACCATCCAGGTGTTATTATGTGATCTGCGAGCCGAAGAGGTGTCCAGAATTTTAATTTTTGTGAGTCGAAGAGGTGTCCAGAGTTTTAAATCCTTTTTGCCCGCGAAGCTGGCCGTCCAGGTACTACTATGGGATTTACGAGTCGAAGAGGTGTCCAGAGTTTTGATTTTTATGAGTCGTAGAGGTTTCCAGAGTCTTAATTTTTGTGAGTCGAAGAGGTTTCCAGAGTTTTAAACACTTTTGCCCGCAAAGCTTGCCACACACAGGTACTTTTATGGGACCTACGAGTCGAAGAGGTGTCCAGAGTTTTATTTTCTGTGAGTCGAAGAGGTTTTAAATCCTTTTACCAGTGAAGCGGGGAGACCATGGACTATTATGGCATCTACGAGCCGAAGAGGTGTCCATTGTTTTAATTTTTGTGCGTCGAAGAGGTTTACCGAGTTTTAAGCCATTTTACCCGCAAATCGGGCCACTTGAGTACTTTTATGGGATATACTTGTGATAATTTATGTTAGTTCCCCATATGCTTGAGGGGAGTGTGTTCAATGAGAATTTTAGAGGGGTTATTTTGACCAAGGATATTATAAAAAAAGGAATATAAACAGAGGTAATCGAATATCTTATGTTATAAGAGTCATGATCGCGTGAACTAAGCAAGGAAGTTGCCTTGTGCATTGCGCAATCATGATTTGATGCAGTAATAACAAATATTATAAATCTGTGGCAACAAGGAATAACGACATAAGTCAGTTTTTGCAACTTTTCAGGAGAGCGATTTAAATGTTTGGCTTCCGATTACAAATCAAGGACAAAACTTATGGACGAAGTGTAAACGCAAAAATAAGTAATATTACTGAAGGATTTTATTTTTAATTAATAATAATAACTTTTTTGTCCATTCATAGTTGATTTTGATAAAAATATGACTTATGTCGTTTTTACTTTTTTAAACATTTAGTCAAATCTCGGTTAAGTCGACTTATACCTTTTCTCCTAAATGAGTATGTTGAAATTATTTTTTTTAAGTTGAGTTATGTTGTTTTTATAAATAAAAATTAAAATGGTGGACTGCCATAGATTGACTAATGTCCTTTTTCCAAAGCAAATTCTTGAAATTTTCAAAAATAAATCAAAATCGTTGAAAATATAAAAATAATACTTATTTTCAATGAATTCACTGAATGACACAATCTACTTTCTTTTTCATCATAATTACTAAAAAGCAACAATAAATAAAACAAATGTGATCAATTATAATTAAAAAAACAACCAAAATTTTTATTTTATTACAAAAATTCACAGACATTGTTGTATATTTGTTGGTTGATAAAATAAACAAATTAAATTAAAGATAAGATAAAATTAACAAAAAAATAATTTTTTAATCATAAGCATTATGTATCTACATCGCTATCACATACATTTGGATGAACGTTTTCGCAGTTAGTAATGGTATCAACAACCAAGCTTCTATAAAATGCATGAAATTGGGGATCTACAAAGTCCATCAAAAAAAGAAGATCTTGAGCTTTTTCTTTTGAAATAGGAGGGACATGTTGAATCATTTTAATGTCAGATTTGTTGATAGTATTTCCACCACGTTTTCTTAAATTAATTGTCTTGAATGGTTCATTCGCGTCTAAGGTGTTTTTGTACAATAATGAACCAAATTCATTTTTTTTATATCTGAGCCATCTAAATTCTCGCCATGAACACTTCTCTCCATCAATATAAACCTTTCGTCATGTGAATTTTTCCTTGGAGGTTGCAGCAAAGTCAAAGAAATCTGGCTGCTGCATTTCCTAAAATTTAAAGGGATTTCTGTCCCTTATTCCGGAAATTAATTTCCTTCCTCTTTTGTTAAGCATAGTAGTGGAAGGTGAACTTAATTTCTTTCTTATTACGGATCTTACAAATTCATTTGATTCGCCAAAACAACCCAAAAAGCAAAATTTACATACTTTATATATTTTCACCTGCAAGTTGAATTATGTATTCCGGAGAAAATTGTCGATCCCTGTGCTTAACTCCACACTATTTGATTTTTGAGGAAGTCTTTGGTTTAATACAAATCAGTGAGGAAATATAAAGGACTCTTTTATTGTAACTTCCTAAGGCCCAATAATTTCCAAATAATAGTTGTTGATTTTGAAGAGATATTTTGTTACAGCAATTATTTCGGCATGACGATAAGGGTTTTAATTTTTTGGCCAGAATGCTTTCTTATTTAAGAGTGTTGTAAGGTAAACCTCTGTTTCTGTGCTCCTGTCGGTATTTTTTAGCCCCTTTTATTTTGTTATATAAAGTGTTAGCAATATTTTCATTTTCTTCAGTAGAAACTGTTCCATCAATATCAAAATGATTTACATATTCTGGTGAAACCTGCACCGAATCCTGACAAATTTTCGCAACAGAATTTTCAAGGCCCTTACCCCAATGCTCTATACTTTCTTCGTTACTAGAACTTAATTCATAATACGGATCCTTAACTGAATCATCTGAGTCTTCGAAAATTTTAATTTCTGAACTTTCTAACATAAAAGGATAGTTAACATTGGCAATACCAGCAAGAAATTAATGTTGTTTGAACTTAGCAGCTACTTACTTTAATGTACATATATAAAAAATTATTGCCAATGAAATTAAACTTACTGTTAATAAACAACTTATAACAATAATAATATTCCTATGATTATAAAGCTTAAGAACTTACCTTCTATATTTTCACAAATGTTATCTCGCTGACTCGCTTTTTTTATGGATCTTAGAGCGGCAGCTCTTTCCAAGACCAAAGATAACATTCTGCTACCGCGTGACACCATTTTTATTAATTTAAAGGATTTTTACACTTTTTTTAAGTTTGTTAAAACAATGAACTTTATTTAACACAAATAACACTTTCGAAGACAATTCACAAATTAGGTGTATAGCCAAAAATCGGGAAAAAAAACTGCTATACGACAACCGACCAGAACAGAACGTTTATAAGAAGAAAACAGGATAAGTCCCAACTGAGTATGGGTTTGCTCTCAGAATAACGGCACATGTATACTTATTTCCAGGGATAAACAGTAATGGTTTTTGGAATAACAGCACAAGTTAACTTATGTTCGGTCTTCTTACAAAAAAGGGTAAGGAAAAACTACACAAGTTAACTTATCTTCTTATAACTAACAAATTTATTTTGGTAAAAGGACACAAGTAAACTTATGATCGCGAAATAAAATTTTATAGTTTTGGAAAAAGAGCATAGATGAACTTATGTGTGTGTTAATTTGGTTTTTTTTTGGCATAAGAGTATAAGTAAAAAAATACAAATTAGAGGATTGTACTTATGCTGTTTTTCCTTGTGCAAGCTGTGTAGAAATGGACTTATGTCATTTTTCTTTTGTGTGTAGTTCATAAACCGTAAGAGATAAAAATACGAAAAAAATATGACAGATAAAATCGCTTATTGCCGATCAGATTGTGTAAAAATCTCAATTTCGACATAAGTTGACTTATGATGTTATTCCTTGTTGCCACAGAAATATGTACACCTACATAACGGTAGCGGTAGTGAGGTGCTTAATTGTGAAAGTGTCAATAATAATAAATTAATATACGAGGGCGGGTCAATAAGTCCGTGACTTTTTGAATTTCTGACCTCTTTACTGAAACGGCAACACTGCTCCTGTCAACAGGCTACTGTCAGTTGACTCCTGTCAAAATTTAAACTTGCTGCGTCAGTTAGTTTGTGTTTGACAGCTATTTTTACCAGACTAATCACTAATTTGAGGAGAAAATGGAAAAAAGTGAATTTCGTGTGCTTATTAAGCATTATTTCTTGCGAAAAAAAACCATTACCGAGACCAAGGCTACGCTTGAAAAATACTATGGGGACTCTGCACCATCGATTTCAATGGTAAAAAAGTGGTTTACTGAATTTCGTTGTGGCCGTACAAGCACTGAAGATGCCGAACGTCCTGGACGCCCAGTTGAGGTCTCTACACCCGAAACAATCGAAAAAATTCACGATATGGTGTTGGCCGACCGAAAATTAAAAGTGCGAGAGATTGTGGAAGCCGTAGGGATCTCGCATGGCTCAGTGGTTTCAATTTTGAATGATCACTTGGGCATGAGAAAGCTTTCCGCAAGATGGGTGCCGCGTTTGCTCACAGTCGACCACAAACGCAATCGTGTAACAACTTCACAGGAAAGTTTGGCGTTGTTTAATCGCAATATGGAGGAGTTTTTGCGCCGTTTTGTAGCCGTGGACCAAACATGGATCCATCACAACACACCAGAGACCAAACAACAGTCAAAACAGTGGGTTTCTAAGGGTGAATCGGCGCCAAAGAAGGCCAAGGTGGGTTTGTCAGCCAATAAAGTTATGGCGACTGTTTTTTGGGATGCACGCGGGATAATCCACATTGACTACCTTCAAAAGGGAAGAACAGTCAATGGGGAATATTATGCCAACTTATTGGACCGATTCAATGACGATTTGAAAAAAAACCGACCTCATTTGGCCAAGAAAAAAGTTCTTTTCCACCAAGACAATGCAAGTGTGCACACATGTGCAGTTGCCATGGCAAAAACCATGAATTGGGCTATGAATTGCTCCCTCATCCACCCTATTCTCCAGATTTGGCTCCGAGCGACTACTTCTTGTTCCCAAACCTGAAGAAATGGCTTGGCGGAAAAAGATTTGACTCCAATGATGAAGTCATCTCGCAAATTAAGGCCTATTTTGAGGACCTCGACAAATCATTTTTTGGAAGGGATAAAAAAATTGGAGAAGCGTTGGACAAAGTTTATAGAGCTCAAGGGATACTACGTTGAAAAATAAAAAAAAAAAATTATCAAAAAATCTGTGTTTTATTCCAAAAGTCACGGACTTATTGACCCGCCCTCGTATCTTCAAATATGAGCAGACATTTCCTATGGAGAAGACTTTGAACAGTGGTTATATTTCTATAGGCGAGAAGATAAACTCCATACCAAAACTTATAGGACTTGTAATCATCATTTAATTTACATCGTTGGAGAATTCCACGCATTTAAATAGATACTACGAGTAGTATTAAGTGATATTTAAGTTTTCTGTGTCATTTTTCAAATCAAACACAAGACATATTAATGTTTATAAAAATATTCTAATTCTCGTATTACACAAATACTTGTTTCCACTTCTTTATAAGATATTTGCACGGAAACTTCTAGTATTTGGAGATAGATAGACATTTCCGCAAGAAATCGATTACTTTCTTATTCAGTTAAATTAATCGTGACGTTTAGAACGTAATCGATTTGACAGACTGTTCGAGGGGTAATAAACAGCGAAAACAAAATGTCGAACATGTTGGTTTCGATGGGAAGACGTAATCTTCTATATTGGATTCATGGTTATGGAATATAATTTAATTCAAAATATCTGTCTCGGTTAGATTTGCAGTAGTCCATCCCGTAGATCAATATTGTTCTGATGTAACTGCAAGGGCTCTTCCCAGTTCCAAATCGTTCCATATTGCAGCTCTGCACATGCCAAACACTATCATAAACATAGGGGCGGGCTACAGTCCGCTTGGGCGAACTGTTGGATACCCTATTCTTATTCCTATATCTCATAAGTGGGCGTGACAAAAATTTAAAGGATTTTATCGAAAAAACTAAGCTTTTGTAAATAAAAACGCTCCCTAGCTCAAACTTTGGTTTTTCAATAAAATTGTTTTATTTAATTGTGGGCGTGTCAGTAGGCGGATTTTAAAAAAATTTAAGTATGAGCATAAAGGGCACCTAGAGAGTATATACTATAAATTTCAGCTCCCTAGCTCAAACTTTGGACTTTCAAAAATAAAAAAAAAATAATTGTGGGCGTGTCAGTAGGCGGATTTTGAAAATATTTACACATGAGCATAAAGGGCCCCTAGAGAGTATATATTAAAAATTTCAGCTCCCTAGCTCAAATTTTGGTTTTTCAAAAAAAATATTTTATTTAATTGTGGGCGTGTCAGTGGGCGGATTTTGAAAATTTTATGTCCCAAGCAGTTTTATGGGCCAAAGATCATATATAAAAAATTTCAGCTTTCTAGCTCAAAATTCAATTTTTCCCAAAATTTGTTTTATTTAATTGTGGGCGTGTCAGTGGGCGGATTTTGAAAATTTTATGTCCCAATCAGTTTTATGGGCCATAGATCATATATAAAAAATTTCAGCTCTCTAGCTCAAAATTCGATTTTTTCCAAAATTTTGTTTTTTTGAGTTTGTGGGCGTGTCTGTGGGCGGATTTCAAAAATTCTTAAACTTGATTATTTCGGGACCCTAGAGAGTATATGGTTAAAATTTCAGCTCTCTAGGTCCAGTTTAAAGGCCTAATTTTTGCCGACGGACGGACGGACGGACGGACGGACGGACGGACATGGCTAGATCGACATTACTATCGATGCTGATCATAAATATAGTAACTTTTAGGGGTCTACGGGCAATATTAAGGTATGTTACAAACTATGCGTCAAAATTAATATACCCCTAGAATAGGGTATAAAAATGGCTGATTACGCACGATTGTTAAACTGCGCACAAGATCTATTGCTGCATGGATTGGTATTGAAACGAACTTCGTCAGGCAAAGGTGCTCAGCTCACGCCCTGAGATACTTTCAGAGAAGTAATGCTTCTACTCTAAAATTGTTGCTAATTGTATTCTTCCGGAAAGATGTATATCGGAAGCGAATTTCTCAGTTTGATTTTTTTTTATTTACAACTGCCTTATGGAATACACGCGTCCTGGCAGTTGACATGTGCAACGTTAAATGGTGAGTATTAATTAATTACCTGCCTACTAAGACGAACAAATGATGCGTTTCTATGAATTATTTCGAGTAATACCTTTGAGCGTCCGCCATGGTAGTATGTATTTATAGAACAGCAAATGTCAACGATAAGATTTCGTTTAGCCAGTTGCTGCCGATTTGATGTCAATTCTGCGTCATAAGGTTCAAATCACACCGGGCATAGTCACAACTAACGTTTTTCCCACTGCCACACCACTTGCGAAAGTCTGACAAACGGTGTAAAGTTGTAGGTCGCTCCCACTTTGCATATGCAAATGGTCGGAGACGCTAGGTTAGAGGCTCTCTTTGAAGCAGCAAAACATCCTCAAATTGATCCTTTTGCAAAAAGATTGTGGAAATTCCGGATGCATATAGATGAAACCACAATATATCTAAAGGAGTTATATGAGCAGAAGAAAAAGGTGGTTGTACAAACAACTATGCGCAAATATTTTCCATAGCAAGCATCCGCAAGTGCAGTTGTTACATCGTCTTCGTCAATGAGACTTATATCTAAATTTTAATTATAGTATAAATTGAGTTATATATTTTAACGCTGATACATCAGCCTTGAAACAATGATTTTCTTTTCTTGGCCCCGCACACCGTTGTTTCTATTAACGTGGTGTTTTCAAGGAACGCATTAACGATGTCAGCCGGGGTATATGTTAAAACTAAATAATCAATAAGGTGCGAACCTTCAAGGTCGTAAGTCTAAATAGAAAATATTAATATTTAGTTTTAAGTTTATGGAAACTTTTACATTTATACATACTAACTGTGACAAATTAACAATAAAAAAACAAAATCATATCAATCCTCGCTTTCTCTTATCCGGCGGAATCCTACATACTTCGTCCACTTGGTTTTATTTAAAAAGTTGTATGAGGATTGCATTTTTTTTTTGTCTATAGAATATTTAATCCTATATGACAGGATGACAGAACTTTGCAATTGACGACAACAACGATAATATACACTCCATCTCACTTGATTACGACCATGTAGTTTTTTGGTTTAATTTTACAATTTTTTTAAAATCCTTGGATAATCTGGGAAAAGCTAAATTGCAATACGGAAGAAGGATATATTATGTCGATGTTGCAAAAAAAGAAATGAGATTAAAGAGATAAATTCAATTTGTATGATGTTTTTCCCAATAAGGTCATAGAATTAGTCATTTTTCGTGTCACTTGATTACCAACAGTAGCCAAATCTACCTGTTATCATAATTTAAATCACATATGAAGGTTTCAAAAGAATAGGGGACCTTAGTTCAAAATATAACTTCATATAAATAACAACTATGGGTAAAATAAATTCATTAACCAAGGAGGAAATGGGCCAAATTTGTACAAGGAGCAAGGCAAATCTATCCGTTGCATAGCCGGTAATACTGTAAGAGAACCAACTGTTGTTCATAGCTATGTTAAGGACCCTGACAACTTTAGAAAAAATCGGAAAGGTAAATCAAAACAATTTGGGCGATACTGAACTGCTTCAAATTCAAGACTTTCCGTAAGTAAAATCTGGAAACTGGAGTTGAAGCTAGTAGATCAACTGTTCATACAGCAGGCCAGCCATATAAGACACTAAAAAATGAATAAGAAGCATCATTGAACGCTACACGCAAAAGTCAGCGACTTGATTTTGCAATAAGTCACATCTGGTGGAGTCGACATTGGCATACAGTTGTCTTTCCAGATGAAAAAAGTTGATGGATACAATTATTATTTTGACGATAGAATGGGGAGCAGTAAGCTTTTACGGAACTCCAAACCATAATTTTCAAAGCCCAAAAATGACCGCATTCACCTACAAATCAATACTGAAAATGGCTTTCCTACAGTTTTTTGAAGTGTTTGGTGGAAAGCGATGGATTTTCCAACAGGACAATGCACCTTTACATAAATGTAGATTTACTGGCATGGTCACCATATTCACCGGACCTGAACATCGTGGAAAACGTGTGAGGGTGGCTTTCAAAAAAAGTCAACCAAGGAAAAAAGCCATACTCTAACAAAAAATGCTTGGAAGAACTACATAGATCTCTTCATAGCAGGCTTCTTGAAGTGATACACCGATCGAAAGATCTTACACATTCTTAAAAACTATTATTACTCTAAAATAAATATAAACAAAATAAAACCCATATTTATTTTCTACCAAACCAATTTCTGTTGTTTTACATCCTTTTAAGCACCTTTCAGATAGATTTAGTTACTGTTTGTAATTAAGTGGGACGAAAATAAGAACCATTTGTATGACCTTATTGGGAAACGCATCATGAAAGTGGAATTTATTTACTTCATTCCAATTGATTTTTAAAACATAAACATAATATATCCTTCTTTTCATATTGCATTTGGTTTTCCCAGATTATTGAAGGTTTTTTTTTAAAAAAAAAACGATAATTAAACCAAAAAATATACTGTTATTAATCAAGGGAGACACATGGGTACATGTCACACATCGCAGTAGACGGAACTGACAAGCGTGTGTATGCTACAAACACGATTTCCGGGAGTCAACTATTTCACTTGTTGATCACAGAGAACGTCTAGTGTAGTGCAGTGTAGGCCACCTCCTCTACACTTATAAATATTATGTATGTTGTTGGATAAAGAAAATCCTTTGTGTGGCCGTGGTAGTACATTCCATTTTTTTTTTCGTTTTTGTGTTGTGTACATCCCTGTATAACAATGATATAAGTACACAAGGACATTCATTAGGAATAAAAATGTGTGCTCATAATTAAATAAGTGAACCTTAAGTGGACGAAGGCTTTGAGTGGATACAGGAACTTTCAGGAGACGAGTGTATCGGTATATGGTGTGTCTTGGTGGCGGCGGCGGCGCGTTCTAGATGGATTTGTGAAGCAGCAACAGTTAATTAGGTTAAGGAAAATAAGTTTGTGTTTTCATAAAGGCATGCAAATGCGATTATGTGTGGTTTTTTCGCACATCTCTTTAATAGCAAAGTGAAGTGCAATGAAAAGAATTTAGGATGACTTAGTGACGGAAGTGTACTAGCCCAAAGTGTATTCTTGGGTAGGTGCTTAGGTGTGGCGGTTTATTAAAAATCCAATCAGTCATAAGTGCTTTTTGTAATCACAAACTCACGTAACCTGGGTGTTGGCGTTTGTTGATGAGGAGCCTCTAGTTCCAACGTACGGAATTTAAGTAACTTATTATAACGTTAATACTTTAATACTTTTCGAAAAGACGGTTTTCCTAATGCTCGTTGTCTGGTCCTAGCTATTGCCAGGACATGCGCATAAATAATGGATTCGAGTTTCTTTTTCGGTTGCAATATTCATAGCCGCTGTTATTCTGCTAAGAAAGTTGATTGGTTTTGCTTTGTTCTTTCTAGTTATGATACAGTTTGTCAGCTAAGTCCACATGAGGTAAACTTTCGTGAGGTATTCTGAGGAGATTTTGGCTTTTACTGCCTTTACGTGCAATTCTATGAATTAGTTGCGCAAGTGAACAGTGGAGTGGAACGATGAGTCTTGCCTGGCCAGATTGTCGGAACGTTTGTTTCCATAAACGCTCCTCTGCTCTAGAACGCAGATCAGAGTAACCTTAAATCCTTCTAATAACGTTATATTTATTTTGGCAATCAAGCACTTATTTAAAGGATATATAAGGTGGCGCAAAAGTCATCACCCAGTGGCGTTCACCAATCCGACTGAAAACTACATAGGATAGATGTCAAACGTCGTGGATCATTTAAAACATTGGCACACAGAATTGCCTAAGGCACCCCAAGGGCTGAAAACCCTATCGGAAGATGCTATAATTTTTGCAAATAGCGGCAAATGTCAATTTTACTTTGACATTTGTGAAGTAAACAGATGACAACTTTTGCGCCACCTTGTATAGTGACTAAGACGATGGCTTGATTAGCAACCTGGCTGTCAATAACCGAACCCATTTCTGGGGATTGATCATCCCATACGGACGTGTACATTCACTAATTATCATTAATACTTTTAAATATGAATTGAGTTTGCTTTATTAAGCTTAGAAAGCCATTATCGTATATTTTTACATTTTATATTACATATTATTCAATACATTTGCGTCCTAAACACTCTACTAGATTATATTATTATTTGCGTACAAATATATCAACCGCTTAAAAACAATTAGGATTGATGAGTTTTTGGTGTCAGGTGGTAGGTTTTTGTACGTCTGGAAACCAATATAATAAAGTGAACGTTGTCCTCTACTGGTCCGCATTCTTTGGGTGTTAAAGTCATTTCTATTTCTTTTTAATTTGGTTGCAAATTCCACTTTTTGTCGAAGGTTTTGTTCACGCATTTCGCACATTTAATTAACCCAAAAGCAAATGAGTTTAACCTAAACGCAAATAAATTTAACCCAAATGCAAACATGTTAACCTTTTAACAAATAAATTTAAGCCAAGACAATTGTCTTGTCAGGCACAAGTTGACCGCAGCCTGAAACTAACAAGTTTTGTTTCCCCTCCACAAACTTATGGAAAGCTTGAGATCAGCTTCAAACTAATAAGTTTTGTTATTTTCTTCACAAACTTGTGGAAAAACTAAACGACATACCTCTTAATGATGATTTCTTCATATTGGAAAATCACAAAATCCATAAACCACAAGAAGTTTGAGACATCTTATCTGCTACGAATTTCATATTGAAATTTTGCCACCCAACTTTCAAATGCTTAGCTTAAGAACCCATCATTAAGTGGTGTGTCGTTCAGTTTTTCCATAAGTTTGTGAAGCAAATGGTTGGAGAAGCTAGGTTTTATTGCGTTAGTACCTAATATTTATTTTTTTGTTGAAAGAATAACAAAACTAATTAGTTTCAGGCTGAGTTGAACTTGTGGGTTCGTTGGCGGAGTACTGAGAAGGCAATTGTCTAGGTTTAAATTGATTTGTTAAGATTAAATATATTTGCTTTTTAACTGTATTTATTTGTGCCTGGGTTGAACTTATTTGCTTTGGGTAAATTAAATGTACAAAGGGTATAGAAAGCAATGCATGCTTTCATTGCATGAGTTGGTTTAAAATTGAGGGTCCCTTCGCACAATGAGAAACCTCGACAATTTTTAACATTTTACTAAAACTGATAACAAACAAACTTCGCGGCCGCTACAATTGCCGCTCATTGCTCTGCCGCACGCCGAGCACAAGCAAATAAAATTGCAATGAAAATGAAAGTCCTTTTCTTCGCAAAGTATGTAGATAAAGTCATTCTAAAGAATTCCTTCAAACATTTTTTTTGTCACACCCACTTTTCAGAAGCGTTTTTTGCAAAATCAATGTTTTTTGTTTTACTAAAACGTTTAAAAAACATAAGAAACAGTTATATGTAGACAATTTTCTTCTTTACAATTCACCCATACTTAGACCCCACTTTTCGGGGGACAGGAATAGGTTATCCAACAGTTCGGCCAAGCGGACAGTAGTCTTTTATCACGTTTAACTTCTTTAATTTTTGTCATAATTTAATAGTTGTTTGAACACCAACAACTTGCGATTGCTACCATGTTAACTGGTGGCTAGAATTACAGCGCTGTTTCACGGCTTACCACAGCTGATCATCCGACTGTTTTTTTGTGGTGCTGGTCTATAACGCAATAAAAACGGCATGTGGCCGTTCACTGTATGGCATTAGCCAAATTATTTAACCTTATTTCTAAAGTGACAGCTAATCATTAGTAGAATCATTATTTACTTTCAAGCATTTTTAGTGTTTATCAACTTACTTACGCAGGTAAAAGTTGAAAAGTTGCAACTATGTATTTTTTTATTTGCCTATACAATTTTTTTCCGCGAATATAAAGCTTTACTTCCGCGAAAGTGACTAGCAAAGGTAAGCTTTATAAGATAGTTAAGCCGCTAATGGGCGGCGCCTTATCCTATCTCTATCTATAGAGTCGGGTTAGCCTGAGGTTTATTTTTATTAATGCTACCTTAAGTGTGTTAGCTAATGGCTGAAATGGTATTTACTGAAATAAATTTTACATTGTTTCGTATGCAAGGTACTCAGATAGTTAAGTAGAAAACGTAAAGGGCCTTTCATTAAGGACTTGACAACTTCTTTTTGAAATAAAATGCAAACTACTTGAGATATCTCAAAAAAATGTATTCGCTTGAAGTACTATGCAGCAGTCGATACGTTAAACCCAATTTTCGATGACTCGGCCACACATTTCGAGCGATAGGGCCGCTATTTTTCGTTCAATATTGGCTCTGAGCTCCTCTAACGTCGCCTCCTTGTTGGAATTGACCAACAATTTAATGTAGCCCCACAAAAAAAAAGTTTAGAGGCATTAAATCACACGATCTCGGCGGGCAATAGCAGGGTCCGTTTCTCGAGACAACAAGTTCACCGAACTGAGACACCAATAACTCGTTCGTTGCACCCGCTGTGGTGCTTGTGGGACCGTCTTGTTGGAACCACATATCGCTGATGTCCGATTCTTGCAATTGCTCAAAGAAATAACGTTCCAACATGTATCTGTAGCAAATACCATTTATCGTAATGTGACGGTCATTTTCATCGACGAAAAAAAAAACCGCCCAATGACGACACCGGCGTGAAAACCGCACCAAACAGTGACTTTTTGCAGATAAAGTGCTGTTTCATGAAGAACATGAGGGTTCTCACCTGTCCAGTAGTGCATACTCGTATTTTGCTTATTGACGAAGCCGTTTAATTAAAAATGCGCTTCATCGCTGAAGATGATTTTGCGATGAAATTCTTCATTTTCTTCCATCATGTCCAGAGCCCAATTTGAGAACATACATCGCTTTATATGATCAAGGGGCTTTAGTTCTTAAGTCAGCTTGATCTTGAAGGCCAAGATCCTTACGCAAAATTCGAAATAATGTGGACAGGGAGAGGCCCAATTCTTAAGAACGGCGAGAAATTGACTGATTAGGCTGGTTTGCGACGGACGCCTCTGTCTATGGCAGCAATATTCTCCACACTTTGGTCAAAACGCAGTCTCACTGGCACGGCAACATCAAACAGCGAATATTCTGACTCAAATTTTGTCACTAGACTATGAATTGCTTGTCTACTGGGACGAGAATTACCGCCGAAAATTGGCGTTAACGCTCTTAAAGTTGCGACCACCGACTCGGAATTTTGGAAGTAAATTTTAATTATTTGAAAACGTTGATTTTACTGAATATTTTGACATTGACAGTTCGGTAATCGGTTTAATGGTGCGTTCACACTGAAAGTTTGAGGTTGTCAAGTCGCTAATGAAATACCCTTTAGTTGAATGTGGCAGATTTAGTATATTTAAGTACAATTTTTGCATTTTTTTAAGCATATTTAGTTTTTTCGTGTACCTATCTGCTGGCTAAGTCTAGTTAATTTGAATCACATTATCAAATGCTTTCATCAAATCAATATTTCCGGGGATGTGCTATAAGAAAATTGTATATAATCGAATGGATTTGTTAGCCTTGAGCTGAATTTAAACTAAACACGAGAGGTTCTGGAAGAAGAGATCTGCTGGCGAATGCTGTAGGTACCTAATGTTTAATCTGGCCCGCAGATTAAAAAAATTGGCCTTACTTCGCCTTGGAGTTTTTTCACTCCACCGTGTATTAGGGCCATAAAAAAGCAAAGAAAGAACAGGACCGCTTACGGAACTTTGAAAGAAATACAGTCAAGAAATAGAATCGAACACATGAAGTAAAATGACTGAAGCAGAATTCTTTTCAAGTAATGCATATAACGTGTTCAATTAAATTTCCTAACTGTTCCACTTTTAACGCATCGCTATAACTGAGCTCTTGGTAGGCGCAGAAAATTTAAGGCAAAAATCATCTACGAACAACATTTCATCAATCAATCATTTCATTTTTGACTATTTCTAAGGAATATAATTTTCAATACATATAACCAATAAATTTGTCGTACCACATTTGGCCAGCCATTGTACAATGGAAAGCATAGTTTTTTGACATAATAGATTTTGAAATCTAAGCATTGCACCATTATCAAAAATTCTCTTCAAAAATCTATCAGCTTAGCATTCATTGAGAAATATACTCCAAAAGTTGATTGATATAATACCATAAGTTAACAAACATTTGAATAGGTACCTAATTAATATTGGATCGATCAATCCATTCGGGTTGTCTACGGAACTTGATTGACAGCATAACCTAATTAGGTACATTAAGTCAAAGTGCTTTCCTTTCTTATTTACTTTTTAATTTATCGTATACTTAAGTATAAAGTATATATTAGATGCAAACTAACTTATTATGTGAACGTCTCAAGCCATTCTGCAACACACGAATCGGCACGTACCAGGCTTCCGGACCGGCAGATCGCCAATAGACAATATTTTCACAACAAATATCAAGTCGAGGCTCACCATCTTTTTATTGACTTTAAAGCCGCATATGACAACATTCATCATTAGAAACTCTACAGGGGCGATGGCCGACTGGGGATCCCGGCAAAACTGATGTAGTTGTGTCGCGTGACACTTGAAAACAGGCGGTGTCATGTGCAGTTTGGAAGTAATTCCTCCGAATTATTCCAAACTTGCACCGGACTTCAGCTAGGAGATGCCCTATCATCTGACTTCTCCAATCTTGTTCTGGAGAAAGTTCCAGGTTCGAGTAAACCTCAACTCAAACCAATCTTAGTCGAGATCCGACGGAGAATTGCCTTAGGAACAATGTGTGAACAAATGTCCTCAAACTCCTCACTCGAAGGACAAAATACATGTTCTATCGAACCTAAATCCTGCCAGTCATGCTGATGCCTTAGGAGGACCTTGATTCCCAGCCCCCTGGTTCGAGATGGCAAGGAAGACCGAACCTTCGTTTTAAAGAACAAGCCATCGCGGATGCCAGGGTTCTCAGAGGATGGAAAGCTGCAGTCAGGCAGAGACTCTTCACGGGTCGTAAGCCCGTTAAATAAATTAGTAAGCTGAGTCGTAAGATAGATATTATGTCGAAAGGCAATTAGTTGTATGGATATAGTTCAATTTAGCGTGCTCGTCTAAGAGCCAATAAGTAAGAATAATACAATTATTGGGTCTAACTTAGATGTAATAAGATTTGAAAAGGTGTGTAAAAATCAATTTAAAAGTACAAAAAAACTGATCGTTGGAGTGCGTAGATGCATATGCGATTGAGTTTGTTCGTTTCCTAAGACTCCACAAGGGCGGTTTTGTTTTACCGTTTCGTTCAGAAAAATATATGAAAACAAAACCATTTTACTTCTAATGCAACGGAGCTTAGTGTAATCTCATTTGTGGGTGCTTCTAAAATTGGAAAATTCCACAATTCGAAAACATTATTTAATCCTGTGACGATGCGACTTATAGAGATTTGACTACAAGTCACTTGGAATCTTACAAGCCATTGACAGCTTTCAATACGCAATTAACTTGCGGCAATGACACATTAACAGATATCATTTCTATTTCATTAATTTTCTGTCAGTCGCAGATACATATTTGCCGATGGTTATTTCAGCAGCACATGTATTTAACATTACATGTACCATTTTGTTTTCCTTTTGCGCACTTATCCTCGTGGTGCAGCTGTTGAAGAGATTGAATTCAAGAAGGACGGTCTCAGCTATCACCCACATAAGGCATGTATTCTTGCCCTTCCAGCAAATCGTAGGTATTTGCGTTCAACCACAAAATATCGCTTCCTAAATATCTCATCACTTTCAATAAAAAATGGCGAGTTCAATGTTTGAAAATGCTCACCAGGAGGTTATTACTCGCATAATAATTTTTGTTTTATTTTCTTTCACTTACTCATTGCGATATTTTCTGATTTAGTTCAAATAAAACACGAAAAAAAACATTTTTTTAAATTTGAAATTTTAGTTTGGAACTGAATGTGAATACATATTAAATTATGTAAATTTTAGTAGAGTATGTGCTGCCACATGAGGAATAAGAATTCAAACGGACTTTCAGGAAATATTAAGAAGCAGTAGTATGCCGGTGCAGTGGACTTTTCTTCTTCTTTAACGAGGAGGTTATTATTTGGACTAAATGGTTTATAACCATCCCATTTGACTGCTACACTAGTTGTCCGCCGTTTTAACTTTAAAAAGTATCGGCAGACCTCCGGATCTCGAATCACTTCGCCACTGATGCCATAAAATGCTGGTGTTTTGCATTTTTGTGGTGCAGGAGTTTTAAGACCTGCCTCTCTTTCGCGATTGTATATGAGCTTTGATTGAGTTTGCCTTTCTGACGCGGTTCTTGGGATCGGTCCGTTTTCTTTGTGATAGGTTCTTTGACGTGAAGGCTTCCTTGGATCTTGGAACTTCTTATTTATTCTGATGTTATGCGAAGCATCTTCAAGATGTGGTTGATTTGCCTTATACTCTTCGTTCGTTGTGCCCGGCGGTCACAACTGGGCTGTGAACCCTTCCTTTTAGCTTAGGGGACATTTTTCGGAATATGGCAGAGTTTTCCCGCCACATCACCCACCCTACGCTAACACGATGCTTAATGTCGTCATCACAGATTACAAAACGAATGAGGAATGTTCTTCCCCGCTCCATTTTTCCTACACATTATAGCCTACAAACATTTAGTACCAAGGTGCACCGGCATCACGCCCGCGCTGTGTAACTATTACATTATAAGATTTTTCAAAAATCGCTTTAGTGCGAGTACACTATAAAAAAAATCCCAGATATTTGAACTTTTTGCACTTAGGACTAGCTTTTTTATTTGGATAAATGTTTGCAATATGATAGCTCCATCATCAGCAAACAAAAACTGATGCACTGTGGAGTCCACAATTTTTCCTTCAAACTGATAATTAAGGACTGTTTTAAATATCAAGGAAATGAAGACGCTTCCCTGGTGTGCACCGACTATGATTGGGGAGACCTCGGTGACTAGAGCGGAGCATCTTACTCTTGTTTGACAAGACGTAAAACTGGAGTCACTAGGCCAATCAGATCACAAAGGCAGTGAGATTCAATCTTGCAATACCCACGGCGTAAGCGCGCATACATGGATCTACCGTTGGACTTTCCGATCGTTCAGTGAGGCGAAATCTTCAAGATGGCTTCCGTACAATTTGGCGATTTTGCAGGAACTCTCCGAACGCGACTTCGATACTCGGTGGAATGCATGTGAGGCGCTTCTCGAAAACGTTCCAGAGGACTTAACTGTTTTTTTCAGTGATGAAGTCCATTTTCACTTGATTGGATGGGTAAACAAACCGAACATGCGCTACTTGGCATCACCTACAGTAAGAGCGTGGCGTGCAATTACTTCAATTGGGATTGGTGGTCCCCGGTTTTTTGAAGAGCATGAGGTCACAGTGACAGTGAATTCAGACCGGTATGTAAACGTGTTCGAGCATTTGATTGGCCTCGAAAAAAGGGGATCCCAAACCGAGAGGCCTGCCGATATTTATTGAGGCCAATCCTGCGAGCCCCACAGGTAGACCAGAAAGGCAGTAAAGGGCTATGGTGACAAGAACTTTGCTGTTAAGGAGGAAGAAGATTTCTCTCGTTTGCAATTTCACGCAGGTAGCGAACACATTTTACAATTTCTGATTCTTTTTTGAACCTCGCACAAGAATTGTTGTTTTTTTGATTTTCCCTAACCATCGGAAAGATTTATTTTGAGCCAAACAACCATCATTCCATAATTAGTATGATTAAGATGATTGTGGAAAAGTGCCTCGAGTCAGATAGGGCTAGGATGCAAATGCTTTTTATAAAAAACTTTAAAGGCAAGAACCTTGAAATTTTTCTTTAAAATGGCAGCAAAGCGTTAGTGCATATTTTTGTATTTTTTACTATAAATGCATATTCTGTATATTTTTTTAAAAAGGTATTATTTTCGAAAAAAAATTAACTGAAATGTGAAAAACATCGGTTTCAAGGAAATGCATATGTACCTTTGAACTGTTAACTTGTACTTTCATTCGGAATTACGGGGAATAATGATTGCACAGAATATACAACACCAGTCTTAACTTGGCAAGACCATTTGTCACTTACTTTCCTAACAGGGAAGAATCAACTAACACCCATTAGATCTTCTATATCCACCTACACTAACGACTCAAAGATGGATGTAGGCTTAAGCACGGGATTCTATTTCGAAGTCCTCGGACTATCCATCAGTTAAATCGAACTTATTGATTTCAGCGGCATTTTCCCAACTGAGATCTTTGCAGTAGAGTCCGAAATGAGGTGCACTTTTTGGCCGAAGCCAAAACCGAATCTATAATTCTGACTACCTGCGAAGAACTGCAAATGCAAACTTTTTCAGTAAACAACAAAAAGAAATACAACAGCTAGCAATTTTACTTCTACTTACTACAGAAACGAAACAAATGACTTGGTCGAAATCTACTCCAAAATACGGTTTATGTACATTTAATAATTTTATTTTTGCCAAAAATTGTACGTGGGTGCGACTATACCTATGAAACAGGTCGCAATGATTGTAATACAGTCGTTATCGCGAGAGACATGTTCTTGGCGTGCAGAACCCTGTAAGACTCTGCGGGCTTCCCGGTCTCACAGATATGCCGGGTAACGATAAAGTTGATGAGCTGGGCCCCCTGTAACCTTAGGCAGATGATCAGAAACAATATACTAGTAGTAACAATGAGAAATGAAGTACGCTTAAATCCTGTGTCATAACCAGGAAAATGTGGCCGCTCTATAACAAACGACAAACCCGAAAAACCAAGAGATTAAGATTTCTACAATTAATAAAAATAAAAGTGTTATCCTCTCTCGTGGATGCTATCACCGCACAAAACATTCTGAAACACCATGCTAGGAAAATGAAAATCAGCACAGCTGGCTTATGCACATGTTTTGGCGATGAGAAAACGCAGGAGGATACTTTCTCTGTCCCTGCCCGGCACTCTGCCCTTTTAGAAATTTCCTTTTTCAGCACCTTGAACAACTTCCCGGCAGGACCGTTTTTGACCAGCTTAAATTCTTAAATGCATCAGGATGGCTTCAGTTAGGTAAGGTTAGGTTTTGTTTACATTAATTGTTTAGTTATTGTGTTTCTTATTTCTAATCTATCTTAGCTATATACAGGGTTGTTCAAAAGTGACTTCCAAATTTAAAGTAATAACAACTTTTATAATTTTTTTATTAATAATTTATTTTAGAATCACAAAGTATGATTTATGGAGATTTTTTTCGGCTAAGTATGGAATATAATGTCCCTCAAATGAGCACCAGCTTCATGCTCACAGAGACGGGCTCTTTCTAGAGCGTAATGGAAACATTACACTTCGTTTGACATCTGGGCTCAGCGCCTGTATTTCAGCACGAATGTTCTCCTTCAGCTGCGGGATAGTGGTGGGTTTATGTACGTTAACTTTACCCTTCAAATAACCACACAGAAAAAAGTCTGGTGCAGTCAAATCCGGAGAATGTGGAGGCCAATTAAATCCTGAATTTTTGGAAATTAAACGAACTGCGTAAGCAACACGTTTTTGAAGGACGCCTGGGTTTAATTCTTGCCCAAATTGGATTTTGTATGGAAACAGCTGCAATTTAGTCCTTACAACTCTTCGCAATTAACTGCGGGACACACAGCGTTGACCAGAACGCCTTCGTGTCGATGTTTCTGGACTCTCCACAACACTTGCAAGCATGCGTTCCATATTCGCTTCGATTCGGGCACTGCGAGGTCTTCCAGCTCGAGCAAAATCAACTACAGTTAGTTGTTGACGAAATCGTGTGCGCAGAGGGTGGATTTCGCACATTAAAATGACACCGATAAGCTCTTTGAGTTAAAATAATCGAGTGATTATTTTCAAAATACAATTCAATTAGTTGGATTCTCTCTAAAGCGCTGTAGTTCATTTTAGTAAATCAACTAAGTTTGTTCTATAAGTACCTTAAAAAAGAAAAGAAAAAAAAGAAAAACAAAAGAGTTTTGATTTTTTCAAACTAGGAAGTCACTTTTGACCCACCCTGTATAACCGAAAAGTGGTGAAAGTAAGATATTTCAAAGGCATTAGATGGAGCTTGGCATCAAGCTCTCTTGTTGAATAAGCGTACATTTGCTATCTGTCACTAAAGCGAAACCTTAACAGGCTGCCATTATTTCTTAATGGCACTTGCATCGCTGAAACCGGAAGCTGCTTGACAGAATACAAAAACGCGCGATAAAACTCGTAGCCGATCGAGTCATCACGAAATCGCTTTACACTTAGAGTCATCGTCGTAATGTCTCCTGCCTATCGTTGTTTTGATATTTCCACCAAACGTGCCCTAAAGAAATAACCAGTTGCATTCCACCCCTACAACGTTTTAAGCGCAATACCCGCCACGGCAATAATGGGCATCAGTCCGCTCTAAAGCCTATTTTCGCATGTAGAATGAAATACAAAAATCATTCCTTAGCCGTACAAAACGTATGCGAATTGCTCTATCATGCTCTGTTTTTCCTACACATTATGATTTACAAATATTCAAACTGCATCGATTTCACGTCCTTCCTACTTCCTCTTTTCGTTAATAACCGTGCTGTGCAACTATGTACATTTTAGGAGTGCTAAAAATCCCTTTTGCACGTGCAAACTATAAAACATAAAAACAAGACTTAATTTTTGTTATAGACTGGTCAATTTTTTTTTAATTGAAAAGAAATAAAGATACAATTTAAAATATACGGTCTTAAATGCATATTTTAAGTGCATGTTTTCCATTTTAAGATGAATATTTTAGACACATTATTTGAGTTTGTTGGTGCATATAATTCCGAGCCCTACTAATAACCAATAATTCAATTTTTTTTTCTTGAGAGTCAAAGAGACTACAAATTTAGGCTTTGGCACTGAATTTTTTATTGGTATGGGCCACCAAAAATATCGATGGTTTAGTGTGTACATGGTATTGGGTTGAAACAAGTAGCTCGTTATAAAAAAAAATCCAACTTTTTCTACAGGCAAAGTTTGCCCATCCAGATGTATCAAATAATATACATATGCTATTTTCAATCTACACACATACGTATGTAGGTACATCCAGCTATTTCTGAATATAAACAAGAGTCACTTCCTGTCGGACAATGAATAAGGAATCTTTTATATTTTCAATCTCACCCCTCAATCACAATTTGTTAGCCACAATCTGTTTGCATATAAACACTTCCATTGTATGCGTAGTCCGAACTAACTTGAAATCACTTTTCCCCTAGCAACGGTCCGCAAATGGGCACTTTAATTGATTTTTGGTCGAAATGGTAGCGCATTGAAAATTGTTGCAAATTGACTTGTATTTTATATCTCTCCACTCTATTATTCGTGATCGGTGCACTTCCAAAAAATTCAATATTAAATCAACCGGTAGATGTGGCAGCACGAAAAAGGCAAACCCACAGATGCACCAAAACGATGCATCATGGACATTTTGATTGATTTATTGTTCGTGTATGCCGAAGTTCTAGAATGTTTTTTTGCTCTTTTGTTTAAACTATAAGTCTTATTGCGCATAACCAATTCGATAAATATTTATCGATGTTTACAGAGCCAAAATGTTTGCATTCCAACATACAATACTCGCTGCCTCAAGCAAAAATATTTAATCAGTTATGAACTATGATTGCTTGAATCCTTGGCATCTGCCAAATATTCTAATTACGAGGAGCATTCGTTTGTGTGAAATATTGTGCTGGTTTTCTATCAATCGCTATCCGGCCAGCATTTACATATTCAAGTCCAAGCCTCCTATATTGGGGCTATCATATATTAATAAAATTTTCACGTTCGAAAGTAATTAGCATACCGGGTCTACTAAACATGTCCATAACGACTCTCCGTGGATGCAATCATTGGATGTGTATGTGGACAAGTTGACGGAGAGAATATTAATGCTTGTTAATCGGACGAGTGATTTGGAATTTAACAATATTTCGAGTGTGGTTGTTAAATGGCCGCACCTGCACTGCAATAAATTGCTACATTTTTTTATTTATTTATTGGATGGAGAACATAGTTGTGCAACGAAAAGATTGACTGACAAATTGAATCTATTACGTTCGTGTATTTTAATGAGAAAGTGAATTCCATCGCAGGCCAATCCTGCGAGCCCCACAGGTAGACCAGAAAGGCAGTAAAGGGCTATGGTGACAAGAACTTTGCTGTTAAGGAGGAAGAAGATTTCTCTCGTTTGCAATTTCACGCAGGTAGCGAACACATTTTACAATTTCTGATTCTTTTTTGAACCTCGCACAAGAATTGTTGTTTTTTTGATTTTCCCTAACCATCGGAAAGATTTATTTTGAGCCAAACAACCATCATTCCATAATTAGTATGATTAAGATGATTGTGGAAAAGTGCCTCGAGTCAGATAGGGCTAGGATGCAAATGCTTTTTATAAAAAACTTTAAAGGCAAGAACCTTGAAATTTTTCTTTAAAATGGCAGCAAAGCGTTAGTGCATATTTTTGTATTTTTTACTATAAATGCATATTCTGTATATTTTTTTAAAAAGGTATTATTTTCGAAAAAAAATTAACTGAAATGTGAAAAACATCGGTTTCAAGGAAATGCATATGTACCTTTGAACTGTTAACTTGTACTTTCATTCGGAATTACGGGGAATAATGATTGCACAGAATATACAACACCAGTCTTAACTTGGCAAGACCATTTGTCACTTACTTTCCTAACAGGGAAGAATCAACTAACACCCATTAGATCTTCTATATCCACCTACACTAACGACTCAAAGATGGATGTAGGCTTAAGCACGGGATTCTATTTCGAAGTCCTCGGACTATCCATCAGTTAAATCGAACTTATTGATTTCAGCGGCATTTTCCCAACTGAGATCTTTGCAGTAGAGTCCGAAATGAGGTGCACTTTTTGGCCGAAGCCAAAACCGAATCTATAATTCTGACTACCTGCGAAGAACTGCAAATGCAAACTTTTTCAGTAAACAACAAAAAGAAATACAACAGCTAGCAATTTTACTTCTACTTACTACAGAAACGAAACAAATGACTTGGTCGAAATCTACTCCAAAATACGGTTTATGTACATTTAATAATTTTATTTTTGCCAAAAATTGTACGTGGGTGCGACTATACCTATGAAACAGGTCGCAATGATTGTAATACAGTCGTTATCGCGAGAGACATGTTCTTGGCGTGCAGAACCCTGTAAGACTCTGCGGGCTTCCCGGTCTCACAGATATGCCGGGTAACGATAAAGTTGATGAGCTGGGCCCCCTGTAACCTTAGGCAGATGATCAGAAACAATATACTAGTAGTAACAATGAGAAATGAAGTACGCTTAAATCCTGTGTCATAACCAGGAAAATGTGGCCGCTCTATAACAAACGACAAACCCGAAAAACCAAGAGATTAAGATTTCTACAATTAATAAAAATAAAAGTGTTATCCTCTCTCGTGGATGCTATCACCGCACAAAACATTCTGAAACACCATGCTAGGAAAATGAAAATCAGCACAGCTGGCTTATGCACATGTTTTGGCGATGAGAAAACGCAGGAGGATACTTTCTCTGTCCCTGCCCGGCACTCTGCCCTTTTAGAAATTTCCTTTTTCAGCACCTTGAACAACTTCCCGGCAGGACCGTTTTTGACCAGCTTAAATTCTTAAATGCATCAGGATGGCTTCAGTTAGGTAAGGTTAGGTTTTGTTTACATTAATTGTTTAGTTATTGTGTTTCTTATTTCTAATCTATCTTAGCTATATACAGGGTTGTTCAAAAGTGACTTCCAAATTTAAAGTAATAACAACTTTTATAATTTTTTTATTAATAATTTATTTTAGAATCACAAAGTATGATTTATGGAGATTTTTTTCGGCTAAGTATGGAATATAATGTCCCTCAAATGAGCACCAGCTTCATGCTCACAGAGACGGGCTCTTTCTAGAGCGTAATGGAAACATTACACTTCGTTTGACATCTGGGCTCAGCGCCTGTATTTCAGCACGAATGTTCTCCTTCAGCTGCGGGATAGTGGTGGGTTTATGTACGTTAACTTTACCCTTCAAATAACCACACAGAAAAAAGTCTGGTGCAGTCAAATCCGGAGAATGTGGAGGCCAATTAAATCCTGAATTTTTGGAAATTAAACGAACTGCGTAAGCAACACGTTTTTGAAGGACGCCTGGGTTTAATTCTTGCCCAAATTGGATTTTGTATGGAAACAGCTGCAATTTAGTCCTTACAACTCTTCGCAATTAACTGCGGGACACACAGCGTTGACCAGAACGCCTTCGTGTCGATGTTTCTGGACTCTCCACAACACTTGCAAGCATGCGTTCCATATTCGCTTCGATTCGGGCACTGCGAGGTCTTCCAGCTCGAGCAAAATCAACTACAGTTAGTTGTTGACGAAATCGTGTGCGCAGAGGGTGGATTTCGCACATTAAAATGACACCGATAAGCTCTTTGAGTTAAAATAATCGAGTGATTATTTTCAAAATACAATTCAATTAGTTGGATTCTCTCTAAAGCGCTGTAGTTCATTTTAGTAAATCAACTAAGTTTGTTCTATAAGTACCTTAAAAAAGAAAAGAAAAAAAAGAAAAACAAAAGAGTTTTGATTTTTTCAAACTAGGAAGTCACTTTTGACCCACCCTGTATAACCGAAAAGTGGTGAAAGTAAGATATTTCAAAGGCATTAGATGGAGCTTGGCATCAAGCTCTCTTGTTGAATAAGCGTACATTTGCTATCTGTCACTAAAGCGAAACCTTAACAGGCTGCCATTATTTCTTAATGGCACTTGCATCGCTGAAACCGGAAGCTGCTTGACAGAATACAAAAACGCGCGATAAAACTCGTAGCCGATCGAGTCATCACGAAATCGCTTTACACTTAGAGTCATCGTCGTAATGTCTCCTGCCTATCGTTGTTTTGATATTTCCACCAAACGTGCCCTAAAGAAATAACCAGTTGCATTCCACCCCTACAACGTTTTAAGCGCAATACCCGCCACGGCAATAATGGGCATCAGTCCGCTCTAAAGCCTATTTTCGCATGTAGAATGAAATACAAAAATCATTCCTTAGCCGTACAAAACGTATGCGAATTGCTCTATCATGCTCTGTTTTTCCTACACATTATGATTTACAAATATTCAAACTGCATCGATTTCACGTCCTTCCTACTTCCTCTTTTCGTTAATAACCGTGCTGTGCAACTATGTACATTTTAGGAGTGCTAAAAATCCCTTTTGCACGTGCAAACTATAAAACATAAAAACAAGACTTAATTTTTGTTATAGACTGGTCAATTTTTTTTTAATTGAAAAGAAATAAAGATACAATTTAAAATATACGGTCTTAAATGCATATTTTAAGTGCATGTTTTCCATTTTAAGATGAATATTTTAGACACATTATTTGAGTTTGTTGGTGCATATAATTCCGAGCCCTACTAATAACCAATAATTCAATTTTTTTTTCTTGAGAGTCAAAGAGACTACAAATTTAGGCTTTGGCACTGAATTTTTTATTGGTATGGGCCACCAAAAATATCGATGGTTTAGTGTGTACATGGTATTGGGTTGAAACAAGTAGCTCGTTATAAAAAAAAATCCAACTTTTTCTACAGGCAAAGTTTGCCCATCCAGATGTATCAAATAATATACATATGCTATTTTCAATCTACACACATACGTATGTAGGTACATCCAGCTATTTCTGAATATAAACAAGAGTCACTTCCTGTCGGACAATGAATAAGGAATCTTTTATATTTTCAATCTCACCCCTCAATCACAATTTGTTAGCCACAATCTGTTTGCATATAAACACTTCCATTGTATGCGTAGTCCGAACTAACTTGAAATCACTTTTCCCCTAGCAACGGTCCGCAAATGGGCACTTTAATTGATTTTTGGTCGAAATGGTAGCGCATTGAAAATTGTTGCAAATTGACTTGTATTTTATATCTCTCCACTCTATTATTCGTGATCGGTGCACTTCCAAAAAATTCAATATTAAATCAACCGGTAGATGTGGCAGCACGAAAAAGGCAAACCCACAGATGCACCAAAACGATGCATCATGGACATTTTGATTGATTTATTGTTCGTGTATGCCGAAGTTCTAGAATGTTTTTTTGCTCTTTTGTTTAAACTATAAGTCTTATTGCGCATAACCAATTCGATAAATATTTATCGATGTTTACAGAGCCAAAATGTTTGCATTCCAACATACAATACTCGCTGCCTCAAGCAAAAATATTTAATCAGTTATGAACTATGATTGCTTGAATCCTTGGCATCTGCCAAATATTCTAATTACGAGGAGCATTCGTTTGTGTGAAATATTGTGCTGGTTTTCTATCAATCGCTATCCGGCCAGCATTTACATATTCAAGTCCAAGCCTCCTATATTGGGGCTATCATATATTAATAAAATTTTCACGTTCGAAAGTAATTAGCATACCGGGTCTACTAAACATGTCCATAACGACTCTCCGTGGATGCAATCATTGGATGTGTATGTGGACAAGTTGACGGAGAGAATATTAATGCTTGTTAATCGGACGAGTGATTTGGAATTTAACAATATTTCGAGTGTGGTTGTTAAATGGCCGCACCTGCACTGCAATAAATTGCTACATTTTTTTATTTATTTATTGGATGGAGAACATAGTTGTGCAACGAAAAGATTGACTGACAAATTGAATCTATTACGTTCGTGTATTTTAATGAGAAAGTGAATTCCATTGACGAATGCAGTTGACAGTTCTGCAGCATAGATTCAACTATCATCCTTTGGACACAAGCTGCCAAACTAAAGTTATGTAAGTTATGTGCACCCCCGGATTGATCGCCTACCTTGTCGTGGTGGTGGGGCTTAAGTACTCCCCTCTCTGTTGTTAATCGACAAAGAGGAGGTGGAAAACTAAAAGGCATCAAATCCAAGGTAAGGTTCGACGCGCCGAGACCTGCATGGCTGAGGGAGTGCTCAGTCGCTAGTGCAAACTCTGGATACCTGGGGACCTCCAGTTTTAACCCTAATTCCCCTTATCTTTATACAGGGGGTGAGTGCAGATGGACCTTCCTTCCCCCTTACTCGTGGGACTTAAAAATGAACAAAACCAACAAACCAAACAAACAAAACAAAACAAAAGAGACTAAGGTGCAAGGATCGGGCACCACTGACTCTATAAATACCGATCCCCAAACGGAACGACTGACGGAAGAAGAAGAAAATCTTCTTCTGAACCCTTTCGCCAATCTTGGAGTATGGGATGGGGAGAGCGTTGGAACGGATGCTGGCATGGAGGGCATGAACCTTGATGTCAGCGACACCTGTTCCGTCGCTAGCTCCAACCTCTCTTTATTGTCAACCTCCTCCAGACGGAAAAAAATTACAAACTGCAGGACAACGATAAAAAGACTAGGAACAAAAAGATGGGACGAACTAACTGAGACTGACCGCAAACGGCTACATAACGCACGTGCGTATCTGCAGGAACAGCATCTAATGGAGAATGAGCCTACTGCTCGTACACCGGCGGAAGCTGATCCTGGGGATAACACCAGCGGTAAGAAATTGATGGGGCCACCTTCCTCCCAGATTGGCAAAGTCCATCCAGGGGTAGGGTCGACCGCATCAACCACTATGCCAAAGGATGCCACCGACGAACCGTCAAACCCTTCAATTAGATGTTGCATCGAGCCTCTTGCTCGTACGGGTCTAGAGAAGGGGGAGATGCTCCCTGGGGTAAAGAAGATGTTGCCTGCGGACGATTCCATGAAGAAAAACCTGCTCGGCTCACCGCAGACAATACCTTCGACGCCTAAGACAAACATGACAATGACAATGACAGACACAAAGACTGAACGACTACAGGAACCGACCACAGGACTACCAGACTCACCGGCCAGACGTTGCATCGAGCCTCTTGCTCGTACGGGCCTGGAAGGAGAGAAGATAGTCACTGAGGAGGTAGGAGAGAGGGAACTGCATCTGGAGAACATCCAGAGCCTCAGCTCCACTTGTAATTTAGATGCGGTATCCTCCCACCAACCAGGTAACTGCAGTCGCGACGTCTCGGGGGGCAACTTGACGATTGACAGCTGCCAAACAGTCGTGGAGGTACAGCCTACCAATCTCGAACGGGACACTCAGAGAGCGTCAGACTCTAAAGTCCCCAAACCGAAAAAGCCTCTAGAGGAGCATCAGATAATGCGCAGGCAAAGACGCAACGCGCTTAGGATCGTCCGTAAGATTGGCAGCAAAATTCCGGAATCCTTAACGGAAAATGAAATGCTATCCTTCGACAAGGCAAGAGAACGACTAAGGACACTATAGTATACCCGACAACACAACGGTAAAAAGTAAGCGTGTGCCCAACTCTAAGACAGTTCCGAAAAGACTGGCTGGAAAGGGGAAGGATAGCCCTCTGCTCTCCACTCCAATCGCAGCCAGACTCAGGAAACCCGTAATTGGCACGAGTGCGGACGCCCAATCCAATCTCGACCCGATTGCGAGCACGTCCAAGAGGGCGAGACAAAACGACACGCTTTCCCCAATCTCCCAAACGAACGCTCGAAAGAAACTCAAAGTCTCTATACCAACTGCAGTTGGGCAACAAGTCGCCGTAGTAGACTACGGCAACCCTTCACGGAAGTTGACAGAGGACCAATGGCGACTCATTGAACTTCGAATCCTGGATGAGGTGAATGAGGCAATCCTTAAAAACAAGGAACCCCTCCCGCTTTTTGGCACCCTCAACACAATCCAAGGGTTCAAACTTATGACCTGTGAAGAAGAACACACTCTCACATGGCTCAAAGAGTTTATTGCCAGGACGAAAGCTCCATGGCCAAACGCCGACCTTCGTTTGATCGACAGGAAGGAGATTGTACGGATGACAAGGCCTAAGGCCAAACTTGTTGTACGAGGACCTCATATCCCGAAGGATCGTATTGAAAGATATCTACGATCCTTAAATACCGATCAGCTGAGCCACACTTGGGAAGTGATCGAGATGGGAGAATACAAAGAATCAGGCACGGAAGTGGTAGTGTTGCTTAGCCACAAATCCATTCCGTTGCTGAAAAAGATAGACTTCAAAGTTCGCGTCGGCATAAACCGATGCAAGCTCAGGCTTATTGCGAACTCGGTCAATAAAAATAGCAAGGGGGGGCGTCTAAAAACCGTGATGAAGATAGTACAAATAAACCTTCATCACAGTAAGGCGGCTAGCGCCAACCTAATCTACCTCATGGAGGATAGAAAAATAGACCTGGCCCTTATTCAAGAACCCTGGGTAGCAGGAGGCAGAATAAGGGGTTTAAACTCGAAGCGGCTGGCCCTGTTTAAAACAGTGCAGACAGATCCAAACAGTAAGATCAGAACTTGCATAGTAGCTAGGAAACAGATTAACCTCTTTCTTCTATCTTCCTACAGTGATAACGACCACGCGACGGTAAAACTTGAGCGCAATGGGCTCCCTCCGCTGATTATAACATCGTGCTACTCGTACATGCCCTACGATGCAACGGAAGGACCACCGTCAGACCTGACACACCTTACTGTGCAACGGGCTACACGAGAAAGATGGGACCTGGTGATGGGATGCGACGCCAACTCTCATCATGCCCTATGGGGTAGCTCAAACACAAATACAAGGGGTGAGTCACTTTTCGAATTTCTTATAGATCATAACTTATTAATAGCTAATAGGGGCTCAGAACCAACTTTTGTTATTAGAAATAGGCAAGAAGTAATCGATGTTACAATATTAAGTAACTCGAATACAATCAAAATAGACCAGTGGAAGGTATTAAGGGAGGAAACCTTCTCTGATCATAAGATCATTGAATTCCTAATACCAGACACAAACAATCCCCCAAAACCATACAGGAACCATAGGAAAACTAACTGGGACCTTTTCAATGTGGAAGTGGGAAAGAACATAAGAACGCTCCAGACAAATGCAGCGCATGCACCTGAGAGTACAGACAGGAATGCCGAAGATCTAGGTAAAATCCTAGGTAAAGTCCTCGAAAAATCATGTCCCCTGAAAACGAAGAGCAGAAGAAAATCGACTCCTCCCTGGTGGAAAAGAACTGTACGACATTAAAAAGGAAACTAGAAAACTTTTCAATGTAGCAAAACGTACAAGGATGGACAATGACTGGGAAACCTACAAGGCCAGTCAAAGAAAGTTCAAAACAGAAACGCAACGAGCAAAGCGATCTTCGTGGAAATCCTTCTGCAGCAAGGTGGAAAACACCACAGAATCAGCTAGGCTCAGGAAAATACTTGCTAAAGAACCAGTATCCTTGGTATCTCTCAAGGATCCTAACGGCAACTGGACAGAATCCTGCAACGAAACGCTTAAGCTCCTCCTTGAGACTCACTTTCCAGGATGCAACAATGAGCACAATAACTTGGAAGATGAGCACTACACGGAGCATGCAGCATCAGCGGAAATTATAACGGAAGAAAGGATAAGATGGGCTATCAACTCCTTCTCTCCATATAAATCTCCGGGTATTGATGGCATCTTTCCTATGATGCTACAAAGATGTGAAGAATATATAACCCCACATCTCAGGAACATATTCCTAAGTAGCCTAAAATGGGGATATGTACCAAAAGTATGGCGAGAAGTTAAAGTGGTTTTCATACCCAAAGCTGGAAAACCCAGTCACACTACCGCTAAAGACTTTAGGCCAATCAGCCTAACCTCTTTTGTTCTAAAAACTTTTGAAAGGCTGATGGACATCTATATTCGTAGCAAACTGAGTCCAGAGGTCCTATCCCCAGCTCAGCATGCGTATACGAAAGGTAAAGGTGTAGAGACAGCACTCCATAGTGTAGTCAGCACCATAGAAAAGACATTAAGGGATAAGGAATATACTCTAGCCGCCTTCCTGGACATTGAGGGTGCCTTCAACAACGTCCAAGGGGAAGCGGTAGAAAGAGCAATAGTAAACCTAAATGTGGAGAATATCATTATTAAATGGATAATGTGCATGCTTAAAAGAAGATGCATCAACTCAGAGTTAGGTGGTGAAATAATCAAGGTGTCAGCATCTAGAGGAACTCCCCAAGGCGGAGTCCTATCACCCCTTCTATGGGTACTAGTTTTAAACGAGACTCTGATTGAACTTAGACTTAGTGGAGTCAAGGCAGTAGCTTATGCAGACGACTTAGCACTGCTAGCGACAGGGAAATTCCCATCCACTCTAAGCGAACAAATACAGAACGCCTTATCTATGGTTGGTACCTGGACAAAAAACTGCGGACTGGCGGTTAACCCACAGAAAACAGTACTGGTCCTTTTCACCAATAAAAGGATTATACCACAATTTAATAGGCCAACAATTGAAGGTATTCCACTACAAATATCAGAATTCACGAAGTATCTGGGCGTGATTCTAGATAGAAAATTAAACTGGAGCCTCAACATAAAAGAAAGAGCAAAGAAGGCAATAATAGCCTTATATGCCTGCAGCTGAATTTTCGGCAAAACCTGCTGTCCTAGTCCCAAAATTATCATGTGGCTATATACGGCAGTGGTAAGACCTATACTCACATATGGTAATTTAGTATGGTGGCAGGGTTTGTGCAAGGCCACCTACCTTAAGATCATGACTAGTGTCCAAAGAACTGCCTGCATTGGTACTACTGGGGCCATGAGAACCACCCCCACAGCGGGGTTGGAGGTAATTCTCAATCTTAAGCCTATAGACCTTTTTGTACAAAAATCCGCAGCAAACAGTGCCTTGCGGCTAAGCCAAACGGAAAACTGGAAACCCAGTACAACAGGACATGCGCGGATTCTAAAGAAATTTACGGGTGGTAATGTATGCACAGACTACATTACCCCCAAACTAGACTTTACAAGACCATTTACTGTCTCGATTCCCTGCAGGGAAGAATGGCATGAGAATCAAATACCAGTCCGTGCAACAACGATCCCCATCTACACAGATGGCTCCATTTTGCGGGTGGCAATGGTGCAGTAGTAGTGTATTCGCTTACGGAATGGAAGGTCGTGCGTTCGAATCCCGGCCAAGTCCATTACTTTATACCGAATACATGAAATCGTCCGGAGATATTAATGCCAAACATGCGGCATGGGGAAATGTTACTGCAAATCCCAGGGGCAACCAGTTTCACGACTGATGGCGCCTCAATATGATTGAGTACAACCTCG
Organism: Portevinia maculata; assembly: GCA_949715645.1. Taxonomy (NCBI): domain Eukaryota; kingdom Metazoa; phylum Arthropoda; class Insecta; order Diptera; family Syrphidae; genus Portevinia; species Portevinia maculata. The sequence continues at coordinate 254,181,871 of OX454525.1, read as the reverse complement.
AGTTGTACGCGACGGATATCCCTTCTTTCCCAAGAAGCGGTGCTTTCCTGGACTTGGCCTTAACGGACGCAAGACTTCAACTGACGAACATAGATCAAAACACGCGGAACTTTTTGCGTGCGTTTGAGTACGATAGTGATCACTACGGACTCGCCGCCGCAATACGGATCCCGAACGAGCAAACGCTGCTGGAGGAGTACGAAGCAGTGTGTTCATTCGATTATCGGAGGGCACAATGGTCGCGCTTCTCCAGATTTTTAAAGCGAGATATACGTTCGAGTGGGATCGACCCACCGACAAACAGTAACATGACAAATGATGACATTGATCGGCATTTATTGCAAATGAACGACGCCATCAAACGAACTATGGAACGAACTATTCCTCGAGTAGGGCGTTCCGACGACGACCAGACAGAAAAGTACAGAAACCCTACAATCGACGCACTATACCGACAGAAAAGTAGACTGCTCTCGAGGCTTAAACGGCTGTACAGGCAATTTACTGATCGCAACGACCCGGAGGTAAGGATGCTGAATTCAGAGATCCGAATCCTGAAACAGCTGATAAAAGAAAATTACAAAAAATCTGTAAGTCTGTATTGGGGCAATAAAATTCGGGCTATTAAAACCTGTAGTCCGAATATGTTCCCACAGATAAATAAGTTGTTCAGGAGGAAAGATCACAATGATATTCCTTGTGTTCGAATCTCCCAGACAGCAGAGAACAGACAGACGGTACTGACTGCTGGAATAAGTCCAGAAAGTGTCGCTTCAAACGAGGACCCACAGGAGAAGGTGGATTTGCTGGGCGCTTGTTTCAAGGCCGTGTATACGGTGAACAATCCTGTTCGCCGTAACCACGACATTGAAAATAGGGCTCTGGTGAGCCACTTCGATCTGCGCACCGAACTTGAGAATTGGCGATCTGAGAATAACGGATTCACCGTGTTCACTGATGAAAACCATGCTAATGCAGTTGTCGCCAATGGCCGAGATGCATCGCACTTGTTCGTGTCGAAGGATGATCTTCTGTGCATCTTCGAGACACTAAAGAATAAAAAGTCGGCGGGGATGGATGGTGTCCCAAACGTCGTATTGAGACACCTGCCTCTGGAGGCTGTAGATATTTTCACCACGCTGTTTAACAATGCGCTGAATAATGCATATTATCCGGCGCATTGGAAGGTAGCTGTGGTACACCCTATCCCGAAAAAATGTAAAGATAGGACGAACCCAGCCAATCTCCGGTCAATTAGCTTGCTTCCGAATATTAGCAAGGTCTTTGAAAAGGTTGTCAATAGAGCCCTGTTAAAGTGGGTCGAGGACAATAACATAATTCCGGACAACCAGTTTGGTTTCAGGGCGAGGCATGACACTATTCATGCCGCGTCGAAACTGGTTTCCGACATTCAGTGGAATAAATGCAAGAACCAATGCACGGGTGCTTGTCTCGTTGATTTTGAGAAGGCTTTCGACACCGTATGGTTAGAGGGACTTTTCTACAAGTTGACCAGGCGGGGGATGCACAAACCTTTGCTATATGTAATTTATAATATGCTTATGGGAAAGAAGTTCGTTGTCAAATGTGGCAACGTGACTTCGAGCAGAGTCTTTGAAATTAAAAACGGTTTACAGCAGGGGGCGGTCAATTCTCCGATCCTGTTTAACATTTACACGAGTGATCTGGTGGGTTCACTCAGCCATGCTATAGCGTATGCCGACGATTTGGTGGCATACAGATCAGGTCCTAAAATCGAGGTCATTAATATCCTTTTGCAGCGTGACTTCGATCAAATTAAGCGATATTGCGACGAGTGGAAGTTGAAAATCAACTTTCAGAAGACAGAAACAATCTTGTTCAGAACTCCATTGGCTGGGGCCTCTAGGGATACCAGAAAAAACTGGAAAAAATTGGCCATTATTGGACAAAATGGGCAGCCATTGGCGGTGAGAAGCGCAGTTAGATATCTAGGTATCTGGCTTGACCAGTATCTGTATTTCGATAGACATATAGTTGCTTGTCTTGCTGGGGCCAAGAAGGCTTATGCTCTAACAAGGAGACTGTTTCATAGCAGTCAACTTGACTCCAGAGTGAAGGTCATTTGCTACGTGGCCCTTATAAGGCCGATCATCGCTTATGGTTGTCCATTATGGTTTAATATAGCGCCTAGCTATATGGAAAAGATTCGGGTTTTGGAGAGACAATGTCTTAGGACCTGTCTCCGGTTGTTCCGAACGCCTGAATCCAACTATATAAAATACTATCCCAACAAGGTCTTATACGATGGGGCTCAGTTGAATAGGATTGACAATTTCCTCATTAAGGTCACTCGAAGGCACGTTGCAAGGGCGATGGCCAGCGACAATAGTCTGATATTTGGGGCTTACTACCCCAATGAAATGTACATAGAGAGTACGCTCCGGTCTGGCTTTATCCCGCCAGAGGCATTTATCCATATTGATTCAAAAGGGCTGGTACAGACGAGGGATGGTATCCCGGTCTTATACCATCGCTACCGCAGCGCGAGAGATAAGCGGCTCCTCCATGACGGGGACGTCGCCAATGCTCATGAGCTCCTCCGTTTTAGTACCGCAATATCGGAGAGGGATAGATTCGACACGGAAAAGCAATTCGCCGAATTTTGGTGGCTTGTTGAGGGGGGAGGGGTCAACATGCCCTCCCAGGACGGTGCGTTACTCTAGGTAACATCCTCTTAGCTTATAAGTTAGATTAAGTCAGCTAGGGCGTTTTTGGGAGAGGCCGGGCTCGCCAACGTGTGGTGGTGCTTCCGGGAGTTGACTGACGCTGTAAGGCTTCAGTCGGCTCACGGCGGCGCGTGTGCACGTTGACGACTGCCAGGCGCTCGGAAAGCAATTGGGATTTTGACCACTTATTGCGCCAGGCAACGAGTGCTCAGAATCCTAATTATAGTTAGAATACGTTAAGTAGTTTAAGTAAGTAGAATAGGTAGTTTGTAATTTGTTTTATATAAAATCTCAATAATGATACCGAGTTTTAGTAAATTTTCTCGAGGAATATATATGTAAGATTAGTTCGTAAAATAGTTCGTAGGCCGAAAGGCAATAATTCTAAGATATAGTTAAGTTTAGAGCGTTCGCATAAGGACCAATAAATAAGAATAAGTATCCTGTTAATTTTAAGTTAGGTTTAATCATTTTTGTCTAGTATGTAAGTAGATATTTATCAATGAATAAAAAAAATAATTTCAAAGTCAATACATGAAATCGTAATCTCCCTAAGTAACTTAGACACCACCCGTGGAGAAAAACCCTACAAGTGCACCCAAAACACTTCTTTCCTATCTCTCTATTCTTTCTAATACCAAGTAGCTTACACTGTGTTCTTAGCATTATAAGGGTACTGTAACAACAGAAAAAAAAATCACTTTAGCGTAAGCAAATTATAAAAAAAAAAAAAAAAAAAAAAAAAAAAAGATGGATACTGGCGTTGGCGCGGGTTTCTATTCCGAAACACTCGGAATATCTGGCTCGATCAGACTCTCCGACTACAGCAGCGTCTTCCAAGCTGAGGTTCTGGCGGTGGCAACAGCCGCTAAACAGGTTGCAATGACGGCAATACCACAAGCTGATATTACCTTCTTCATTGACAGCCAAGCGGCAATAAAATCGATTTCCACCACAGAAATAAAATCGAAGCTTGTAAGTCGCTGTCGCGAAGAGCTGCGGGCTCTTGGCGCGCAGCACAGTGTAAGACTCTGCTGGGTCCCCGGACACAGTGGTGTTCCGGGAAATGAAAGAGCCGATGAACTGGCAAGACAAGGATGCTCCCTTGAATTAAGAGAGGCTGACACAACGGTAAAAACGCCTCCCTGTTACCTTAAACAGGTGATTGGTGATAAAACGCTGATGACAGCTAACGAAAGATGGAGTGCCCTTGACTCCTGTGTCATCACCAGGAAAATGTGGCCACTATATGACAAACGAAAGACCGAGAGAATCCTTCAAATGAACAAAAAGTCTTTGTCCTCTCTCACAGGTGCTATCACCGGACACAACATGCTGGGCTACCATTCAAAAAAATTGAAGCTCAGCACAGATGAACTCTGCAGAGGCTGCGGGGACGAGGAGGTGAATGAGGATACCCCTCATTTCCTCTGTCACTGTCCTGCACTCTGTCATATAAGAAACAATGCCCTTGGCAGATATTTCTTCCAGGACTTAGAGGAAATCTCCGGCAAGACTGTAAACGACTTGCGCAAGTTCATCAACGCATCGGGATGGTTTGTAACCCGCTAGGTTTTTCATAGGTTTTTCATTGTTCCCAAGTAAGGGAATCATAACCTCCAGGGTATCACAAAGGGTCTACATAGACCTAAGTGTGACGGGAGCAGGACTCTCTTGCCCCGTCAACCCAGCAACATAAACCTAAACCTAAGGTTATGTGCAAGTTACGGTTTTATAAACTCTTAGTTGGAAGTCCATCCAAATGTCTTGAAAATCTGAATCCTCTACTGCAGCTGTCGTGTGTTCCGTTATGGTGGATGGTGCTGCTATCCTTGTCCGAACCCGTCGTTTAATACTATCCCAAATGTGCTCTATAGGATTCAGATCCGGGCTGCATGCTGGCCATGGTAAACTTTGAATACCGACCCCTTGGCGACATGACAACGTGTGTTATCTTGCATAAGGATAAAATGTTCTCCAAGAAATGGCGCAAAAAAACATGGTCTTGGAGAACTTCCTCCACGCATCTCTGAGCACTCACGCTTCCTCTATCGAAGACCACGATCTCGGTATGAGCCTCGTAACTGATGCCTCCCCATACCATTATCGAGTATCCCTGATATCCCACTGTTGCGGCTATGGCACATGGAGCAAAGCTCTCATTTCGTCGTCTGTATACAAGCATACCATCTTGTCCTCTTAAGGCTATTTTGCTTTCGTCTGAGAACAGTACTTATCATGAAACAATATCTACTAAAATCGTAAAATAACTGGGTGGCCGTTAATTGAGCCTGTGAGTGTACCTTATCCTATATACAATTTTTTGCAACCGGATGCAGTACTTTATTAAGCTTTTTTCTACTGATAACATAGAAAGCTAAACACTATAGATAAAATTGCCAGACGTTTTTGGAATATTGGGAAAATAGTTAGAAATGAAAATAGGCAAATCCAGAGCTGCGAAATTACCTATCATCTCTCTTACTGACATTGCCGATGTATTTAAAACATTGCAGCTGAGAAAGTCAGACGGTCTTGATGATACCAAGAACTTGTACCTTAAGCACAGATTGGGAGGGTTATGATTCCTTAAATTCTGAACGTGGCTTCGCCGTACAGGTGGAAGAAGAAAAATTTATCAGCTTATGATCTGGCAGCACTGTTATGTTGATTCAGCACTTATTGTTTTGGTAGTGAAAAAATGTCATTCACCACTAGCAATCCAAAATATTCACCATACATCAAATACCCAACTAACTAATTTTCACCTACGTCATTGAAGTTCGTTTGTTGGTAAGACACGTAAAATCATTATGTATTTTGTTGGTTATTTCCCTCCCTTCCACAAGTAGTTCAAATCCAACAGATACCGGAAATTGAAAGCTACTGTAGTTAGAAATACAATGCCCATTTAAAATAATAACAGATCCAGCAATAATAGTATGCGAACAACCGGCCAAGTGGTGGGTGTACCGTTCGCAACAAGTGACTCATTCTTTATGCCATTCATTTTGAAAGCTAGAGGTAAAAGCCGGCAGAGCGAAAAGAAGAATAACAAGAGATAAGCAAAAAAACACAATTCCGCCACTGTTCCCCCATTTAGAAATAATCACGCATAGATACGTATCTAGAGCACATTTAAAATACAATCTCCACTCTACAAAACACTGAATGACGACATGTACGTACATATATGAAGATGAAAGAGGGCCAAGTTAACTGTCGGGAGAGACCAAGCCGGTAACGTATTTCCTGTAGATCGTTTTTGCAAAATTCACTCATTCACAGGCAAAATTTCTTTTGTGAATGAGTGCTATTCTGGATAAATGTCAACGTTGTTTTCATGTTTCTGTGAGCTCAAATATAATCAGATAATAATATACCACGAGAACGTAGATACATTCCATTGCAGTCTTTCTTCGGTAGGCAGTAGGTACTATGGAAGAACTCTTATACTTGTTATGTTTAGTGCACTGCACTTGTCCGAGGATGTTCCATTTGCAGTTTTATCTGCTCTTAACCATTTCGTTCTTTTTTTTCTTCTTTTTTTTCGTTTTGCAATTTTATTAATATGGAGTGGTTGTGGCATTTGATTCTTGTAGCTAGATACACCACATACGGCGAATGACGTCCATTTGCCATCACTTAAACAATATTCATATGGTTCTCATTTGAAGTGGCAAGTAGTATTACTACAGTTGGTGTCTGTGTCATAGTTTCAAGTTGCATTTGTATTAAGCAAGATTGTGATGAATATGACAGGCTATTTAAGTCACAATAAAAAGTTATTTCAAATGTAGTAGTCGGGCAACTATCAAATGACAAGAAAAAGATAAAACAACGAAAAAAACTACTGCAGGAAAAATTAACTTTCTAAAAGAAACTACAGGGAATCACATTCTTTCTAAAAAAAAAAAACCTTGTTCAAATGTGACAACTATGTATATACAAAAAATTAGCATTAACTTACCGTTGCGGGATACATCTAATTCAACTAAATTTTCAAAATTTTGAATATCTGGTGGCAGTCTGTTGATTTCATTGTCGCTTAAGCCCAATTTTCGCAATCTATGTAGCCTGAAGAAGTTCTGAAAGAAAGCAAATAGAACAATTAGTTTTTTTCTATCGACAAATTTTATACTGTATGTAATTTTAAGAATGCCAGACCGATCGAGCTGTAAAGAAGCTATCAGGGTTATCGGAAATTAAAGGCAAATCGAAAAAAAAATCAAAGGAGCTAGAAATATCTCCAACTTAGCTACACCCGCCCGGCTTTCAAGTAGGATTACATATTATTGTCTATAGCGGCTACCAGGCGTACCTTGCTGCGCCTAACAATAAAAAATACAAAAACGAAAGAAAAAAACTTTGATATAATCGTTTTTTATTTATTCGTTGTGAGAAAAACAACTTTTCGATGTCTGATTCGCGAAAAAAATTCAACCGCAGAGAAAACAAGATTGGTATCATTCTTCGTATAAAATTCCCATACAAAACACTTAATCCGTTATTCAAGAATCTTCCATTGCAAACATTTTACAAAAAAATGAGCCAAATCGGTGCACCCGTTGTTAAGTATTGAGCTTATCAACGGACAGCATTCAAGTTGTACTATATAGATGTGCAAATCAAATCTGTAAGGTTCACCTACGTCCAAAAGCCAAAGCAAATAGAGCTACAAAGCCCCACGAGTAGTAAAAACTTGTTCGCCTGTCGAACATCAAGATTTCGGCATATGACGTTTTAGATAAAGCCCCTGTATTCGAGAGCAAACCACAGGGTATGCTTTTTAACCAGTCAGCGTTCTTTCTGAGAAAATGGAAAACATCACACGTCGTTAACTTTCCGAAAAGGGTGAGCCTTCTCCGGCGTTCGCTCACCGAACCATTGCACTTACATCATAGATGATGTCTGCGAGCTTCTTCCGGGTGGAGTTAATTTTGCTAACATTATAATCAAAGTCCTGTTGTACGCGGACGATCTAGTTATGCTTGCTGATAATCCTTTCACGCTTCAATTGCAAATAAACCGTCTAAGTTCATTTTGCGAGTCTTGGGGCTTGCAAATTAATACCCAAAAAACTAAGATTGTTATATTTGAAAAGAGACAATCAAGAAGGCGAGCGGAAGAAAAAATGGTCTCTAAACAATACACACATTGAGGTTTTACGAGAGTTTAAATATTTCGGTGTCCTCTTGACCTACAATTTAAGCTATCTAAAGCACTCCAAAGAAAAAAGCAACGAAGCTAAATTGGCTCTTAATATAATGTGGCCAAAGTTTTTTTCGAACCAAAATGTTGATATAACGTCCAAGTACAAAGTTTTCAACGCGATAGTAAATGCATGCATGGCATATGGCGTCCAACCCGTCGGATACACACACTTCGAAGCTTTTGAAACTGTACAAAGGAACTTTTTTAAGAGGATATTTCGTTTGCCTAACTCAACACCCAACTACGCCATATATGTAGAGTCGGGAATAGTCCCTATATATATACAAAATTTGAAGGCAAATGCGAACTTCATTACTAGAGTGATGAAAAGAAGTGAAACTTGTCTTCACAAAATCATCTTAAGAAAATTACTTCGAGTGAATGCTTCCCCGTTTAAAAACTGGAACGAACTAGCTTTATCTTACGAAACAAGTTTAAACTTAACAGAAACTAATGTGACCGATTGGCAGGCTCAGTTTTCTGATGTGATTGCTAAGGTGGATCACAAAATGTTTCTGGATAACCTTTCCAGAGCATCTTCATCTACTTCAAGAGCTATTTATAGTCATTTAAACCATGAACTGCCCTCGGAAGTCTCTTACTTTAGTAATGAATTTTCAGCCTCGGTTATAGGTATTATTTTTAGAGCAAGAGTTGAAATTTTAAATTTGAACTTTATACCTCATCGATCAGACTTGCCCCAGCTATGTGATCTATGTAACGGAAGAGTGAATGAAGATATATACCATTTCGTTGCTGCTTGTCCTATTCTACAAGAAATTCGCCGGTTGCATTTTCGGGAAAGTTTTATATCTTTGGACAAACTTTTTGAAATTTTAAATGGAGCAATGGGCTGGCTCAGCCTCTTTAAATATTGCCAACATGCTCTTTCTTACCGTAACAGTTTCACATATTAAACTTAGTCGATTACCCACTTATTGCAGTTTTGACCAAATTTTATACCTAACTATTTATTGTTTTGTTGCTGATCATACTAAATTTGATAATATCTCTTTTGTGTTTCAAATCACGTTAAAATTGATAATATTGTATAAACAGCTATTTCTAACCAAATTGTGTATTATTTTGTGTTTCAAATCACGTTAAAATTGATAAAATTTTGTATAAACAGTTAATCAAATTAACCAAATTGTATAATATTTTGTGTTTCAAATCACGTTAAAATTGATAGCATTGTTTTATATAATAATATTTCTTCATATCTTTTGTTAAACATTTTTTCTTTTTTCCTTTTCTTTATATTTTAAAATTTTTGCTTTTTATTATTTCTTTTATTTTTAAATCATATTATGAAATGTCATCTCAGGCAGACGGCAGTATTGCCATGTCCTTATTCTTAAGTATACCAATTTGTAAACTTTATGATGAAAAAATAAAGAATCTATCTATCTATCTCTCTATCTCACTTACGCCACCTCTTTTCAAGCTCATGAAAATGCTATTAAATCAGCTAATACTCGTACAATATCTGAAAACCCGACATTTTCTCAGTGACGGGCAGTTTCAGTTTTCGCTGCAGTCGATTTAAAGATGGTTTGACGATGAAAGTAAAATGATGGTGGTGGTGAAAGTTGGTCATTGAGCTTGATATTTCAAGGGATTTGACAGAGTTTGACATAAGGCTCCTTTGTCGAAAAGCATGCATATGAATGAATGAATAAATGCTCCACTCCACTGCTGTTTCTCCCTGACTTTATCTTCCCCAGTTGCTGCTAAGGGCATACAATTTCGACCGTGACAAACCATACTTGAGTGGGGATCTACCAACAGAGCTGTGAAGGTCAAAATATCGTTAGTGGCGGAGTTTTTTTTAACTCTGGTGGCGGTAGTATTTCTCTGAGCAAAAAACCTTTTCTTAACCAATGTATTGCCGGGAGGATTCATGCATTTATTTAATGTGAGCAAACATATTAAAAACCGTGTATTTAAATCAAGTTTGTTTTGTTGCAGTGTGGAACCACACTTATGGCAAGAACCGAAGGAATAAGTTCGAGATGAGGATGACTTTTCGAGAAGTTCTGAAGGGAAATCAAAAAATGGTCGACAAATCGAGTTAGATGAAGTCCGACTTAAGAGGGATTGGACTGTAATATGTTCGAGATAGAAGAAGACTTTTCGAGGAGTTCTGAATGCCCTTCACAAAAATGTCGACAAATTCAAGAATAGGAACTTCGACTTAGATGTATTCGACTGTATTTCGTTTCCATCGTTGCCTACCACCATAATCAGTGAGGAAGAGTTTGCTACAATTTTTAAGAACTCTTGCTGTTCACAAGGAAAAGGGCAATACCGGCCTTTGAACTGCCAAGGATGAATGGACCTGCAAGTATCCAAGACAGCAAGATACTTGGGGGTTATACTAAAACATAGCAGATCGGGTGAAAAAGGCATAGGTGGCACTATAAATATGCCTGTAGAAGGACATTCGGCAATACATGGCGATTCAAACCACATGTGGTAGGTACACTGGCTGTACACAGCGGTGATCAGACCCATTTTCATACATGGCGCTGCTGTATGGTGGAAGGCTACCGAGAAGAAATGCCATCTCTCAAGCCTTACCATAATTCAAAGGAAGGCTTGCAATAAGATAAAAGGATCATTTAAAACCACACCCACTGCAGTCATGGAGATAATACTCAACCTCACACCTCTGTACATATACTGCAGTAGCATAGCGGTTAAAACGGCCGTTAGACTCGGGGAGTCGGGACTGTGGCCTCTCAGGCCCTATGGACACGCATCCGCCGAGGCACGATGGAGTGCTTCGAAAGAAACAACAGCCACTGACTATCTACCACACACCTTCGCCTTTAAAAGGAGATTCGCTAACAGAATCCCAGAAAGAAGCGAATGGATTAACAAAACAGTCACGGAAGAAGAAATGGATGCGGGTACAGGTGCAGGCATCTTCTGTGAGACTCTGAGCCTGGGCGTGTCCTTCAGAATCAGCGATGAATGCAGCGTCCTTCAGGCAGAGACAGCTGCGATCGCTCAGGCTGAAAAGGAGGTGAAGAGGCGCAAACTGGCCGACAAGCAGATCACCATATACTCTGACAGCCAAGCGGCCATAATGGCCATGGAGTCAGTAGTTGTCAATTCAATGGTGGTTTTACAGTGCAGAAAACACCTAGACGAGATATCAATCGCCAATTCAGTGACCCTATGCTGGGTACAAGGGCACAAGGACATCTCGGGCAACGAAGAAGTAGACAAGCTGGCAAGATGCGGATCGGAGATGGATGCATCTCCGGCTCTGAAATCTATACAAACTCCGCTCGGTGCACTGACACGAAAAATCCATGTTGAATCCATGAGTAGAACAAACCTACGTTGGACCAGCCTCCAATAATGCAGACACTGGAGGGATCTTTGGCCAGCGGTAAACAGAAGGAAATCTAAGGTCATAATCGGGCTGAACCGCAAAGACATAGGCACACTGACGGGGGTCCTCCGAGGACACTGCGCAGTGGGCCTACACGCGGAACGACTGGGCATAATGCACAACGATTACTGCAGGAGCTGTAGAGACGTTGAAGAGATAGAATCTATTCCACCTACTATGTGAATGCCCTGCCCTTAGAATCAACAGATTCAAGATTCTTGGCAGCTACTTCTTTGAGAAGCCGGAGGATCTGACCGATATTGAGCTGAGGAAACTCCTGAGATTTACATACAGCGGACCACTGAGCTGTGTAACAACGGCATACTTTTTGTTTTCTTGCAGTTTGTCAAAATTTTGGAAATCCCAACAATGGACACAATGGACCCAAACTGATGGTTTAAGTAAGCCGTGACACTAGTCACAAGGGCATCCATTTACATACCTACCATAAGAACTCTTTTCGTGAATATATTTAGATGCCTTTATGTACTACGGATAATTGTTCGTAGCCAAATGGCAAAAAACGGAACCCTTATAGATTCGTCATGTCTGTCTGTCTGTCTATCTGTCTGTCCGGGATTGTCACAGCCACTTTTTCTGAAAATATAAGAGCTATACTGTTGGAACTTGGTAAGTAGATGTATTCCGTGAACCGCATTAAGATTTTCACACAAAAATAGAAAGAAAAACAATAAATTTTGGGGGTTCCCCATACTTAGAACTGAAATTCAAATCTATGTATCTATGGACAGATCTTCAAAAATGATATTGAGGTTTCTAATATAATTTTTTTCTAAACTGAATAGTTTGCGCGAGAGACACTTCCAAAGTGGTAAAATGTGTGTGTGCCCCCCCCCCCCCCCCCCCCCCCCCCACCCCTTATAACTTCTAAAATAAGGTAATGATAAAACTAAAAAATATATGATGTACATTACAATGCAAACTTCCACCGAAAATTGGTTTGAACGAGATCTAGCAAGTAGTTTTTTTTTAATACGTCATAAATCGTAAACCGCAATTTACCTTTCATTCAATCAACTCAAATATAAAAAAAAAAACGGGGCGGGTTTCCATTATGAACACTAAGGACATTTTTTTTCCAGCTTAAAAGGGCCTAAAAAAGATAAATATAATATTTTTTCTTGAGGAAATGAAATTTTCTTTTATGAAAGTATGGTGTATTTAAAGTATGGAGTGGAGGATATTAACCCTTCCTTTCGCAGGGTTTAGCCGCTCACGCGACTTCGTCGCTCCGCTAAGGGTATGTCAACAACTGTCAGGCAGGCGCCTGGAACTAAAGTTTATATATACTTACTTTGGGGTATTTACCAGTATATTTTCAGCCAAAAAAAAAAAAGACAAATTAACTTAAATTGTTTCAACTTTTTGACATATGGCAATACCTATAATATTTTCCAACATTCACTGCATTTACCACCCCACCCACCCCCCTCCACGCCAAATGCAAAATGAACGCGTCCATTTGTGCAGTTTGTAGGTGCACTTTTCAGTGAAAATTGAAAACTTTAAAAATAAAAAAAAAATAGAAAAAAAAGTTTCCTCAGAAAAATTCTTTAAAGTACATCTTAGAATAAGTCAATTTAAATAAAAAAAATAAAAAAACTGAATTTGCTTAGTGTTCATAATGGAAACCTGAGCCCAAATACTCTCTGGGAGCTGAAAATAATCAATCAAATCCAATGGAAATAAGATCGTGTTCTTCACAAAGAATGCAGATAAAGTCTTTCTTAACAGTGCGCCCATATGAAAATGTTTGGCATGCCCACGTTTTGAGGACTTTTTGAACTTAAACATAGTTTTGCGATAAAGTCCTCAACATACATGTAGAAGATCTTTGTAATAATTCGCCAATGCAAAGTTTTTTGCATCGTTTGATTGCTTAAAAAAAAACAGCAGTCAAAGCTAAATATGTAGACAATATAATTCTTAACAACAAGCCTAAACAAAGCTGTCGCCATGTTGACTTTTGGGGCGTGTTCGCACAATTCTGGAACATTCCAATAATAAAAAATGCAAAAACTCGCTGATTAACTTTTTGTTAATTTAAAATTAACTTTTGTTAATTTTAATTTTAATTTACTTTATTTAAATTCTTTTTTTTCTTTAGTTTTAAGTTACAACTTCTTGATGCCAAGCCATCCGCAATACGAATGATAATTGGCAGAGCCGAAAATTAGCAAGAGCCGGCAAAAGAAAAAATGACATTTATAAGTTTTCTTGGCGGTCAGCAATGAAATATAATAGCAGACCAAATGCAAGTACACTAAAAGAAGATAAATATTATGTGCTCAATTTTACTCTAAACATTCCGGCCGCCTTGCAGTAATGGCAGCAAAAAACACCAGCCGATATTAATTACAATTTAATAAATTAATTATAAATTTGATACGTTATATAACTTGGTGCATTATTTTTTTTTTTGATATGGATAAAAATATTTTTTTTTTGTTAAATTTCATAAGATACCAATTTACACAGACGTATTTTTCATTTGAATTGGTTGATTAAACTTTTTTCTAATCTGTAAGTAGAATGCATAGCTTAGTGATAGAACGAATTACAATCCCGTTTTGTGTCTAAACATCGACTACACGAACTCTATTGTCAGGACCGCGATGGAGCTTTAAGACCCTACCAAGACGCCACTCATTCGGAGGAAGTTGCTCGTTTCTTAATACCACAATATCATCAAGCTGGATATCCCGTTGTGGATACTTCCATTTGTAACGTTTGATTAGCTCTTTAAGATATTCTTCTTTCCACCGCACACTGAATTGATGGTGTATGATTCGAGGGGTATTCCATCTACGTATAAGACCTATGTCTTTGTGAGATTTCGAGGGTTCGGGTGGACTAAGCAAGGGGCCACCTCTCAAAAAATGTCCGGGTGTCAGAGGAATGACCTCTTCGGCGTTATCAGAAATTCGAGAGATGGGTCGAGAATTGAGACAGGACTCAATGCGGGCTGATAGTGTAGTGAATTCCTCAAATGTATATTTGGAATTTCCTCCAATCTTTTGGAATGGGTTTTGAAGCTCTTCACTCCTGCCTCCCACAGACCACCCATGTGAGGGGAGCCAGGAGGAATAAACTTCCAGACAATTTGCGACAAATTCGGTGATGAGTCTTTTGGGTAGCTCATAAGAGCTTTCTGGAAGTCCGACATTAAAAGGTTGGAGGCACCCAAAAAAATTGTGCCATTATCGGTAACTCGAAAACTTGGGTGGAAAGGTCACTTACGGCCTCCAAATGGATTGCCTTGGTGGCGAAACAGATAAACAGACAGGCATAGCCCTTCTCTAGTCGACAATTTCTTCCATAATAGTTTCTTATGGTAAATGGACCAGCAAAATCTATACCGATGTTGGCAAACGGTAAGCTCAAAGTAGTTCTTTCAACAGGCAGAGATCCCATTATTTGCGTGCGGACAGATTTCGTATAAAGAATGCAGGGCTTACAGGTTCTGATACACTTTTTAATAAGGTTTTTTAGTTTAGGGATCCAGTACTCGGAGCGTACTATGCGGATCATAAGTTGACTTTCACCGTGTAAAGCCAATTGGTGGATATAGGATATTAAAAGTTCTGATAGATATGATTCATATGGGAGTAAAATTGGGAAGCGTTCATTATATGATAAAGTTGACGAGGCAAGTCTTCCATGAGAACGCATGATTTGAGCAGAGTCCAGAAACGGACTAAGAGTTAGAAGACGACTCTTCGACTAAAGTTTGTTGCCTCTCGACAAGGCAGTATACTCCTCACAAAAGTGTTGTTTTTGAGTTAATTGGAGGATTTTAATTTGGGTGGATTTGTTTTCCTCATGAAGAAGGGTGTTTGACCGATACTGGTCAATTTTGATAATTAAGCTGTTTCCGAGTTGAGTTGCAGAAACGGAGAACATAACTTATTACTTTTTTCTTTTTTCTTTTTCGGGGTGTGTGAGACTTTCTGCACTGCAGCACTCAGACTCAATACTGGTCCATTGTACTACCAGACAGACACACCACATTTTACTGTGGGAATTTACTCGTTTTTCTAAGAAAAACGATAAGGCGCTTCAATGATAAGGAGCTTAGGTTTACAGCACTCACCATATCCGCACCAAAAACCTGCCACCTGATACGAGCAAAAGCAGGACAATCACAGAGAAAATGTTCCGCAGTGTCGACGCTTTCTCCACAGGCTTCGCAGTTGGTGGTGTCGCTTAGGCCTAGTACCTTAAGGTGTTTGGCAAAAGCGTAGTGTCCCGTAAGAACACCAGTAGTCTGTCTGCAGTCTTTTCTGTTGAGATACAACAAGAATGCCGTGGTTTTCCCACAGACGTCGGGGAGCATTTGCTTAGTCTGTCTGCACCCTGGAGAGTCATGCCAACGGCGATTGTGTTCATAGGAAACCCAACCGTCAATGGAAGCCCTGACCGAGGACGCAGGCAGACAGATCGCAGGTTCAGGTCCTGAGAGGTCCCCCTCTGAGCCTTGTCTAGCAAGTTCATCGGAGATCTCATTTCCCGTGATCCCGTTATGACCCGGGACCCAGACAAGTTTAAGTGAATTCAGCCTTCCGACCGAATTCAGAGATATCTTGCATTCACGTACTATTTTGGAGGTAGTTAAGGGTTTGAGTAAGGCCTTAAGCGCAGCCTGACTGTCGCTACAGACGCAGTTACTTCGCCCCCTCCACCTGTTCCTCGTAACATAGTCCATGGCCATTAAGAAAGCATAAGTCTCTGTTTGGAAGACTGACGCATATTTGCCTAACGGAAAGAAAAGTCTAACGTTATAGCTCTGCACGAAGACACCAGCACCAGATCCTTGAACGGTTTTGGGGCCATCCGTGAAGATTCGACTGCATTCCCTTCCAGGTTCAGAGTCCGGCCAGAGCCAGTCCTGGACGCGAGGAAAGTCGACCTCGTAGTTGCGATTTAGCCGAAGTTCCGGTGTCATCGCATCAGACGGCATATCCATAAGACAGCAGTCGAAGGACAACTGTTGCGCAAGTTCATCAAAACTCCAGTGCGAGTTATACCAAAAGCCACCTCTTCTAAGACGTGAGATAGCCTTGATTGTACAGCCCATGATGTAAACATCAAGGGGCGGAAGGTTCAATAGTGCATCTAGGCCGGAGCCAGGCATGCTGGGGAAGGCACCCGTGCAGCCGAGACATACCTGCCTTTGGAGTTTGGCAAAAGCAGCAGTGACGTATTTACGTGAAAGCTTATTCCACCAAACAACGGATGCGCATGCTATAAATGGTCTTATCATAGCCGTATAAATCCATAGGACTCTTTTCGGTGATAAGCCCCATGTCTTGCCGATAGTGCATTTGCACTGCCAGAAAACAGACAGCGCCTTGGCAGTCTTCAGCTCAACATGTTTGGACCAACGAAGTTTGCTATCCAGGATGACTCCCAGATACTTTGCTTCATTGGAGAGTTGGATTGTGACGCCTTTTAGCACTGGCTGAGTCAACCCGACCAGCTTCCTCCTTCTCGTAAAGAGAACAGCCTCAGTTTTAAGAGGATTGACCGAGAGCCCATTCCTAGTGCACCATTCGTCGATCACGTCAAGGGCCGCCTGCGCCTTGGCTCATACAGTCGCTAGGCATGATCCAACAGAAAGCACGGCAACATCATCCGCGTACGCCTGAGCGTATATATTAGAATTATTGAGTGCGTTCAACAGAGAGTCGACCAGCATATACCACAGCAGTGGAGACAGAACGCCGCCTTGCGGGCAGCCTCTGTTTACCCCCGCCATAACATAGCGGCCACAATCCGCATCCGCAACCAACGTTCTATTCATTAGCATTGCTTTAACGCTTTCGATCCGGATGGGACATCCAAGGTATAAAACACCTTTGTTCTATGTCCCATCCGGATCGAAAGGGTTAATCCACAACACCAATGGTTCGTCTACGCCGTGTTGTCTGGCGGAGCTGCACATGCTATCAAAAGTCGCATTGTCAAAAGCACCCTCAATATCGATGAAAATGCCCATCGCGTATTCTTTTCTGTCAAGCGCGCCCTCAATTCTACCAACTAGATTTTGGAGCGCAGTCTCGCAGGATTTTCCGCGTTGATAGGCATGTTGCATCTGAGATAGTGGGTGCAATCGCAAGGCAGTTTTGCGCACGTGAAGCTCGACCAGCCTTTCCAAGCTTTTCAGGAAGAAGGAAGTCAGACTGATTGGTCTGAAGCTCTTGGCGAGCGAGTAGTCACTTCTGCCAATTTTTGGTATAAATGCCACTCTAACTGTACGCCAGGGTGTTGGAATGTATGCCAGTGCTAGGACAGCGGTGAAGATTTTCTTCATAGTCGGTAGCAACTGGTTTGTACACTGTTGCAGCATGGCTGGGTATATTCCGTCCGTACCAGGCGACTTGAAGCCGTCAAAAGACGCAAATGCGTATTTAATAGCCTCGTCCGTCACCACTTAATGGGCTAGTCCGACTCACACTTGGCCGCTTTTTATATAGACTATCAGACCAGCGCTACTTCGCTCGAGAAACAAAAATGCAGTGATATATTTGATACAATGATTTATTTATTTTGCTAAAAACTTTTCCGGGAGCATAATGAACAAAACAAAAAAATTGATCGAGAGTGAATACAAGGTTGAAATAAAAACGTTTGAACCTCTTCCTAAAACTATTCGCATATTTCCGAAAACAATTCCGAAATGCCTTATATCTTTCTGGATCAAACAATAAAACCTCAGAAAGGCAAGGGCAATTTGTTTTTCGCCCAAACAGAAACTTGCTGACTATTTGTCAACTTCATCTACAAAATTCTTTACGAGCCTGTGCCCATATAAATTATACTATCCAAACACTCTTGCTAGAGAAAGATTATCCCTTTAAACTGCGTCTCGGTACTTATAGATAAATGTTCATCGTGCAAGGTTCATAACAATAGACATAATCAAAAAAAAACTCAAAATCCAAAACAATTTATTATGAAGATCACGATTCAATTCATGTCCATAAATCCATTTTTGGCTTCCAATGAATTGGTTAGAAATCCCAAATCCTAAGCAAGATATTTTCCGTTCGGTGACTGTTCGAGTGACCTCACCGATTGCAGTGGAAACGCCGAACGACAACAACAAGTGACGCTCGTTGCGAAAAATGGATAAAGGCAAACGTTACTTATACCTTTAGCACCTTTTCATAGTCGTGCTGTAACTGGAACATAGAAGCAGGCAGCGGAAAACTGAACAACCAACATTAATAACAACAAAATGGCATTTGCCATCCACCGAGGATTATTTGGTTAGAGCACAAAAGACAGAATGAAATATCAATTGCGCGCAGACAAAGGAAGAGGAGAACTACACGACCGACGCGATGGCAAAGAGTCAGAAAAAAGGTCAGATTTGAACAAGTTCAACTCATTATATTGTGGCAATGCTGATAGTTTCAGATGGATGTTAGCCCAGAATGAAAGAAATAAGCGCTCTAACGGCTTTGTTGATGTTAGTGATGATGGAGACCGATGAGAAATGCCTTGTTAGTAGTAGTTTTTCAAAAAAAGTTATTAAAACCTTCAGTTCGTGATGAAAATCTGGTTTCTATTGTTGAGAGATAAAAAAAACGTGAAATAGATTCAGTGTCAGTAGATACCCTTTGTGGATCGCTTGGACATTTATCTTGTTAGTTGTGATGCAATTTATATGTTAAGTTAAGACTAAAAGAGTATGATAAGCTAGCAAACTAATCTTTTCCTAGTAAACAATCTGAATATATGCACTGCATTTTTGAATCTTAAATGAATAGATTTTGGTATTCTTGAATAAATTCCAAAGGAATTATTTCCCTGTTAGCAATGTAAATAACATTTTCTGAATGGGAACAGTTTCCCAGTAAAATTTCGTAGCAATATGCCTGATTGTGTGAACTCAGTATTGGACCAAAAGGAAAAATGACTGACTCTACAGTGGATTTGTATTTTTTTCTGACTATGAAGTCATTATAAGCGAGGTTAATCATCCCTGCAACGTGCAATTCATGTATGGGTGGTTCTTTTGGGAGGGAATGTGAATAGATATCCTATAAGTCCAAAAACTACAGTTTACCAGTGCAGCTCTGATTTACTTCAACTTATTTAAGATAATTGTTTGAATAAGAAAGTGATTCCCTAGTGCGAAAAGTCAGTTTCAAATGCTGCAGGTGTGCGCTTGATTTAGCTCGTTTCCAGGGATCCTCTAATAAATGTGCCAGATTAATTTGCTTTTGGAAAGATGATCGCTCTCTACTCAACTTTCCGATTGCAAACGGACTGCATCTTCTATCAATATCGAAGTTAGCTGTGGTGAAGACACCAATCACCGGCAGGCATCACGGTCAGCTTTAGTCGGTCAAATCGCGTATTGATCGCGGGATCAAAATGTTTGCCCTAATACAGCTTTACGCTTGACCACGCAACCAGAAGCCGTCGATTCCTCAAATACACCATCGCGCATCACCTCATTACAACGGATGGGAAAAACCGGCCGGTTAAAACCGAAACCGGTTATTGTGTTTCGGTTAACCGGGTTTTTTGATTACTTTTTTTATCTCGGTTAAAACAGTTTTTGGTTTAGTAAAAAAAACGGTGTGGCGGTTATTAACTGACAATTTTATAACAGCAAAAAAAATGCAGACAACACTGAAAACTCCTCCGTATAATATATTCATCTCGCTCCCTTCACGTTTATTCGCAACATTTTGGACCGATTGCACCTTCTTTGTAAACCTGAAAAGTTGTTGTAAGTGTAGTGCACACACTAATACACGGACTTACTTAGAAAAGGTTACTTTTAAAAAATCCTTTTCCATTCCTTCACTAATTGGATTTTTGTTCTTTGTTACTTTTTTTTAATTTTGTGGCCAAACAGAATTTCTTTGATAGATTCGAACTATAGATAGCGAGCACCATTCTAACTTTAGGGGGTCAAACAGTACTATGATTTTAACGCTCCGCAGGCGGCAGGTATCGCTCACGCAACTTCGTTGCTTCGCTCGCGGAGGTGCTTCTCGTCAGGCAGGCGCCTATGGCAACAGTCCTGGGTGGTTCGCTACTCGGGATTAAAGATTTTAACTCTATTTGCAAAAATAACAACCCAATTAACTTTGCTAACTTTGATAGTATTTCAATATTTCTCTTAACCCAAAACTTTTCTAAACTTTGTTTTATCAACACCGAAATTCCAACTGAATCAAACACATCACCCTTAGCGATTCTCAAAAAAAAAGTAAAACAAAACAAAACTCACTGGAATAATCGAGTAAAACATATGAATGAACTTCTCGCTTGCTCTCGATTCAAAATAGTAGATAATAAGTTCTTGATTAAATTTATTAATACTGATTTAATCATGTATTTGAGATCTTTTAATTGATGGATTGATTTAATTTATATGCCAAAAATCTAACCGTTAAAGAATTTCAGTTGTACCTACAAATCTATAAACATATTCAAACTTTACCTAAAGTTTACGATATAATATTATAACTAGCGAATTCGTTCTTAATTAAGTGGTAACTTGCGGCTCATATCATTTTTTGAATCGTTTTAATTTGTATTTAAATTTTTTTTTAATTATCTTCCAGGCAGAAACACAGTAACGGATTCAGCAAAAAAAAAGAAATATACAATAAATATAAAATAAACCTAATGCTTTCTTAAGATAACAAACAAAGGAATTGATTGGCATACTTTTCCCATGTATCATAAAATCTATTGGTTTTTCAGAATATGTACTTATCGCAGATTTTTTTTTATCTATTGTAAGAGAAAAATAATAAAACGGTATGTTTACTACACATTTTCTGTAGAAAAGCAACTCGAAAGTAAAAAATGTTACTGGCCAAAAAAAATGAAATTGAGTTTAAAATAAATATCTATATAATATTGTATTATATAATATTTGTTTTAGCATGGGTCAAGGCACACCAAAGTAAACAGTACAAATTGGAGATAGACCCTTGCTGTTAAACGACTTTTTTTCTTATATTATACCCAAGAATCAATTTCGAAAGAATTAATATTTGACTTCCAAGCAGCCTGTAAATTAACTGCTTCAATAAGGCTTTTATGAAGTTAATAAGGTTAGGTTAGGTTAGTCAGGGGCTATGACATTACTGCCAAAGAAACACTTGGCTATATCGTCTTCTTCAAGACATTGCTGGCACTCTGGAGAGTCGACTATTTTCATTTAGTTAAAGTGGTATCGTAAACCGTGGTGACCAGTAAGATAACCTCCTAAGTTTGTTTCCGATTTCATGCCGACTCAAATTTAGTCATTTATTGGTATTGACATTAAAGGGCCGGATGGCTCGTTTGGCCTATCTAAGACCTGGGATGCTCTCCCAATAGGTGGTACATTTCATATGTTCCCAGCTTTTTATAGCTGCCCTAGCTGGTGTTTCTGAGCGCTTTCTGGCCAGTTCGTCAGCCTTTTTATTGCCTTAAAAAGCCTCATGACCCGGAACCCATCATAGCTTGGTATAGTTTCTTGAGGCCAGTATTTGATTTGCATGCATACTTGTGGGAGAGTTTCAAGATGTTAACTATTTCGCTAGGCTCACATGAAATCTGAAATTGCCTACATGTGAGCCTTAGTCGCCTTTTACGACATGCGCTGTTTTTCGCGGGGCCCTGCAGTGATATTTTTAGCCCAAGGATGGCTAACAAATTTTTTAATAGGTCAATGAGTTATTTTCCATGTGAAGACTAATATTAATTTCTAGGTTTTAGAATATTGCATTTTGATTTGTTGACATTTAATTTAAACGACTATCGCCGCTCAAGAATTCATAAAAAAAAAACTTGGCAGCACACAAGCACCTATGACATGCACCGTGACACAGCTGTAAGTTGTAGTTAAGAAATTTGTATTGAAAATCCTGAAGTTGAAAAATATTTACTTCCGCCAATTTAAATTGATGCCAAGCATATTCTAAAATTATGAAAAACAATTTCACATTAACAGATTTGCTAAATTCAATTACCTTTATAATAAAGTTTGAAAAAAAAAATAATAATAAAATCACGAACAAAATATTCGGCGGGATGTGTTAGTGGTGGTCGCATAGTTCATCAGAAACGAAGAAAATGGGTTTTGGAAGCACTGTTTATCCCCGCTAACTGACTTAGCGGCGATAGCTATCCCCTCTAAAGTTAGCGTATATAAGATAAGTTGTTGTTGTATTTTACATGCAAATTTCAAATTATCCCTATATCCGCGTGCAAAGAAACACGGCTTATATTTGCGATCAGCATCGAAAATTATCTCGAAGTAGACGTGTCCATCCGCCCGTTGTCAATTTGTAGGCCGTTCACAAGCTAGGCAGCTAAAATTGGGAACACTATACTCTCTATGGACCCAAAATGATAAAGCGGAAGCATTTTTAAAACCCGCCAACTGACACGCCCACAATTAAATAAAAACGATTTCATCAAAAAATTAAAAAATCGACCCAGAAAGCTGAAATTTGGAACATATACACTCTAGGGGTCCAAAATGATCAAGTGCAAAGATTTTACAAATCTGCCAACTGAAACCCACCCATTGAAAATATATAGTAAGTTTGGGGAATGTAGATAAGGTTCCAATCTCATCCTGCCTTTTGGGGTTAAGCCTTCGTATTCGCGATTTTCGTGCTTGTCGGTTTTCAGTGAGGTTGACTTTTTTCGTAGCGGTGAATAAAAATAGTAAATTGTATAGAATATAAGCTGCATTTATTAATTATTCTGAGGTTTATAAAGCTTCATTTGAATACAGCGTCAAATCGAGTCAACTTTGCAATATAAGGTCATTGACTATGCCAAGTCGCACAAGAAGATGCCTGACCTCATAAGGAAAAACAGGCTGTCCATACATTTGAGACTGAGGAATAGTAAAGGAAGTCTTCGTAAAAAAGTCGTCAATTACATTTTCGTCGCATTGAGTGCAGCTAGATTGTCTCTGCTCTGCCCAACATGCGTATTTTGCTAAGGTCTTGGTTAAGAAAGACGATCTGTTCTCATCTTTGACGAAAAGCTGTGCTTGTTTCTACAGGATTCTCATTGAAGAACGAGTGTATAAGCTGTCAGCAGTAATACTATACATTCATATTTTAGTTTTGGAGATGACCCGGACAACTGCATCAGAAGTTTATTTAGATGGATAAGAAACAAGGTTGGAGAAACGCTCCTTGCGGCACTCCTGCATTAACAGCAAAGTAGTCAGCATTCAACCATATAGTTCATCCGGTATTCCGTGAGAAGTCAGTTTGCTCAGTCGGACTTTAATCCAGACTCGATCGCAAGCTTTTGAGATGTCCAAAGTTTAAACTCTTAATTCGTCATGCTGTTCCATTTCATTCGTCTGTAGTTTAGTTACATAGCTCAGTAATTGAAGACAATAAATTTGGTGCAAGCACTTTTTCCACTTTTTTTGAAAACCGGTCCAAGGCGGGCGGTTTTTTAGCGAGAAAGAAAAGTCTTCAGAGAGTTCTTACTTTACTTAACGGGCTCCCGACTCGTGAAGAGTGTCTGACATTTATCTTTAATTTCCATTTAACAAAATAGTTATTAATGAAGTTCAATGAATTGTGAAATGATATTAGAGTATCTTGAGCAAATACACTGGATGAAAAGAGGGCCCTATCATCCGTAAACATGGCAAGGTGGGTATAACTATCAACCTGAGCGACATCCGACATCTAGATATTGAAAAGAATTGGGCGAAGAACTGATTCTTGTCGTACACCAGAGGACACACTATTCCGCCAGGATTTGGTATTACTAAGATGCACAGCAAACATTTTATCTTTCAAAAAAAATTGAACTATTTTGACAATGGGAATAGGAATACTACATTATATTTAATAAGTTTACATCATGCCAGACTGTATCAAAAGCTTTTTCCATATCCAGGAGAACAAGCACAGTGGATTTCTTTGCTGGTAGTTTATCGAAATTGATAGGCTGAGTGGATATTGTTTTCATCAATATAACGTTTTAGCTTACTCAAACAACTTAGCAAACTTATAGGCCTGTAACTAAGTGGATTATCCTTATGTTAACCTGGCTTAGCAATTAGAGTAACTTTGGCTTTTTTTATGTATTCGAAAGCATGACAGCTTAAGACAGCAGTTGAAAATGGACGTTAAATGTTCAACAGCTTTTTAGGTAAAGCTTTCAATAGCAAATTATTAATATTAAGAATACTGGCGATTTTTTATTCTTTGTGTACTTTATTAATTCCTTAGTTTTAGAAGTATTGACAAAATAAGTTTCGTTCAGTCATAGGCATTCCACACAGCGCCACGAGGACGACGTGTACTTCATTTGAAGTTGCAACATCGCTGAGATGTGCCGATTTGTGGTGGTTGGTACTGAAAGTATTAGCCTAAAGATTTGCCTCTTCCTCCTGTGTAAGGTATAAATTATTTTGCACCTTTAACGGAGGAATATTTAAACTATTTTTTTTTATTACCTTGGTAATTTTCCAGAAAGGTTGTTGCGTTTATGAAATGAACAAAGTAAGCCATTCCAATGTTTGTTTTTGTTTTTTGTTTGTTGTTTGTTTTAGGGATGTAATAGACTCCAAGAAGGATAGGTACCTGTATCGGAGCCACTTACGTGTTTCCGAGTTTCGTAAGCTGATTTAGGTAAAAATATTCGAAATAAATGGAATATGGCCGAAGATGATTTTTTAGGAATTAATATATAGGTCACACAATTAATTCTACTCACAAGTTCAGCTAATAAACTGTCAATTTTGCTGAGAAGAAGTCACACTTGAAAAAAAATCAGCCTTGTTCTTTTGGTGGTTTGGCTTGCAAACAGTCTTCTTCGGAATTATTTTGAATTACTTTTGCCATTGGCCAAAAAAGTCCTAATCCACTGGGATATGTTTGGTTGCATCTATTACGGAGACTAAAACTAACAAAATTGCATCTAGTTTGGTTAGACTTTGCCTGTCGTCGCTAGGCCTACTGGGAGCTCGGTGATTACCTACTGTGAGGTTGTAGTTGTAAGGGCGGTACTCATGAACAGTCGGTGAGTGCAGCGCGGCTATAATACACATAGCGGTTACGATATGGTGAGAGTGACTAGTGCAGTAGCGATTTCAGCAAAACTCTCGATCCAAGGGTTAGGATCAGGATGAGGTGATTGATGCAATAGAATCTTGACTAATCTCATTTCACTGCGCGGCGGAGGGAGAGCTGCTGCTTCCTGATCCACGGAAAGAAAACTATTTTGAGATGACTGTTTCAATCGAACCTCAAACTATTTATTCTCTTTGCGGGTAATTTCGAGTCGTATGACTGCTACAATCGAATCCCGATCATGTTATTAGATACCATGGAGGGGGGATCGGGGTGAATCGACTTGCCAGTCTAGTAATTGGCTTAAAACTTTTCTTGAAGGAGTAAATGACGCCAGCGAACCACTGAGTGTTACGCGCATCGCTGAGGGAGTGCAACTTGGAGACACTGTTGCAATATGAACGACAAGGTAAACTGATCCGCACAAGGGAGCATGGAGGGGTGGCTGCCATAGTCGAGTTGGGGAGTCCATCCTCAAGTTAGTTTAAGAAAGAAAGAGATCAAGGGTGTTCGCGAAACCATTATCATTATCGATAATGCGTGTTTGCTTTATTAACTAGCTGAGTAAGATTGCAGTAGATGGCAAACGATTCGGGCTGCCTTCAGGCCTCATCTACTTTGTTGAGATATCGTAGCCAATTGGAATTATGGGCTTTGAAGTCACCGAGAATAATAGCTTCAGCCAGCCAGGATCAATTGACTATATCCTGCCCGACAAATGCGGAAATAAACTTCCCGGTTTATCGTCGTTTAACGGAACAGTAATGGCAGGATACAACTTTGGAAGATCCTTGCATTACGAACTTTAACCATTTAATGTCGAAAACATCTGGCTCTACAGCTCTTCTCTATAAGACAAGCGAAATCAGATTGAGCGAACTCGCAAAGGGCCCCCTTGAGTCGAAAACGCGCATGTGTTTCTTAGCCAGGACAACACATTGAGTTTTCGGTCAAGGCTCGGTTATGAGGTTTCTTCGTTTGTATGTTACTGCATCCTGCGCCTCTAATATTACAAAATCTCATTATAACTTCTGCAATGAGAGTCTTTAGTTCGAGATCAAGTAGAATTTTGTGTTTGATGCAAGTTGTATGGAGTATTTTGTGTATTTGCGTGTTTTTGTATGCATATTGTATACGCCCTTGACTTTGAACGCACCCTTAGTTTTTTTGGTGAACTGTTACATGTCAAAGTCTACTATCTACTCATTGAGTGATCAAAACGTTAAGAACGCTAACGTCAAATTTCTCTACTTAATGTTTCGAACTCCGGTCCCAGTGATCTGAAAGAATACAAAGAGTGCTGAGAATGCCGTAAGTGCATATGTTCACAATAACCTAAGTCAATCGATTCCACGCCGCCGTTCGCAGTAATTGCGCATCGCTCAAACAACTTAGTGGCAAGTTTTGAGAAAGTATCTATACCTATACCGGTATAAGATCTAATTAAATTAAGAACTGAAGCCGCTTGACCTTTGAACTTTCTCAAAATGGTGTCTGGAAATGTTTAAAGTTGATCCGGAATTTCATCCCAAAATTATCTTCAGCGAATAAGCTCATCCACAAAAATTGACTGTCTACACAATTTCTTTCTATTTCCGGGGTAACTAACGAAATGCAAATCGTTGTTTTTAAAATAGTAGCATTTTACTCATCTACTAGCTGTTATCAAATTAATTGTTATAATCGGTGACCGTCAAGTGAAACCATGACAGTGACCATGTCAATAAGATGATTATAGCGCAACAATGCGCCAGTAGTATTTTGTTTCACTCGACTTGTTAAGCTCGTCACACTCAGTGAGTTTTTTAAATGCATTATGCAATAATTGTTACTTTACTGCTTCTGTGTGTGATTTGTGTTTCGTTTTACAATAATCATCTCCCCACATGTGAAATAATTTTTTGTTCGATTTCTTCTCACGACTGCAAGTGCATGTAGTGGATTCCGATGCAGTTGTAGTTTGTGAGATTGCGAGTTCCCTTTCGCTGCAAAAAGTCATAAAAAGCTTCTATTTGAAGTACAAATCGGCCAACGACTAATCTAACCGGTTGGCCATTTTGACTTTCTTTTGTCATATAGAAGATCTGCATATAATAATCGATTACGTTCCGTCTTCGAATATTTATAGGTGCATATCTACTAACCTACATTACTGAAGAAGCGTAATGCAGAATAGCTTTTCCGGCTATAAATCAAAAACCTAATCACCCTCCATCCTGGTTAACAGTAAACAATTACTTACGAGGCAAAACTAGCGCCACATGCACCATCTGAGATGAACACAAGCAAACAAAATAAAAAATCTAGTTTAATGATACAGATACTATTTTACGCGATCATAGAGGTATAAGTGATCAATTCCAAAGAAGTCGGTTTTCTTCCACAGTGCACAGGTAAATATTTTCCATGAATGTGCACATTTGTCTTAGAGAATTATTCAAAAATAAAAATCTATATTGGCGTGCTGCAAGGCTAGATGCGAATTATGTACACTCCGCTTCAGTTGATTACGAACAGGTAGCTTTTTGGTTTAATCTTACGACTTTTTTGTAAATCGTTCGAAAATCTAAGAAAAACCAAATGCAATTGGAAAGAAAGATATATTATGTTTATGTTGTAAAAAAAATTGGGATTAGCTAGATAAATTAAATTTGTATGGTGCATTTCCCAAAATGGTCCTAAAACTCATCTTTTTTTTCGTCTTACTTGGTAAAGAACAGTAACTAAATCTACATGTTATCATATTTTAAATCAAATATGAAGGCACTAAAAATAATAGGGGCCGTAGTTCATAAAAACAACAACAATGGGTCAAATAAATTCACTAACCAAGGGAGAAATAGGTCGAATTAGAACTTCATCAGCTGCTGGATCAACTGTTCTTCAAAGATATCTTAAGGACTCATATAAATATTTTTTTTTTTTTTTTTTTTTACGTACACTATCAATTCTGTGTCGTGGAGTGCTTAAAGCAAGCAACTATCACGAGCAGAAATTTGCCGGTGCTCCCACAGGCTCATCATTTAGTGCAGGTGTTAGTAAGGACAAAACAATTAAAAATACAATAATTATGTACGTATAAAATACTAACACAAACACAAATCATGCAAATAAATTAAGACATTAAGGTATTATTGCGCAAAATATTTTTCAGCTTAATTTTACTAACATGCAAGTCAATCACATGATCATTTATATTATAGATTCTACTCCTGCCTACCATAATTCGTTCTATGATGGGGGCTAAACAATAAATCAACACTACGTAAATTATGGGCACCACACCGAAAATTAAAGCCAATAGATGACAGCAAGTCAGGTGCATCTATTTGACCGGATATAAGCTGCTGTAAAAAATGATATCGCTATTAAGCCTTCGTTGAGAAAGGGGTAACATTTGAAGAAGCTTAATACGCTGACTGTAAGGAGGAAGGTTAAAAGGATCATCCCATGGAAGTCCTCTAAGTGCAAATCGAATAAATTTACGTTGAATGGCCTCTATCAGATTTGAATGAATGTTGTAGAACGGCGTCCAAACTTGTGAAGCACACTCTAGAATCGGACGGACAAAACAATTGTACAATGACATAGTAACGTATGGGTCATTAAATTCTTTCGCCCACCTTTTTACGAAGCCCAGCATAGAATTAGATTTATTAACAATAAAATTGATATGCTTGGCAAAAACCAGTTTGGGATCGAAATAAACCCCAAGATCCTTAAAATTATCAACATAACAAAGAATATGTTGAGACAAAGAATATTGAAAGGTGGAAGGTATATTCTTTCTAGAGAATGTCATATGTTGACATTTAGTAGGGTTCAGGGATAAACCGTTTTTATCACACCAATTGGCGAAGCTATTAATGTCAGATTGAAGAAACATTCTGTCTTGCTGACTAGTGATAGATTTAAATATTTTCATATCATCAGCGTAGATCAGGATATTACTGTGATTTATACATGCTTTAACATCATTAATGGCTAGTATAAATAGAATTGGTCCGAGGTGACTACTTTGGGGAACTCCAGACTCAGCTGTAAAAGATACAGATAGCGATCCTCTAAATTTGACTTGATAAACCCTTGATCTAAGGTATGAATTAACCCATTTTATGAAACTTGGTGGGAAACCAAAAGCCCTGAGCTTAAACTCGATTATTTCATGGGACAGCTGGTCGAAAGCTTTAGAGAAGTCAGTGTATATGCAATCCATTTCGTCCTTATTCTCTAAGGCATTACAACAATCATGCAAGAAACTTAACAGATTAGTGACAGTGGATCTGTTTCTTACAAATCCATGCTGTTCATTACAAATTAAATTGCGACAAAGAAATATTAACTTTTCGCAAACAATTTGTTCAAAAAGCTTAGGGATACACGAAAGCTTTGAAATAGGCCTATAATTAGTGATATCACCACGTTCGCCTTTTTTAAATACAGGTGTGATAAAAGCACTTTTCCATACATAAGGGAATTTACCAGTACTAATGGACAATTCAAACAGATATTTAAGATATGGAGCAATTGCATGACTACATTTTTTAAGAACGATCGGTGCAATGCCATCAGGACCTGATGAATAATCATTCTTCAGAGAAGAAATAAATTTTAAAATTGTTTCCAAGTCAAATGAGAAGCTACTAAAACTTATTTGGGAACAACTAGTTAGATAACTAAAATATTGCTCATCTATGTGAAGAGGGGTCACCCTAAACGACTTACTGAAATAATTTGCAAACATATTGCTTGCATCTAGCGAATCAGCAGTTGTAGAGCTATTGTAAGTAAGTTTCGATGGATAACCATCGGGTTTTTTCTTAGAATTAACAAATCCCCAAAAAAGTTTGGGGTCCAATTTTAGAGAGCATTCCATTTTACTTATATAGTCAATATATAAGTTGCAGGATAAAGATTTGAATTCGTTGAATAGTGTAAGATAGAGCTCAAGATCTGAATGGCGGAGACTTTTTAAATAGTTCTTCCAAGCCCTATTACGTCTGTTTCGTATTGATTTGAGCTCTTTAGTGTACCAAGGATGGGACGTTTTCAGATTCCTAGAGGATTTCACAGGAATCACTTTTTTCATGCAGTTATCCATCAAAGAATAAAAGAAGACTACTGCATCTTCAATATTAGAAAACGCAGTAAGATTAAAATTAAAGCTGGAAATTTCTTCAGAAAGCCTTTGAAAATTTTCTTTCCGGAAGTCAAAAGATTGCGAACGATCATACGAATTACTATTTTCGTACAAATGTGCGCCTAATTCAATAAATACATCCAATGGTGGATGATTATTATCTACGTTAGTTATACTGAAGTGGGATTCCAGAACCACAGTACTAACAGAGTCAGAAGAAAAAACAAGATCGACAGTTCGATTTTTGAAATTTTTTATACAGCTAGTTTGCTGTAAGTCAAAAGACAAGATGTTGTCCAGTAAAGCGAGCTCTTGTTGGGCAGAGTCAAAGGATGGGATGAGATGAGAATCATCCTCAGAAGGTACCCATCCAATATGTGGCAGATTGAAGTCGCCTATAAGTAAGACAGTGCTGTCACGGTGCAGGGAAATAAGTCCACGGGAACTAAGTCCACTGAATGACTTAGTTCCCATTAAGTGGGAAATAAAACCACTTTCGCGAAGTGGACTTAGTTCCCATGTAAGGTGGGAAATAAATTCCCAAAACTCTGAGTGGTTTTAGTTCCCTTTTAATGTGAAGTAAATTCTCACTGTCGACTAAGAACAGAATAAAATTAAAGAGTCAAGTAGGTACTTTGCAATTTTTATTAACAAAATAGAAATTAACTTCTAACTGAGACGGAGTTATATAGGTACCGTGACCTCGCACCTACTCCAAATCAAACAGTGACCCCAAGCAGGGGGGTTGTAGGGGGGCAGCATGCCCCCCCATATGCATTGCACTGTTTATGAGAGTAGTTACGAAATCGCAAGTAGATTCCATAAATAGTGTAATGCATATGGGGGGGCATGCTGCCCACCTGCAACCCCCCTGCTTGAGGTCACTGTTTGATTTGGAGTAGATGCGAGGTACGGTTTTGAAACTTTGGCTTTATGTCACCATGATAAGCTTAAGACTTTGCTTAAAGAGTGTGATAACTAACTGCACTTTACAGTTTTTTGTTTAATTCTAAATGTTGGATGTTACTTCCCTCTTCTTATATTTGAATGTGGACTAAGTTCCCATTTAAAAATGGACTTAGTTCCCACTTAACATGGGAACTAAGTCCACTTCGCGAAAGTGGTTTTATTTCCCACTAAGTGGGAACTAAGTCCCTCGGTGGACTTAGTTCCCGTGGACTTATTTCCCTGCACCTGCTGTCACAACAAGATATGTCAAAAATATGGTCTAGTGCCATAGAAAGTTCCGAATACAAGGAACACAGACGATACGATGGAATGTACGCATTAACAACATATAAATGCTTGTTCTTAAGTGTAATTTTTACACAGATAATTTCGACGGTTAGTGGAAATGGAAAGTCAATCTTCCGTGAGTCAAGGTTGGAACGAACAGCAATCAGGACACCTCCTCCAAGCGCTTTCAGGTCATTTTGATGACGATCGTTTCTGAATACGGAGAACTCATGATTGAAGAGTTCCGTGTCTAAGATTACTATTAAAATAACTATGGAAAAAACTGGAAGGAAGAGTACGCAAATCAACAACAAGTCAGGAACGACGGGCGATACTGAGAGCTGCTTCAAATTCAAGACTTTCCGTAAGTAAAATCAAGGGAAAAACTGGAGTTGAATCTAGTAGATTCACTGTTCATCGCGTGATACAGCAGGCCAACCAAATGAGACACCAACCAAATGAAAAACAAACCACCATTGAACGTAGCAAGCAAAAGTCAGCGATTTATTTGCAAGCTTTACAAATTCAGTTCCACTGTGCCGTAAAAGCCAATTCCATATCATCACACCGCCTCCCTTGCTGTGTCTTCTATACAAGGTTGTTTATTTATTTATTTTATGAATTTCTTTTACCCAAAGTTGTTGATTCTATGAAGTTATGTTTTGAACTGAGGTCCCTGTCTTTTATATTTGATTTAAAATATGATACCTGGTAGATTAAGTTACTGATCGTTATCAAGTGAGACGAAAAAAAGGAGTAATTTTTTGACTTTGTACAACATAAACATTTCATATTGCATATGGTTTTTCCAAAATTATCCAAGGATTAAAAAAAAGCTGTAAAATTAAACCAAAAAACCAAAGAACTACATGTTCGTAATCAAGTGACCCGGAGTGTATATTCATATAATTGAGCTGGCAGTTCATCTTGCTTTTTACCGCCACTATTAGATATCGTATACGTACATAAGTGCACGAACATACTCGCACGTCAGAGCGCAAACCAGCAGGCGTTCTATTTTACTGCATAGGTTGTTATTAAACTGTCGATTGTTATTTTAATAGTAATTGTTTTTCGTTTTCACACTACGATAATAACAACAGCAGCGTATTGTGCATGTTTTATTTGTGCAAAATATTTCCAAAAAAAAAAAAAAAAAAAGGATTTTATGGTGTCGAATCATAGAAGTTCGACAGGTATAGCTTTTAAATGGTAATTGGGTGTTATGCGATTAGGGTATTAACTGAATGGCGGTAATCTGGCGACCGGTGTTGTAACTGTGAATACATATCGACTGAGTTTATTTAACCTCCCCTTGTCATCAGGAACTAGTCACGACGGCCATGACTTGACTTGTTTAACTTATATGCGCGAGTGCTTAACAAGACGATAATATTAACACTGTAATATCTTTCCCCACCATAATAGGTCATTACTCGTAAGTAACAAAACAATGTTTATAGAATAGTGTTCTATTACTCCACTTGACTTTATTTTCTACGAGGTTTAATAGGGTTTACCGGAAGTACGCGAAACCAAATCAAACAAAAAACTATTGGTAAGTCTTCAAATTAAAGAAGATGTGATCGGGCACTGCGAGGCTATCTCTTCTACTAGTTTATTTAAATAAATTCAAATGAATAGTAAAACAATTCCGTACAGTTAAAGTGAAAAAGCATACAGTGGAAACGATTGTTTTTATATAACTAAACGATTTGAAGAGGTAGCCCCGCAGTGCCTGCAACAATTAACAATTCAACGTCTGCAACGTCTTACCGAAGCTGGCTTTCAGTTTCTGAAAAGCTTAAGTAGGACTTCGGCAAGATTGAAAGGGATAAGTCAAAGCTTGGTTTAATTCCAGCTTGGGCTATTACAGGGTACTTATACAAGCTTTATGGACGATTCAGTTTCCACTGTATAACCTTGAAACGATGGTATTCTGCCTAAAAACTGTTTAACGAAACAATCAATCTTACATAAGGTTTTCTTTTAGGGAATTAATGAAAAATTCGAGAATTTTTATATTTTACATAAAAACGAATTCTCCACTCTTCACTTAGCTAACCTACAACTATCACAATCAGGGTTCTGAGCATTCATTGTCTTATACAACAAGTGATCATTGCTCTCCGAGCGCCTAGTCGCTTTTTTCTAGTATCCATAGAGGCCACTGCCAACGTTGCTTTGAACAAAATTGTTCCTATCTTCTAACAGTTGATTTTTAACTTCTAGTCGTCACTTTATTTGTTCGAGCCGAGCACAATCTCTGGGAAACTCATATCCCTGACCCAAAAAGTTCCACCCCATCGACATCCAAGGCATCGACCTCCGAGTTTCCACCACCAAGGAAGCCGATTACTCATATCACTGACCCAAAAAGTTTTTTTTCCATCGATTATTTATCGCTTCAACAAAATTGCATTTATTCACAAAAAGCATCAATTGGCAATAAAAAAAAATCAGTGTCATTGTTTAATCGCTTAACCGTGCCCACAAAATTGAAATACCTACCTAATACAATTATACAATATTCATTCTATTACACTTCTTTACCTGACAACTCTACACTCCCATAAATCGTCGTTCCTCCTATAAAAATGCACTACGCCGAGACCCATCCAGCCAAGCATAAAAAACCGGATAACAAATTAATTGCATGTGATTCCTCAATTAATTGACGTGAACGGTGGAGTTAAAAACGAAATAGTTCAGCACTAAGCAAGCACAAATATTACAACGGAACGACTCAGCACAGAACTAGATAAAAGCCATAATCAAATTGTTTTCAATTACTACTTTATTTTACCTTCACCGATTGTAGTCCGTAATTTATAGGTGCAAACTGGCAGTCAAGTCGAACCACCGGCAATACTTCGTATAATCCTCTGCGATCACATTGTCGCTTCGCGACATGCAGCAGCAACAAGGAGAATGCAACAAAAAACCACAAAGAGGAGATGGATATCTAGAGATAGATACTTTTTTTCGTCATCCACTCGCAGCAGCCCATGCTATCAGGTACAACCACCACCAAACCAATTTCCTCCGTCTAAACTCATGAACCCCTCTCGAAAGATCCTAGTTTCTGTGTCTAATGCCCTTGAATCTGTTCATGGTGTTTTGTTTAGGAGAAGAAATTAATTTTCAATATCATTTGATTTGGATGGAGGGCCACCAAAGACCATTGCCGCCACAACAGTATGGATTAGAAGATACCAGGCGCACATCGATTGCAGGAACAACTTTCCGTAAATCCTCCCTGGAGTAAAATCTTATTCGATTCTCTATTTTAATATATCTACGTATAGGAGATGCATGTGCTTGTGCACTTTGTGAATAATTCTTGTGCACTTACTTCACCTATTCTTGCGTAAATAGTTTCAGGAAGCCTTTCAAGTGCTTATTCTTCCGTTCCTTCTTCTTATTTCACATACTTGAGTTGAAGCAACTATTCACCGAGGATAAATGGATATCCGTTGTCGTCGACGATGGTGATGACGAGTCATGTGCTCATATCACGTTTGTATGTACACTTCACATTTTCTCTCCTGCCGAGAAGTCACACAGAAAACAGAAAAAAACGATGTCATTGTTGTTGGTGTAGCTTTAGCGAAAAAGCAAAGGTGCTGCTGGGTGCCAAGATGCAACTCTTGCCAACAATTCGATTCGACCACATACATATGCATGAGTTTATAGATATCCACATGCATATGGTGAGTTCTGGAGTTGTACATTCACATTCTGTGGATTACAACGTGATGGCTAGGAGACAAGAGGTTTTCTTGCTGAGCTGGTCGATTCTGAGCGCCGGTTACAAATAGTTCCAATAGAAAAGTTACTCTTCGAGACCAACTATCTAGTTGCAGCACTTTTACATAGTGGTTGGGGTTTCCTTGCCTTTGGTTCGTGTTAACATGACGCTTGCAACGAGGTAGGGTGATGTGTTTTTACTATTTTATGCCGGTTCGGCCGGTTATTTAAGTTTTGTTTGCTTCAGTAAATATTTAACTCATGGATGCTTGGATCTTGATAATGCTGTGCATAATCACAGGCATTTGCATTTTACTAGTATTACTTAGTCAGTGATGCGATTGGCAGCGTAGGCAAATGAGATGTGTCATGGACGCGGTGGATAGCGGCCGGCAGGAGGAGAGTTTTCTATTCCTAGTATCGGGGCTATTTTTAGAACGCTGCATGTCTTGAATTTCGGTACGGTTTCCTTTTTTTTTGCAAAGCTGTCTTGCGTATCATTCAGTTTGTGGTTTCAATAAGAATAGTTAAAGAACGTGCATAGTTTATTACCTGCCGATGGTGGTTTTAATGTTCGGTCTACTTTTGCTAGTAAAGTTTGTGCCATTGTGGGTTTATTAATACAAAAAAAAAATATGAACTTTAAAGTCATCTTTCAAGCCCAATTTCACCTGTTCTTGGGGGAAAAACGTTACAAACTAAGCGACACAACTGCTCACTGACAAGAGATGAAGGATTCATTTGAAGTCTGGAAAACCTATACATTTTATTGTATCGAGCATAGGAGTAAGGTTGTATGTCCTTTTCAGCCACCGATTTTCACTGAGAGTTGTTGACATCAATACCACTTTTCTTCATAGACCCGAAGTCACGTCAGGGTCACCAGGTGTGGCGTCATGAGATGACCTTCACATCGAAATCAATTATATTTTTGTTGTAAATGTAGGTACTACATACAAACATTTTTCCTAATATTCATTTTCTTTTTTTCACAATTCCTATTACTTCCTTTTTCGTCTGAAAAAGTGATGGATATAAATAGAGGTATCATAAGCTTATCTATATCTCTCTTTTTCAATAAATTGGATTGATTATACGAGTAATAGAAAGAAGCTTTTCTTTTTTTTGCAAAACGGATTCTCCTCTACGCAAAGGAATTGAATTCTATGCACCAATTTGCCTGGCATCGAATAAATTATGCAAAGTTTACCATATCCAAACCAACGACCATACCACGTCGAGTTAATCGGTTCTCGTCAGATCACAGCAATTAAACGACGTTGGGCGGTTAGTACGTCGATGGGGGACCGTTTGAGAACAACCGCGTGTCACCGATAAACCTAACCCATATTCAGGAGCAGGAAAAACGGTATACGTATTGGCAAGATCACGTAAAATTAAATCGATCGAACGACATCGTTCCAACAATAGCTGTTCTTATCATATCGACAGAGATAGTAAGAGAACGCTATCGTCTAAAACAACGTTGTTTGATCGTTTTAATATTACGCGATGTCGATCAAGGGCTTGAACTCCAAATAAGCGGTTGGAAACTGATAGGTTGAGTAACTACTTGATGTTATCCTGAAGTTAATGAGGACAACACCATTACATGCTTTGAACAAACAAACATCTGTCCAGCACATAGGACAACACGCCCCTGTTGATATCAATAACTTTGAGGCAGTTAAAGAGTTCATCTACCTGGGAGCAAACACCAACTTCACGAATGACACTTTAGTTAAGATCCAACGGAGAATAACCATAGGAAACCGCTGCTACTTCGGCTTTCCAAAAGAAATGGGTTAAAAGCTCCTAATTCGAATGACATAGTGCGTCCCTTACATTAACCTTAACATTAGTCTTGTCAGTTCTGCTTTATGGCTCCAAGTGCTAGACGATAAGCAGGAATTGAGAGTTGATACTGGGTTCCTTTGAAAGAAAAACTTTTCGTCGTATATTTGGGAGAAGTAACTTCTCTTAAATAATACTTGCCATCAAATAACCGACGAAGAGTTTTTCTTTCAAGAGAACCCAGTATCAACTCTCCCTTCGTGCTTATCGGTTAGCACTTGGCGAACTCTATGAGCTGAACCGAGATGTGGAAGTAGTTCCAAAAGCAAATAAATCGAAGTAGTTATTGTTGGAGCAGTATGGAACAACACCGTCAACGAAGGCTGTAATTTTGCATTTGAAAGATTTAACGAAAAGAGAATTTACGAAAATCAAGAATAAAATTGGCCCCAAAACAGATACTTGCAGAACGCCAATATTTAGCAAATTCTCCAAACTTTACCCTTTGCTTGTGGTTTTGTGAATAAGAAGGAAACGACCAACGCATAGATTCTCTTAAACTTGCGTTAAACAATTTTTTAAGCAGCAACTTATGATCCATTGTGTCAAGCCTTGGTACAGTCAAATCTCTCTCAGTCGAATTTCCATACAACTCAAATTTTTCAAGTCAATTTTTCATTTCCTTCAGTTTTCTAAACATGTAAAAGACATCCTTCAAGTCGAAATGCCTCTAACTCGAACTGATTTTGAGCTTCCGTGAAAATACGACTTAATAGATTCGTCAGTATCTTCAAATAAGGCGCAAGTAGTAGCAGCATAGCTTCAACAAGGCATCTTCAGTAGATCTTCTATTTCTAAAACGGAACTGAAATCCACTTAACAAGCTAATAAAATAAAAATCCAGTGAAGTAGGAACTTGTCCAACAATTAAGGAAAACACCCCTACTAAGGGAAAAATTAAAAATAGATGGAAGGGGCTTCGATAGATATCTACACTACTTGGAACGTTATTCGGAGTCGAACTTAAATTGGTATCTAAACCACCCAATTCAAAAGACTTCACTTTGAAAGAAAAATATCTCCCATATCAGCAAAAACGTAACAGCGGAATTTATCTCGAAATAAGCTGAAGTATCTGATATTCGAGGCGCTAGCTCACAATGTGGTTACATTTCAAAAGCCTCACGAGAAGTAAATGTTGTCTTCATTTCCAAGGCGCAAAAACATAGCCACACCACTACAAAAGATGTTAGGCTTCACATTCTAACATCCTTAGTATACAATATTGACAAATTATTACAATATTGACCCAATCGGCATTAACAGTACAATTTCCACGAACAGACTTGCGTTAAAGGCAGAAGAGTGGAACAACATTGCATGGTTTCGTTAGCACTAACGAGAAGTCACTAAAAGACAAGGAATATACAATACACTGGCTGCTTACCTAGACATTGAAGGATTGGACAAAACTATTCGGTCAATCCCGGAAGACAAGACTTGTGCTATTCAAAAATGTAATAAGTATACCACATCTCGAGCCACAAACTAATGAAGGGATACCCCTGAAAGTGGCAGACACTGCTACGTAACTTGGAGCAATTCCCGATAGAAAGCTTAATTGGGAGCCGAATGAAAATGAAAGAGTAAAATACGCAGCAAATGCACTGCACGCATGCAACCGAATTTTCGAGAAAGTGAAGACTTAACCCTTAAGTAATTTGGTAGATATGTACGGCAATTTTGCAATTTAGGGAACGACCTTAGCTCTGACAACATGTCTTCCTACCTGGATTTTGACTCTTTTTCTCCTCCTTTCCCGAGGTCAAAGAATCGGACACAATCGAACCCGCGAAAAGAAAATCTATATTTATTGTACACAGATTGATCGAAGAAGGACTGCGGAACGGAAACGGGGTTGTACTCAGAGGAACTTAACATGCAACGTTTTATTATTGTAAGCCGCCTGATCATAGCAGTATTTTTGAAGCTGAAGTCCTTGGTTCTCATCACGTAAGATGATGATCGTCTGACGATATCGTTTTGACGTTAGTTGTACTTCATGTAACCTTGAAATGGCTGTCGTATCAACGTTGCGACGATTCATTTTCTGCTTTACATAACTCACTAAACGTCAAAACACCATCGTCAAGGCGATAGCAGTTGCACTATAATGAGGTATCGTCTCGCATTGATTTACATATTTTGCATAGCTACTAAAATTAAATTTAAGCTAGTTCGACACTGTCGCGAAAAGCTTAACGCTCTTGGCGTACAGCACAATACTTACCTCTGCTGGGTTCCAAGGCAGAGCGACATTGCCAGCAATGAGATAACTGGCAAAATGGCAAGGAAAAGGTTCGCAATGAATCAGGATCGCGCACTTCAGTCGATCAAACCACCAGACCACAGAGTACACGTGGAATACACGGATGAAAGCCAAAAGCAGGTGCATATGACAGTCACTTGTGGGATATTACGGAAACTTTGGTCATCTTACGATACGATAGACTATCATTTTCTAAGTTCGTAGGTGCTCTTTAGGAAAATAACTTCTTAAGGAACAACACAATGAAACTAAATCTCAATGACATCTAAAAAAGCTGCGAAGAAGATGAGACCTTTCACCGTCCGAGTCTCTGTCATCTGAGAAACAGAAAATTTGGAAAAAATTTCGTCCAAGCGATTCTAGAACATTCTCACTGTCTGATCTTAACAGGTTTCTAAGGACATAAAGATGGTTTGACAACGTTGAGTAGGAAGAGAAGAACAAGGAGGACAACCTAACCTAAAATGTTGGAAGCCCAAAGACTGGCTACAGTTGCAGGCCCAGACGAAAAAGTCGTATGACCCAGCAGAAGAAACAAATCTTACTTGTTCCACATCTTTGAATAATAATATAAGAAATTATGTATGGATGTATGTATGTATGTATGATATTTATTTCTCTTAAATTACTTATAAATATAATATATATATATTATTGTTCACTGAGCGAAAGAAAACGAATCTCTTTGTAGGAAGACTGCTACAAGCCATCACTGGCAAAGATACAGGAGCAGCTAGAGAGATAGATAGATCGATATATATAATTATTTCGTTTTAAATTACAAAAGCATCCATACATAAGTATTGCTTGAAAAATAACCTTATACGAGTATTATTAGTATTTTATTTTCCTTTGAAGGGATTTTCCATTAATAAATGGGTGCATCAATTTGTAAGCATCAGTATTAATTTTTGTCAAACTTTGTGCTGCAACAGAAAGAGCATCAATTGTAACTGGGAACCCAAGTGCAAAAATGTGAAACATTGAAAGCAAAACCCTTGTGGCCATGGGAAATCACGGAGGCGAGATTACCCTAAACGAAAATAGTAGACGACTAATTAACTTTTGTGTACACAAACAGTTCGTAATTGGCAATTATGTCTTCTCGCATAGCAAAGAACCCAAAATAGATTCCGCAAAGACGAGAAGCAAAGAGCATACTGATATGAAAGTCATAATAGAAGCCAGGTTGGAGACTGAATAAACACTCTGCTTCTATTTAGATTTAGGAAATCGTAAAAACCAAAAACATAGTGTTCAAAACGCTGAAGCTAAACAAATAAATCATGCAACAGCAATATCAAGAAGAGCTTTCATTATTGCTTCAACCAGCAAACAACGAAGAAGGAGTTAGAAAGCAGTGAGGTTGTAAATATCCGCCACCACTTTTCGTTGTAAAGGGCACTATTACAGATCAAAATGCGGTCGACATTTGCACATTTTGATCACGAGGGATATTATAAAATTAACCAGAGAGCAATTGAGAATTTTAGTTCCAATCCTGTAAGGACACTGTCATCTAATACACAATGGGTGAACGACTAAGTTCAGTATTTGTAAGTAGCCAACATTATCTTTAATATAGTTTATCTAAAATCATATTAATTATCGATTTAATACTTTGTGTTGTTGATGTGGCGATTTTCATTATGATTCTACAATTTCTATTGGAAGTTCTAATTGGCAACTTAAAGAGCACGGTTCTTCAAAAACCACATTAGGATATTAGGTATTTCTGGAAAAGAATAAAATGCTAATGAACTTGGACGAAGAAATTCTATAAGAATTACCCGACTTCAATGGTCTTTGATTTGTTTCGCCATAAAATTGTGTTCCTAGGCGAAAAGCCAATCAACTTAAAAATATTTTGCGTAATAATGTATTAGTATTGCATAGGATTATATTTATTATATTTGTTTTTCTATATTTTTTACTATTTTGA
This sequence comes from Portevinia maculata, assembly GCA_949715645.1. Classification (NCBI taxonomy): domain Eukaryota; kingdom Metazoa; phylum Arthropoda; class Insecta; order Diptera; family Syrphidae; genus Portevinia; species Portevinia maculata. The sequence goes on along the minus strand of OX454525.1, from coordinate 254,140,253 downwards.
TTTCCTTACTAACACTTAAACTAAATGATGAGACTGTGAGAACACTTGGTTGGATTAAAAGTTGTTGAATTTTTCTTTCAAGGAAATATGTATGTGAGCAAAAAACAGCTGATATGAAAGACCTGACTTTGACAGATCCATTTAACAAGCGTTAATCCTTACTAAGTATTAATTAAGTACACTTTAAAGAGATAAATATAATATTCCATTTACGAATCACTCAGAGATATCTGAAGGAATCAGAGGCGTCCACGAAGAGGCTTTTAAGGCTCTTAAGAAAAATTCTTCGTCGGTTATTTGTGCGGGCAGAACGAATGAAGGGGAAGATAGAACCGCGAGCTGTATTATTATTATTATTTATCATTATTATTATTATTATTATTATTATTATTATTATTATTATTATTATTATTATTTATTATTATTAAGTTAACACCATCCAGCGTGGGCGAGACATACATACCTACATACATTCAGAGCATATGCCGGATACATGATACGTGAATAAACACGTTAGCATTGTGCCGGATACATGATCCGTGGTATTGCATTGGTTGCAGCTTTCCCACCGGTCGTTGTCTGGCTCGTGCATTTGAGCTGACTCAAATGCACGCGCATCCGTTGCATTTGCTGACCAAGGATAAATGTCGTCTCCAGATAGCCAGCGTCGTGGGAATGGGTTTTATGATTAAGTTAGTTCTAAGTAAGACACCAGACGGAACGGTTATAAGATTGTAGAAATAAATCGGGAATTAAGATTGTAGAATTAAATCGGGAATAAATATTAAGTAGTAAAAGTAAACTGTGTTTTGATCGGGCAGTGGTAGCCCGGAAATTTTAATTTTTTGTTATCCGCGGAGCAGGACTCTTTAATTGGCGCCCGAGCAGGGACCGGTTAAAAATCGCTACCTCTTAAACCGCAAGATTTAAAGTCCTTAAAAAAGGACGAGAAGATCAGTACGCTCTATCGAGTGAACGGTGCAGTGAACCTAAAAAGATATCCAAGACAGCACCCATTCTGACTTCTTCAAATTCCGCAAGCGGAGATCTGATTGGTTAAGAGCTGCGATAGTGAAGATTGTTCGTGCCCTAGTAGGTTGCTGGTTAAAATCTTAAAAGAAAACCACAAACGCCAGCGACTAAAGAGGACTCACACGGCACTTCCAAAACCGGTCTCGATATAGAAACCCGTGTCTGCTCCGCGGAGAATACCGAGTCCATCGCGCAACGATGAAACTCCCATGTCTAACGTAAGAAAATTCTTTCGCAGATCCAACTAAACTTACAGCAAAAATAAAGAAAGAAAATATTAAAGCAATAAAAACTAGAAATAAATTGTGAACGAAGCAAAGTGCGAAAAGAAATATAAAAGAATAATAATTATACAAGTCCCATTAAGTGCTAAAGCCTGTGCGAAAATAATAGAAATAATTTCTAATACGAATCGTGTGCTACATATGCATGTGCAATAATAAGCTTAAAATATAAATATATAAAGAGCATACGCCAAAAATTAAAAATTGTGATTCTGTGTGCAAGAAGTGCATGTGCGAAAAAATATATACATCGAAAGTGTTGTGCAATATAAGCGAGTGAAACTCCCACAGGCTGTGAGACTCAGCATACAGAGACTCAGCCCAACCGTAAGCCAAAGGAACCAAAGATAAGTACCCACATTTTATCCTACTAGATAAAAAAAAAAAAACCCTTGCTTCACATATAAATGTTCCCTGACATGGATTCAATCACGAAATCCTTGACCGAACTAACCGGGGCAGTCAATGCCATTTTACAACAGCTAAAGGAGATTGACGTACGCGTTAAACGCGTGGAGGAGATCCAATTTATTGAGACTCCTACCGGCGGCAGTGCCCCCCAAGTTTTTGAACTCCGTGGTCCATCCAACGAGGATGAATTGAGGGACATATGTCGCCTCCCTGACTGCGTGAAGGAGTTACAGGTTTTCGACGGAAACCCAACGCAATACGTATCCTGGGTGCATATTGTCGAGGGGATCCTTAAATACTTTTCGATAGTCAGGAATAAGCCCCTATATCGTGCTATTCTTCAGCACATACGACAGAAGGTGCGGGGCAGTGCAGATGCCGCCCTCATCTCATACAACATTTTTGATGATGACTGGGGTGCCATCAAACAATGCTTATCCCTACACTATGCCGATAAGAGGGACATGCGAACGTTGGAGCATCAGCTCAGTCAACTATCGCAGAAAAATTCCAAAATGGATGTGTTTTACGCGGCGGTAAACCATCAACTTTCTCTTATGATAAATAAGATTAAGACGGAAAGCTTTTCGCAAGAGACCGTTAATGCTCTTGTGGAAACCTACCGGAATAGAGCACTTGACGTGTTTATTCGAGGCCTTAACGGCGACCTTTCCCGTATGCTGATCATCCAGAAGCCGAAAAATCTGCCAGAGGCTTATTCGGCCTGCTTGGAAATTCAAAATCTGAATTACCGCAGCAACGTCATCCACGACCCATCGGCCAAAAACGTTATTACTGCGCCAGTGAACCAATCGTTTAGGTCCGATCCAAGACCTTCTCTACCGAGGAAAAGGTTCCACCATAGTTTGAGCGAGAACCCCAGACAACCAAAGCAGTATACCCCTGTCCGCGACTATGACACACCGCCGAGACCTAACGTGCCCAAACCAAGTGAAAGGATGGAGGTCGACAACTCGGTGCAGTCGCGCCATGTAAATTATATGAATCGTCCAAAGGGTAATAACCCTTTTAAGCGAAGGGCCAGGTCGGAAAATTACCCCAATAAGCAACAAAGACTATTCCACCTCCAGGCTGACAGCGAAGATGAACTGGCACCTGACAATCGCTACGGCGGTGAGGAGCGCGTCATGGAAGAGGTAAATTTTATGACGGACGGCAGTCCAGCGTACCATATTTAGAGTACGTAACCACCGACGGGCGAGTGCTGAAGTTCCTTGTTGATACCGGGGCTAACAAGAACTTCATAAGTCCGTCGATTTCCCAGGGGGCCAAACCTGTCCCCTAATCATTTCCAGTGCACAGCGCAGCCGGTAAAATCCATGTTACAGAATGTGTAGAGGGGTGTTTCTTTAAAAATTCAGGGAACGACACCCTTCTTACCTTTTACGTGCTTCCTGGGTTGACGTCCTTTGATGGGATCATTGGGGACGACACCCTTAAAGAACTTGAGGCGGTCATAGATAGGAGGACAAACGTACTGCAACTTAAACCCTCGATCACTATACCGCTCAAGGAAAAAATATCAACGCAGGTCAATGTGGTGTTGGATGAGCGCCTTCCATCTAACGTCAAGTTAGAAATTCAGAGTCTCATACGCAAATATGAACCCCTCTTTGGTCCTATTGACAATAGTCAAATCGTGGACACCACTGTCAAAGCGGAAATTAGAACAACCACCGCGGAACCGGTCTACTCCAAAAGCTACCCCTATCCTGCCAACATGAGGGAAGTTGTTGAAAAGGAAATAAGTAAGTTGCTGGAAGAGGGTATCATTCGCCCGTCCAAAAGTCCTTTCAACTCCCCCATATGGATAGTAGATAAAAAACCTAAGCCATCGGGCGAAAAACAATATCGAATGGTCATAGACTTTAAGCGGCTAAATCATGTCACTGTATCAGATGCATACCCGATACCCGATATAAATTCGACGCTAGCCAGCCTAGGCAAAGCCAAAGTCTTTACGACCATTGACCTTACTTCTGGATTCCACCAGATTCCGATGAAGGCTTCAGACATACCCAAAACCGCATTCTCAACCATGAATGGAAAGTTTGAGTTTTTGAGGTTACCCTTTGGTCTGAAGAACGGACCAGCCATATTCCAAAGAATGATTGACGACGTCTTAAAACCTTATATAGATAAGATCTGCTATGTTTACATAGACGATATTATCGTATTTGGAGACAGTCAAGAAAATCACCTTCGGAACCTGGATACCGTTCTTGGTAAGCTGCTTAGCGCGAACCTGAGGGTTAACCTCGAGAAAACGCAATTTGCTCAACCAGAAGTTGACTTTTTGGGGTATGTTATCACGGCCGAGGGTATCAAACCAGACGCAAAGAAGGTCTCTGCTATTCAAGGTCTCCTGCCACCTGAAAAATTAAAAGATCTTAAGTCCTTCCTGGGGCTCACATCCTATTATAGGAAATTCATCCGCGATTACGCGAAGGTCGCGAAGCCCCTTACTAATATCACTAGAGGCGAAAATGCGCAAATTAGGGCAAACCAGTCGAGTCGAGTTCCAGTGGTACTTGATGAGGAATCTCTCAAGGCATTTAACGACCTAAAAGAGCTTTTAGTATCGTCCGAGATATTGGCCTTTCCCGACTTTTCGCTTCCCTTTAATCTCACCACGGATGCATCCAACCTCGCATTAGGAGCAGTCCTATCACAGGGTGAGTTTGGGAAAGACAGGTCAATCTCTTATATTTCCCGAGCCCTCAACAAGACCGAGGAGAACTATGCGACCAACGAGAAGGAGATGTTGGCCATAGTATGGGCATTAGACAACCTTCGATCATATGTGTACGGCGCCAAGAAAATCCGTATATATACGGATCACCAGCCGTTAACATTCGCGTTAGGCAACAGAAACTACAACGCGAAACTTAAGCGATGGAAAGCCCGCATCGAGGAATATAACTGTGAACTCATCTACAAACCAGGTAAGTCAAATCTGGTAGCAGATGCTCTGTCAAGATTGAAAAGCCAGGTCAACCACTTGTCTGATTCAGCTAGAGCTGAACCAGCACCAAGTTCAAATAGGGCAATTGATGGTTCCGTAACAGACACAGCTAGTGACCATGGTTCCTCAACTAACACTGCCTCAGAGGTATCTGGATCAACAGACACTGCTGAGACAGTACACAGCGCGGAACAAGATGGTACTGATCTTATTCCTCATATAGAGGCCCCACTTAATGTTTTTAGGAACCAAATCAAGGTTGGAAAGGGACTGGAAATTTTCGAGGAACCCCATCCAGGATATGCGCGCCATTACGTCGCTTCAGAAAACCTAGATAGGAATACGCTCGTAGCCATCCTTAAGAAAAAGTTGAGGCCCAATGTCCTTAATGGAGTAAAGATTCCAGAGTCGCACATCGGACTACTCCAAAGCGTATATTTAGATAACTTTGTTAGCTACAAAATCCGAATTACGCAGCGAATCGTTGAGGACGTAAGAAATGAGGATCGGATATGGGCACTCATTGACGAGGAGCATAGGAGGGCTCATCGGAATGCCAGGGAAAATAGAGAACAGTTGTTGGAAAAATTCTATTTCCCTAGGATGAATCATTTTATTACCCTGTATACCAGGTCTTGTGAAGCTTGCTTGGCTAACAAGTATGATAGGCATCCCGTAAGCCCCGAGCTACAGCCAACGCCAGTACCCTCATATCCATGTGAGATACTTCACATGGACATCGTCGAGGTACAGGGCGAAAAATTCATAAGCTGTATCGATAAGTTTTCTAAATTCACTAAGCTTTTCCACATAAAAAATAAATCTTCACTCCATCTGAGGGAAAAGATTATAAAAATATTACACTATTTTACAGTTCCTAGGGTTTTGGTTACTGACAACGAACGCAGTTTCCTGAGCCCCATAATTCAAAATTTCATTAAAATGTTGAATATCAAATTATATTTGACGCCTGTTCACCGAAGTGAAGTGAATGGACAAGTGGAAAGGGTACATTCCACAATTTTAGAGATTTATCGATGCCTTAAAGCCGAACTAAAGGGCCTTCGGGTTAAAGAACTTTTAGGTATAGCCGTGGACAGGTATAATAACTCAGTCCACTCAGTTACGCAGAGAAAGCCCTCGGATATATTCTTTAACAGAGCATCCAGGATAAACTACCAACAACTGAGGAACTTCCGGGTTAAGATCAACAATGATCTGAGGGGTATTATTGAAAAAAAGCAAAAGGCTGATAACGAACGGCGAAATGCCAAGCGTTCATCACCAAAAAAATATAAAAAAGGTGATGTGATTTTCACCGCTTTCAAGCGAATCCAGGGCAAGAACAAGCCTTTATTCCGCAAGGAAATCGTCGAAAGGAACAATAGGGTAACGGTGACTACGTCCACAGGACGAAAGGTCCATAAAGCCCACATTAAGAATGTTCCACGGTAAAGCACAATAGTAATTGCATGCACAACTAAAGCACAAAGCACTCACAAAATTACAATTGGCATGAAAATCATAAGCTAAACTGATATCAGTGCACATACACACATGCATATGTATATGAGCACTTCAAAAAAAAAGGGGGAAGAGGCACACCCTAGCTAATTTATAGTTAAATATAAAAACTAATTAATTCAATAAATATTTTAATTTGAATGTACATTAGATTATAAGATACTTAAGCTAAAGCTTTCTGTTACTATTATGGAAGTAGCAAAGTAATTGTTAGAATTATAAGTTTTTTTATCATATGAATAATTTTTTAGTAACCCTAACCAACATCTAAGAGAACATTTTGCAGATTTGTTTGCATTATTTCGGTGCAAAGTTTCCAGATCTATAACTACGAGGGACCAATCGTCACCATCAAGGATGGAAGAGGTTTCATCGTCGACGGCAGCTTCAAATTGGTTCACATCATCAACCTAAGTCAAATCGAGGAGCAATTAAGTGTGTTAGCAAATGTAACGGCCAGCAGCATTAAGGACAAAGAAAGACGATCCCTAATCGGGTATTATTTACAACAAACTAGTGAGCGCATAAGCTTGCTTAAAACGAGCTCACCATCAAGGAGGCGTAGATCAATTGACTGGATTGGCGCAGCTTGGAAATGGATAGCTGGTAGTCCCGACGCAGACGATTGGAGTAAGGTTCTCCAAAGCGAACAGGAAATCATCGAGAACAATAACCATCAGTACAAGATAAATGACGCAGTGCTCAAAGGCATGGAGGAAGTTACACAAAAAGTCAACTGGGTCATCGAAAGAGCCAACAGTGGAATAAAGGACACTCTCGCAGGAAGATTCGAACAAGACGTATTAAACGAAGTCCTGATCTTTAAAGAAAGAGTCAACGAAATAATACGGGCATGTCAGATGGCAAAGGGCGGTATAATCAACACGAACCTGTTAGACAAAGGGGAGGTAGCCGAGATCATCAACGAGTTCGAGACACTTCCATATGGGAACGAGGTAGAAGCTATCGAACATGGGACACCCTCCATATATACGAATGGTTCGGTCCTTTTGTATATCCTATCGATGCCAAAGGTAAAAAACGAGGACTTCAACGTGCTGCTTACGAGGTCATCAATACGTGATGGAAAGCAGATCGACTTACGACACAATAAGGTTCTGATCAATCACCGCGAGGCTTATGGTATACTCGGCGAATGCCTTTCTATAGGGAATACGACGGTTTGCAAGGAATCGGTACTAGAGAAGTTAGCGGAAGACGGCTGCGTTGTTCGATTGCTGAGGGGAGGACCTGCAGCATGTACTTACCGTTCAAACAGTAATGAAACCGTGGACCTTATCAAAGAGGATACCGTCTTTTTGAGCAACTTTAAGGGACAACTTACGTGCGGTAACGAATCAAGGAACTTAGAGGGTACATACATCATCCGGCTTATCAACGAGACGATCCAGTTAAGGAACAGAACATTCTCCAGCTTTGTTTCCACACACCTCCAGGCACTTCCGCCGGTTATGGCGAACGCTTCATCCAAGGGACACCTAATTGACGTTGAGTACGTGCACTCCCTTAGCATGGAAAACATACACCACCTCGGGGACCTGTATACAAAGTTTAACTTTTCAACCATAACCGACGTAGGACTTTTCCTGATGATCATTCTCCTTGCCTGGAACATATGGCGCAAGACAAAGGGTAAGCTCAACATTCCATCCCTCAACCTGCATCTGCAGGGAAGTCCGGCTGACAGTACATCCGGCCATCACCAGATATCCGCTTAGCAACCACCCTCTCTTTTTTGAACGGGTCTACGGGACGTAGACTTTCGAACGGGGAGGAGTTAACACCATCCAGCGTGGGCGAGACATACATACCTACATACATTCAGAGCATATGCCGGATACATGATACGTGAATAAACACGTTAGCATTGTGCCGGATACATGATCCGTGGTATTGCATTGGTTGCAGCTTTCCCACCGGTCGTTGTCTGGCTCGTGCATTTGAGCTGACTCAAATGCACGCGCATCCGTTGCATTTGCTGACCAAGGATAAATGTCGTCTCCAGATAGCCAGCGTCGTGGGAATGGGTTTTATGATTAAGTTAGTTCTAAGTAAGACACTAGACGGAACGGTTATAAGATTGTAGAAATAAATCGGGAATTAAGATTGTAGAATTAAATCGGGAATAAATATTAAGTAGTAAAAGTAAACTGTGTTTTGATCGGGCAGTGGTAGCCCGGAAATTTTAATTTTTTGTTATCCGCGGAGCAGGACTCTTTAATTATTATTATTATTATTATTATTATTATTATTATTATTATTATTATTTATCATTATTATTATTATTATTATTATTATTATTATTATTATTATTATTATTATTATTATTTATTATTATTATTATTTATTATTATTATTATTATTTATTATTATTATTATTATTATTTATTATTATTATTATTATTTATTATTATTATTATTATTTATTATTATTATTATTATTTATTATTATTATTATTTATTATTATTATTATTTATTATTATTATTATTATCTTCATCTTTATGTTTTCAACGGTAAAAAAAGTGTACAAGGAATACTTTGCTTAAGAATACGTACATGGCTATTTTGCCGTCTGCCGGAAGTGATTTTATAAAACAAAAGTAATAAAGTAAAAAAGAAATAAAAGAAATAAAGTGAAAAGTGAATATTAATGTTACAATTTTTATAATAGAGCAAAGAGAAGAAAAAATGATTTGCAGCATAAAGAGGATACAATTTGATTTGAAACACAAAAAGATAACAATTTTTAATGATTTGGAATATAATACTGTATTAGCTGTACGATAAGGATGTAGTCCAAAAAGCTGAATCATATCGACTACTTTGGGTCGGCCAGATCGATTGAACGGAAAACAATGCTCCAGCTAGGAGAATCTTCGATTCCCAGCCCCCAGGTTCGAGACGACGAGGAAGACCCAACCTTCGATTTAAGCACCAAGCCATCGCAGAGGTCTAGCGGTTAGTCTATACATGACAAAAGCAGCGTGCCTGGCATCGCAGAAAAGGGAACGCTACAGCATTTCTGGCTGCACGGGTCGGAAGCCCATAAAGTAAAGTATGTAATGTATATAATGACTGCAAGAACGCATTAATACACAATGTTTACAAGTTTATTTCGTTTTTCCAATTAAATTTACTGACTGTTGTTTCTCTCTCGATATCAGTCTCCTGAATTTCAAAAGTCTAAAGTAATCCTGTAGAACCAAATTGGGATTATTTAACGTGCCCTGAAACAATCAATTTTATGAACCCTTTTCCCAATTTTACAATCTGCATAAGGGAATAATTGAATTTCCAGTAATGGCTTAACTAGGATCTTTGCATTTATTAAGGATAAAGTTGTAGCAAAGGACACCTGATAGGTTTTTTTTCTAAATAAACGAAGAGGATTTGTTTTTTGTTTCTTAGTAGTTAGGTAAGTACCTTTTTGTGGGTTTTTATTTTTTAAAGAAGCATGAAGTTATTAACTTCGCATCAGAATGAATAGCTAACCTTTTTATTTGACTTTAAATACAAGGTGGCTGATGAAACATGCTACCAAAACAAAACGTAAACGCTTTATTGCTGTGTAATTAATCGGTGTCTTTAATTTTTTAATTTTACATTTGGGAATTTAGATTTAACAAAAAAAGACAATTGGGCACGATAAAACTAGTATTTAAATAGCGCATAGCTATCATGCTTTGTAGTCTGTAATTTCTGTCCAAAGAGAGTTAAGGCGGACGTTTGGCAGCACTCTTCCGGGCAGATGGACTGTGATGAGGATTGTAATTTTTTTTAGGCAAACGTGTGGTAGTCACAAGAAGGCAATAACACATGATCTTTCAGTACGAACACAGGAAAACTATCCTAGCGTTTCGACCTAAAACTTATCTGCTTATCAAGATGAACATAGCATGTCTGGCGAGGCCCTTTTTGATATAAACGACAATGTAAACAAGCAGAATTGTCAAATATAGAGCGACTCTAAGCCGATGATACTCCATCAGGCGGAACTGCATCCAGCTCCAGGCACAGTGTGGTGTGCAGTTTCGTCAAGCTACATTGGCAGGCCATATTTTTTTGAAGAGAACGTTTTCTAAGGATGTTGAAGGAGTTTTTCTTCCTAGAAATAAGCCGAAAGACAATCAGTTTTAACTCTGTGTGGTTTCAAATAGATCGTGCAACTTCACACATAGCCAGGCCTGTAATGACAGAACTACAGCAAAAGTTCCCAAATAAACTGATTTCCAGGAACTCTACATTATGTTTGCCTCCAAGGTCTCTTGACTTGATTGCACCTGAATTTTATTTTGTGAGATTATTTTAAACAGGTAATATACAAAACTAAACCCACAAATTAAAACGATTTAATGCAATCCATTCAAACAATAATTGAGGCAGTAGCCCTATAGGTAATTATGATCAACGTTAGTTATTTTAATAAGATGCGTCGCCAAGAACGGATGACAAATCATTTAAAACTAAAAATAAATAAATAACATAGCTATATGAATTAAAAAACGATATTTTTGTTTAGTGTAGCCATATTCATCAGCCAGTCGGTAGTATCAGTAAGGGGTCATCAGCGGGTAATGCATGATAAAACTAACACCCCTCGTAGAAAACAACGTATCTGAGATTCACTTCACTTACAAGTTTCACTCAAACTCAAAACATCGCGTAGCAGAGTACTTAAGGGTTTAAATAATGAGGCTAAAAGCTGCGGGAACTAAGTAGTATGTGCTAGAAGTACTGAAAGTCACGAAACTAAGACCTGTGATAAATTGGCAAACAAGTGCAATAACTGTGATATATCCAATAAGAACATAGGATAAGAAATTGATATAAACCATGACTGTAGAAGCAGTGTATGTGAAATTGTGAAGTGCTTAAGAAAAAAATTGAACTGGGAAAAAATAGAATATCTTATTAGACATTAGCCCCAACTAAACGTTGTGTATCGGAAAAAATAAGGGTGAAAGGATGTTTCAAGTGCTGGGGTTTCAGCCATATGGCGATAAACTGTACCAATAAAATGTGTTATCCTAAATATAGATCATTCTGTAAAAAAGTTCCAAACTGGAAGGTTAGAATGTAAAAATTGTGTGCTAACAATTAATAAGCTAGCAAGCTTCTTACAATAAAGTAAAATCTTTTGAGTACATGCACCTTAATATTCAAGGGCTAATAAATAACTTTAACGAATTAACAAATGTAATAAACGAAAATAAACTTGAAATGGTTATTCTAAGTGGGACTCACGTGGGACCAAATGTGCTTGACAATGAAATAAGTCTCAATAATAATAATTTAATACGATGTGAATCCTATTTTTAACCAACGACCATACCACGTCGAGTAAATCGGTTCTTGTCAGATCACCGCAATTAAACGACGTTGGGCGCGGTTAGTACGTAGATCGGGGACCGTTTGAGAACAATCGCGTGTCGTTGGCCAGTCCCATCTACAGAGTTGAGGTGGATAATACATACGTGGTATCACAATGGACCTAAATTGGTCTAAGTGTGTCTGCTTCTGCCGACAGCCACATAAACCTAACCTAACCTAATCCCTTTCGACAATGGGCACTGATGCGATGATAGCAAATATGCAAAAATTACAAAATAAAGCTATGAGATCAATATTATTATGTACTAAATACACCTCTATAAGATATATGCATCTTGTTAAGATGGCTTGGCATTAAGCAGCAAATCGTAATGTGACCAAATATTTATATTTAAAATTAAAAATAATTTCTTGCCAACATACGAGTATTTAAGCAGTAGATATACAGTCAGAACAAGTGTTCAACAAAACAACCTTCGTAACAATAACGGTTTTAATATGCAATTGTTTAGAAATAATAGGACGCAAAATGTGTTTTTTTCTAAAGGTCTTCGAATATATAACGGACTACCTAGTGTTGTAAAAATGAAACAAATTTTTGTAAATTGAAACTTGAAAATTGTTTGTTAAGACAAATTATTAACATTGTTATGTGTGTATAGTGTATGTATATGTATTATTTATAAATTGTAAATTGGAAATTTTTAAAATGGCAAACCATTTGGTGAGGTGAATGCGTTTTAGTTTACAAACTTTAACGCAGCTAAATCGATGCGTATCGAATTTAATCGTAAAATCTTCATTTATTATGTAAAACGCACCTGAAAATGTATTAACTTGAATGTATTTGCATTTTATAAGAGTAAACACTAACAAGGCATGCAAATACATACGCAAGTAATAAAATAAATTACACAACTTCAATTTACTTGAATTCTACGGAATCAAATCAAATGGCGGTGGGTTGTTATGTGTTTTTTTTTTTTCAACTGAAAAATCTATAACAGCATTGCACGAAAATGTCACAGTGCTGTGACATCCCCTAGCGGTAACACAGTTTGTATGGCTTAATAGTAAATACTTATCCATCTGTTTTTAAATCCAACTATACTGCAAGTCATGAACCTCCTGTCATAGCTAAATTATTTTCCGCATTTTTTGAAATCGCGTAATCCCTTATAGGCAGTGATATTTCTAACTGGGTGCAGTTACTCAGTGGTTAGTGCGCCGGAGTACTGATCGAGTGGTCTCAGGTTCAAATCACGACAGGGAACAGTGGGCTTTTCTTGCGAAAGTCTTCCAAGAGTATCATTTGTCCTGGGAGGGTTTTCAGATTTGCCGTAGAGAAGCTAGGTTTAAGGACTTTAGGGGTTGAGGTGTGTATATGTTAGGGTGTATATGTATACACATTTAGGCTTCTCAATTTGTCTTCGCGTCAAAGAACTTATCTCAAAGAACATGAAGCGTGACCGGCTCAGTAGGTACTGCCATGTTCAAAGGAGAGATCCTATGAACCTCGTCGATAAGGCAATATAAATCAACGTTTCTATACAATCGCGAAAGAGAGGCAGGCCTTAAAACTCCTGGGTCACACATATGCAACATCACCAGCATTTGCTTGGCCTGAGAGACGACGCAATTCGACATCGGGAGGACTGCCGATACTTTTTGATGTCAAAGCGGCGAACAGATATGCATACCAGTAGGTATGCAGTCAATTTGGGGGACTATGATTGCTTTAGTCCAAATCATATCCGCGTGGTTTAAGAGAAACAAGCATATAAGAAAGTTAAAAAGAATAATTTTCTCACTTGAATTATATACCTACGAGGGCGGGTCAATAAGTCCGTGACTTTTTGAATTTCTGACCTCTTAACTGAAACGGCAACACTGCTCCTGTCAACAGGCATCTGTCAGTTGACTCCTGTCAAAATTTAAACTTGCTGCGTCAGTTAGTTTGTGTTTGACAGCTATTTTTATCAGACTACTCACTAATTTGAGGAGAAAATGGAAAAAGTGAATTTCGTGTGCTTATTAAGCATTATTTCTTGCGAAAAAAAACCATTACCGAGACCAAGGCTAAGCTTGAAAAATACTATGGGGACTCTGCAAAATCGATTTCAATGGTAAAAAAGTGGTTTACTGAATTTCGTTGTGGCCTTACAAGCACTGAAGATGCCGAACGTCCTGGACGCCCAGTTGAGGTCTCTACACCCGAAACAATCGAAAAAAATTCACGATATGGTGTTGGCCGACCGAAGATTGAAAGTGCGAGAGATTGTGGAAGCCGTAGGGATCTCGCATGGCTCAGTGGTTTCAATTTTGAATGATCACTTGGGCATGAGAAAGCTTTCCGCAAGATGGGTGCCGCGTTTGCTCACAGTCGACCACGAACGCAATCGTGTAACAGCTTCACAGGAAGGTTTGGCGTTGTTTAATCGCAATATGGAGGAGTTTTTGCGCCGTTTTGTAACCGTGGACGAAACATCGATCCATCACAACACACCAGAGACCAAACAACAGTCAAAACAGTGGGTTTCTAAGGGTGAATCGGCACCAAAGAAGGCCAAGGTGGGTTTGTCAGCCCATAAAGTTATGGCGACTGTTTTTTGGGATGCACGCAGGATAATCCACATTGACTACCTTCAAAAGGGAAGAACAATCAATGGGGAATATTATGCCAACTTATTAGACCGATTCAATGACGATTTGAAAAAAAAACCGACCTCATTTGGCCAAGAAAAAAGTTCTTTTCCACCAAGACAATGCAAGGGTGCACACATGTGCAGTTGCCATGGCAAAAAACCATGAATTGGGCTATGAATTGCTCCCTCATCCACCCTATTCTCCAGATTTGGCTCCAAGCGACTACTTCTTGTTCCCAAACCTGAAGAAATGGCTTGGTGGAAACAGATTTGACTCCAATGATGAAGTCATCTCGCAAATAAAGGCCTATTTTGAGGACCTCGACAAATCATATTTTTTGGAAGGGATAAAAAAAATTGGAGAAGCGTTGGACAAAGTGTATAGAGCTCAAGGGAGACTACGTTAAAAATAATTTTTTTTTTTATCAAAAAATCTGTGTTTTATTCCAAAAGTCACGGACTTATTGACCCGCCCTCGTACATTTCAATATTAGTAGTGATATACTATAATTTCGATACAGAAAAGCAATTTGCCGAATTTTGGTGGCTTTTGAGGGTGGAGGGTTCAACATGCCCTCCCAAGACGGTGCGTTACTCTAGGTAACATCCTCTTAGTTTGTAAGATAGACTAAGTTAGCTAGGGCGTTTCTGGGAGGGGCCGGGCTCGCCAACTTGTGGTGGTGCTTCCGGGAGGTGATTGATTCTGTAAGGCATCAGTCAGCTCACGACGGCGCGTGTGCACGTTGACGACTGCCAGGCGCTCGGAAAGTAATTGGGATTTTGACCACTTGTTTCGTAATGCAACGAGTGCTCAGAATCCTAATTATAGTTAGAATATGTTAATTAGTTTAAGTAAGTAGAGTAGGTAGTTTGTAATTTGTTTTTTTATATAAAAATATAAAATTTGATAAAGATGCCGAGTTTTCTTAAAAATTTTCTCGATGAAAACATAATATGTAAGATTAGTTCGTAAAATAGTTTTTAGGCCGAAAGGTAATAATTATAAGATAGAGTTAAGTTTAGGGCGTCCGCATAAGGATCAATATTCTAGAATAAGTATCCTGTTAATTTTAAGTTAGATTTAATCATTTTTGTCTAGTATGTAAGTTGATATAAGCTAATAATTAATAAAAATGAATTTAAAAGTAAAAAAAGTAAAAGTAAGTGATACTATAATGAAGATAATAGTCGTGTTTTGGTGATATGTGTATACCTAGCTCAGCTACATTTAACACGTAAACAATAACAAAAAGGAGTGCTGACGACAAAGAGGTCAGCAGTCGGGGACTGAGACGGAGTGAATATAAAATGTTGATGCCATGAAGCGACTAGATGGCTGTAAAATAAGTTGGGAGCAAAATATTCCGATTGTTATGCACAGATAGTGGATGTGTTCGTCGATTAAACAAAAAAAGTCCTCATTTCAAAAAAAATTATGCGAAGAAAATTAAAAAAAAATGGCAAAAATAAGCATCCGTTCTTTTCCTTGCTGTCAAACACAAATGATTTTATGATGTTCAAAAATCTTTCAAAAAATACATTTTAATGTGCATCCTTGCTTTTATAATTATCCAAATCGCACTCTTTTAAAGTACAAACACTGCGAATACATCCTTAAAAATGAAAAGTGAATATAGAATACGATCTAGTTGTTTTATTGTAAAATTATGCTGAGCTAGCTATACATTTATCACCAAAACACGGCTAATATCTGACTTAGATGAACATTTTGTGTCTGATCCTGAGGTTCCGTCAATTATTTTAAAAATGAGTACTTGTCACCTATTGCACGTCTTTCATGTTTAATCGTTCAATGTCCTTGTGTGAATTCACATTGGCCTGGAAAATCTCATTTATAATACCTTTGCAGCAGAAAACACGAAAAAATGGAATTTATAACTAAAGATAAACTAAAGCAAAGTCTATCAGTTATCGTAAAACTGTGTGAGACATTAGTATGTGAATCACTACGTTTTTATGATTAGTCAATTATTGTTGCTAACCAACATGGTCTTGCAAGGGTCCTTCCATGGTTACATTATTACTGGAACTAAATACTTTGTATCGATTTATTTCAAATTGAGAAACAATAAGACTGAGTGAGTCCTAACAGATTTCAGTAAAGCCTTTCATATAAGCTGTCGCATGGAATAATGCTTTCTTAAATATCAATAATGGGATGAAACGAAAATTTTAAATAATTTCTAAATTTGGAGCTACTTCTCTGCTAATTCAGGAGTATCTCAGGGTGGCCTTTTAGGTACAGTTTTATTTATATTGTACTATGATAGATATTTATTTCTTTTCAAATGTTGAGATATGCAAAATTATTATTTTTTTCACGAAAACGGTCTGACTTCTAATACTTTAATGATTTTAACGATGTACCACTTTCAAATTCTGACGTGTGGTGTCTGGAGGGCTCGGCGTTGCATATGATTGCAAATTAAGCAAACTCAATTCTTGGTTAGATAAAATGCGAATACCGACTATTTTATATTAAATAATTTTACTTGAATATGCCTTCCTATCGATGTCGTATCGGCCGGATTTCTCATAAAAAAATGCACTCGGAGGCTTATGTTCTGCCTCCTTATGTAACGACATAGACGTTAGTGTCCTTTGTCGTATATTTGCTTTTTTAAATGAACTTATTGATGGAAATATTAATTCTATGTACCTTTTGTCTTTTTTGAACTTAAGCCAAATACGTGTGCAACCTCAAACGTAAGTTTGGTCATACCCGGTTCAACTGTTACCGCTCTGGCCTCGGATTACTGTGTATAGTATCCGAATGTTGGTGGCTAACGTACGAAAACTCAACAATTGTTCTTATCATTACTATCTATTTAATATGATTACATTATTTTCACTGAAACTTGGCTCTCTGAGAAATATTTATTTTATTTATTTTTATTTATTTACTTTATTTCATGAATTGCTTACACAGTAAGATACAATATCTTATAAATAAGTGATAAGCATAAAAACGAGATGATAAATGGAGTATATTTATAGAAGAAAAAAAGAGAAAAAAAAAAGAAAAAAAAAAAAGAAAAAAAAGAAAGGAAAACTTAATTCACAAAAAATACTTAGAAATAAGGAGTAACTAAGAATAGCGGGAAAAATAGGTATTTAATTCTTTTTTTAATCTAGCGGTGTTATCCAATCTTCTTATACATTGAGGCAAGGAGTTGCACAATCGAGTAGCGTATATAAAACATTGACGTTCAGATACAAGACAGTTGCATCTAGGTACAGTAAGCTGACCGGATCTGTTAGAAGAGGGAAATATATTTTTTCGTAAAGATATGCGGGTTGACGAGTAAATAATAATATATAATAATATCCGAAAAACGAATGAGTGTACCATACTGGAGAAGTTTATCAAAGGTCATATTTGTATAAACGTTTTGAATAGGCAGAGACTCTATCAAATCTCCGCAATCCAAAGACATAACGTACAATGCTATTAAAAGCAACGTTAAGTTTGCTTTTAGCCTCAAAACTGCAGTTGGCAAAGATTTCACAACCGTAAGTGAGTAGAGGCACGACCAATGTTTTTGCGGGTAAGGTACGTGTCTCGAACGGAGTGAAGGAGTGGGAGACCCATAATGTTCGAAGGACTCCATAAGTCTTTCCTACTGCCTGTTGAATGTGCTTATCCCAGGAAAGATTACGACTAAAGGTCATACCGAGGCTTTTAAACGATTCAACATACTCTACAGGGACATGACTAATGTTGATGGAAGGAAAGTATGACATGTCTAGAGGCTTTCTTGAGACTGCAATACACTTGAACTTATTGGGATTAAGGAACAGACCATTACTATCTGACCATTGCACGATTAAGTCCAGATCTTCATTTATACAGGAAGTGGCATGCTCAATTAGGCCCAAGGGACAGCTCAAACGAGCTGAACATCATCGGCGTACATAGTACTGAGCTATGCAAAATGAGTGAAGGAAGTTCGTTAACATATAAGGAAAAAAGGATTGATCCCAATATTGCACCCTGTGGCACGCCGCTGACTATAGGAAGAAAGTACGAAAGCACGTGGTTTATTTCCACAGCTTGCATCCTGTCTGTCAGATAGGAAGATATTAGCTTTATAGCACTCGGGGAGAAATTATATATCTGCGACAGTTTGAGGCACAAGGTAGAGTGGACAATCGTATCAAACGCCTTCGAAAAGTCTAACAGCACAAGAAATGACACTTTATCTTCATCAAGCGCAATTCGAATATCATCAGATACCCCTATAACGGCAGTGGTGCAACTGTGTTTCTGCCGAAAACCAGATTGTTTTGGAGACAATATATTATTGGAAGAATAGATTGATTGTGTTTTGTTAGGCATTATTCAAAAATATTCAAAAATCAACAATACAACGTTTTTCGTCGCTGTTCCCTTAAGTCAGGAATGTCAAAGGGTGGAGGAATACTGATCGCAGTTCGTTGCACAATTTCTTGTTTACAAATCGATTTGCCTTTACCTTTTTTAATATATGACATTGATAAAATTATAATTAAAGCCTCTATTGATAATATACATGACACATTTTTTCTTGTTCGATATATCTCCCCCAGTAGTTCTCTTGATGTTTATAATAGTCATATGAAAAACGTATGCACTATTCTCTCCAAAATGAAAGATAATCAACATGTTGCCGACGACCATACCACGTCGAGTTAATCGCTTCTCGTCAGATCACCGAAATTAAACGACGTTGGGCGCGGTTAGTACGTAGATGGGGGAGGGACCGTTTGAGAACAACCGCGTGTCGTTGGCCAGTCCCATCTACAGAGTTGAGGTAGATAATTATACGTGGTATCACAATGGACCTAAATTGGTCTAAGTGTGTCGGCTTCTGCCGACAGCCACCTAAACCTAACCTAAACATGTTGCAATTTTCGGCCTGATGGATATAATTTCTTTTTCCATGATTTGAGGAAGGATAAAATAACCTTGGATAGCAGACACAGCAAGGGAGGTGGAGTAATGGTATGGGGAACGGTAAACTTTTACGGAACTGCAAACCTTGATTTTCAAAGCTCAAGAATGACAGCAATAACCCAAAAATCTATAGTGGAAAGACCTTTCACTCATTTATCCGAATTTTTGGTGGACAACGATGGATTTTCCAACAGGACAATGCACCGATACATACCGCAAGAATAACAAAAACTTGGATTCAGAGTCAAAATGTAAACCTACTGGCATGGCAGGCATTATCACCGGACCTGAACATCATGGACAACGTGTGGGGATGGCTTTCAAAAAAAGGTCTACGAAGGAGGAAAGTAATAATCAAACCCGGAAGAAATAATTGAAGCCATAGAACAAGCCTGGTCCCAAATTTTA
Organism: Portevinia maculata; assembly: GCA_949715645.1. Lineage (NCBI taxonomy): Eukaryota > Metazoa > Arthropoda > Insecta > Diptera > Syrphidae > Portevinia > Portevinia maculata. Next base: position 254,120,652 of record OX454525.1, on the reverse strand, counting down.
TTTAATTGCTTGGAAGAACTGTATATAAATCTCTTCATAGAAGGCTTCTTGAAGTGATACAGCGATTGGGAGGCAGTACTACACATTATTAAAAACTTTTGTTAAATTCTTAATAAAACTCAAATTACTTTATTCCAAAAAAAGGGGTTGTTTTATTCCCTTTTAAGCATCATCAAGGTAGATATGGTTACTGTTCGTAAACAGTGAAATGAAAAAAAGGACACATTTTATGACCTTGTTGGGAGAGTCATATTTAGTCATATTTCATATTTATTTATTTATATCGATTTAACTTACACAGTAAGATACAATATCTTTTAAGGTAGTGTAAGCTTCAGTATTAAAAACTATTACATGAAGTGAGTGAAAACTAAGTTACAGCATATAATTATTAATAAAGTTCAAAAAAGGATAAAATATAGAAAATAAAGAAAATCAATCCAAACTTAAATTTTACAAAGAGCAAGCTTTAAAGCCAGCTAAAATATAGACAATCTGTGAGTAGGTGGGAGGGGGGGGGGGGGTTTAAAGTCTATCATCGAAGCGCCTCAAAATGTTGCCTAAGCCTTGCTACGAACCGAGTGCCACATCCTACCATCCTTATTGTTTGGGGGAGGGAATTCCACAACCGAATCGCATGTAGAAAAAATTGACGACTCGAAACGAGGTAAGAGTAGCGTACTGGTGTTAGATTACAATTTCTACCTGATGAGGAAAACTGGATTTTGCTATATAGATACGGTGGTTTTCGTGTTTGCAAAATATTGTTGAGCATTGTTAAGGTCCTTAGAGCAAATAAGTCTTCCAGAGTGAAACCATATATTTGTCTAGAATATGTTCATATCTCCGCAGACCAAAAACATACCTTGCTACGCTGTTGAATACAACATTCAGTTTCCTCCTATGCCTGCTGCATAATGGAGAGGCATCATAAAAATTGAATTTATCTACCTAGTCATAATTTTTTTCTACAACAGAAACATAATTTAGCCTTCTTCCATGTTGCATTTGGTTTTCCCCATATTATGGAAGGATTTACAAAATTTCGTAAAATTAAATCAAGAAACTACCTGTTCGTAAACACGTTAAAATCGTTTGGTTTTGAAATGAACGTCATACTTGTTCTAATGAATTAGCCTTAAATTCGTGAAGTAAATTAGAAAGCAATGGCACTAAACTTTGGGTACAATTTTTGGAGTTCATGCCCTGCATTGCAGTTTAAACTTATTCGAAACAATATAATATTCAATACTTCAAAAATTGAAATTTGTTAAGCTGTGCCTGAACTGAATTTAATGTTGTATAAACGGTAATATTTTTTTTTATATTTTGCACAAAAATATGTATGTTAACATACGAGGGCGGGTCAATAAGTCCGTGACTTTTGGAATAAAACACAGATTTTTTGATAAAAAAAAAAATTATTTTTAACGTAGTCTTCCTTGAGCTCTATACACTTTGTCCAACGCTTCTCCAATTTTTTTATCCCTTCCAAAAAAAAATGATTTGTCGAGGTCCTCAAAATAGGCCTTTGTATGCGAGATGACTTCATCATTGAAGTCAAATCTTTTTCCACCAAGCCATTTCTTCAGGTTTGGGAACAAGAAGTAGTCGCTCGGAGCCAAATCTGGAGAATAGGGTGGATGAGGGAGCAATTCATAGCCCAATTCATGGTTTTTTGCCATGGCAAATGCACATGTGTGCACCCTTGCATTGTCCTGGTGGAAAAGAACTTTTTTCTTGGCCAAATGAGGTCGGTTTTTTTTCAAATCGGTCCAATAAGTTGGCATAATATTCCCCATTGATTGTTCTTCCCTTTTGAAGGTAGTCAATGTGGATTATCCCGCGTGCATCCCAAAAAACAGTCGGCATAACTTTATTGGCTGACAAACCCACCTTGGCCTTCTTTGGCGCCGATTCACCCTTAGAAACCCACTGTTTTGACTGTTGTTTGGTCTCTGGTGTGTTGTGATGGATCCATGTTTCGTCCACGGTTACAAAACGGCGCAAAAACTCCTCCATATTGCGATTAAACAACGCCAAACCTTCCTTTGAAGTTGTTACACGATTGCGTTTGTGGTCGACTGTGAGCAAACGCGGCACCCATCTTGCGGAAAGCTTTCTCATGCCCACTGAGCCATGCGAGATCCCTACGGCTTCCACAATCTCTCGCACTTTCAATCTTCGGTCGGCCAACACCATATCGTGAATTTTTTCGATTGTTTCGGGTGTAGAGACCTCAACTGGGCGTCCAGGACGTTCGGCATCTTCAGTGCTTGTACGGCCACAGCGAAATTCAGTAATCCACTTTTTTACCATTGAAATCGATGGTGCGGAGTCCCCATAGTATTTTTCAAGCTTAGCCTTGGTCTCGGTAATGGTTTTCTTTTCGCAAGAAATAATGCTTAATAAGCACACGAAATTCACTTTTTCCATTTTCTCCTCAAATTAGTGAGTAGTCTGATAAAAATAGCTGTCAAACACAAACTAACTGACGCAGCAAGTTTAAATTTTGACAGGAGTCAACTGACAGATGCCTGTTGACAGGAGCAGTGTTGCTGTTTCAGTAAAGAGGTCAGAAATTCAAAAAGTCACGGACTTATTGACCCGCCCTCGTATATTCAGATACTTATACATCAAAGGTGTATATGTCATTACTTCAGGATACGCTTTGGTTAGAAACGATAACCAAAAATCTCGATTTTTAATACCAGTGACAGTTGCAAATCGATAGCACTGGTTGGGAGCCTCGTACATTAAAGTTCAATGCGTTGAAAATGAAATTCATGTGTTGTGCACTTAGACGACGGCTGGCATAAAGAACAATTGCAACTTGTGATCCGTCAGAGAACTTCAAAATCCACAACTAGACATTCTGTTACTAAAATAATTGTGTTTTGATCGATGTACTCATTTCCACCTTGACGAAACAAATAGAATTCGATTGACTTTTACGGTCTAGGAAAATGACTTCACGGAAATTAACTCCATATTTGATGTATGAAATAAATACACTGTAGGATGAAACATCCCCGAGATAGGGGATTACTCGAGTCCGGCCGAAGGTCATGGAATCTAAATGTTTGACTGGAAATGACTTGCTCGAAATCTACTCCAAAATACGGTGTGTGTGTGTGTGTATGATTTATTTTATTTTTGCAAAAAATGACAGGTTAATTCATAATTCGGTTTCAGCTAAATCTTCGGCTTTTTTTGGCCGAAGCCGAATGTTTTGCCGAAGGTAGAAAATTTAGCACTCTACTTTTTACGCGTCGAGAGCCGTTTAAATACAAAATTAAAGTATTACAAAAACGTTAAGAGGCGTACAGAGTGCTAATAATTCATTTAAATAATTCAACGCATTTCATGTATCCGCAGCCCCCTAAGACAAAACATGGTTATGTAGTGACCAGCAATATATTTATTTTGCTCGGAGCGTTCAACACGCATACATTACGAATACCTTATTTAATATCACAAAATTAACCATAGGGCATCAATTGATAACATCAATCAGTTTGGTTTCCGTTGTTGGCTTTATCGTGGCCGATGTTTCACATGCTTTATTATCGTTCTTGGCTTAGTCATATGATTTTCACATTGCTCCCCTAATTGAATCGCATTTGAGATTGAAACAATAAAATTGTGAGAAATTTGCATGGAACCAGATAGGAGAACAATACGATTTGAAATTTATTTCAAAGTCGCAGCGACTGCAAAGTATTCATCGCATATGGGAACATTCATTCATTGCACATACATTGTTTCACAGTAGGCACACTTTAACACCCTCAACTGAAGCAATGATAACATTGTACGAGGTGTTAAAAAACGAAAGCAATCCAAGACATGAGCTGCGATAGGATTATAGGTATACAACGGATCCTTATGATTCATTATATACATATACGTGTCTTCTTTCTTGTTCGTTTAAATTTAAGTGCACTGTCGTAGGACTATTGTCATGTTTCCATACCAATATACTACAAGAAGACATTGTCAAAGCAAGCACTTCTATACTTGGCTAACAACTACACGAGGTGCACCCTGATCTAATGAGAGCCGGGTTCACAGATTTGCATCTTCGTCGTTGTCGTGCACCAGCGACACTTTGACAGGACAAGTAAGAAGAGGCAGATAAAAATGCTGCCATTTCGCGTAGCTTTCTTTACATTTTTTTCTTTCTTTCTTTTTTTGTACTTTCAAGACACAACGTTACGACTCGCAGTGTCGGTGTCGTCGTCAACATCATTGTGGCTCTTAGCTTACCTTAATAGAAGACGATTTAGGAGAGAAAATCTTCCACTAAAAATGGGGTCAACTAGAGATTATGACCGGATAATGATGTGCATATCCCGTAGTGTAAACACAGAGACGGCAGATGTATGGTATAATAAAATACATTGCTCTTCATCGCATTAGAAAGAAAACTTGTTGGATGCAGTTTTAATAATTCATAAAATTGACTTTGAATTATTATAGCTGAGAATGTGAATAGGTTACCTTTTAACGAGTATATCGTTACAAACTGAGATAAACGCGTAACTGAAGAAGATAACTTCTAGGAGAGAAAAATATAAAACTGACCGCACTATAATGATGGATAGATGAAGAGGTTTGTGCTTGATTGCAAAACTGAATAGGTCTCTAGTACCTTTTGGACGGTCTCAATAGCGGGATTAGAAAGCAAAGAGAGCATAAAAAAGTTTCTCAGATGACAAAGAGAAGGGTTAGATAAACACTTGGATCCTACTGGTCGAATTTGCGTATATGCATGAAAGAATATTGAATTACATTTAATATCGAACGACAGAGAGCTTAATATTGTGATAGTCGAGTTTTGACTTAAAAATCATCCAATTGCAAACAGCGCTTATATTTTAAAAGTTTATATACAAAAATTAGATTAATTTATTCTTAGTTATAAAGACTCTTTCTTGGAAAGCAAAATAACCACATAACATATCAGCAATGAAAATGCTGAATAGGAAAAGTTCCACTGGATAATGGATTTGCGATAGGAATGCAAGATTGATGCCTTTATAGAGAGCGAGCGCTAAAATTGGAACCTTTAAGACTACACAATGAAATGTATTATAATTGGCGAAAGATACAGCGATTATGTTAAAAATGATTTAGTGCCAGTGCAGAAGTTGTTGAATAATGTTTTTGTTATCCAAGTCTATGTCGCTATTTTAGTTACCAATTCAAAATTATCGTCAAAAACCAGACTTTTAAGATTTATAAGAAAAAATATTTTAATCAAATTACAAGTTTAAAAAACTACAATTCAAAAATTATTTTAAACGTACATATACATACATACATTTTTTATTAGTGACTTGGATTTATATAGATTGTTTTTAAACTTAATGGTATTATGTAGATCATTAAACATTTTTAATCCCTTATAAAATAATAACATATTTTTATTTCTGTTGTTTCCAAAAAATTGTTAATTAAAATTACTGTTAGTTCTTAGGCCATACGGTTGGGTAGTATCTACTCTAATTGATAATTTATTTCTTAGATATTTAGGCATTCGAATATGTTTAATTTTAAAATAATAAACAAGTACTAACATAACATTTGTTTCGTTTACACTTATATTATTATTAGACTTTCTAATATGTAGTTCATATGTAAAATCCACGTCATCGCCTTATTCTGTAACTTTTGTAATTAACTTGATATTCATGTAGATACATTTTTTCTGATTTTTCTTAAAAATCCTAACTTGTTTCCAATTTTGCTTATTATGTAGTCGAACTAGGACTTAAGGTTAAGTTTGTTGTCAATTTGTACATCTAAATATATTATTTCTTCAGCTTCTCTGAAGTTTTCAAACTGTTCAGTGTCAATAACAAAGTTTAAAAATATTACTTTAGATTTATTTTTGTTTAATTTTAATTTGTTCATGTCAATAAGTGTTTTATTATCCAATTTTAGTTTACATCCATTAAGATTTAAGTCCTCAACAAATGGCAAACCATTGTCAGCAAATAATATACGGTCACAATTTTGAATTTTTACACGTCGTTTATGTATATTAAGAACAGTAAAGGTCCTAGTATTGTACTTTGTGGCACTCCCAAGTTAAAATCTATTGGTTCCGATAGTTCATTGTTAAATTTTACCCGTTGCTTTCGTACAGTAAGACATGAGCTGAACCATTTATACTCCACGTTCCTTATGCCATAGTTATCCAACTTCTGCATTTAGATACTCCTACCTTTCAAAGTCTCTTTGGAGATCTGGGAAAACTGCAGCGATGTTGTGTTTGTCATGCATTATTTCTTTTCATTTTGCAATCGCGAGATTTAATGCAGATTCACATGAGTGTTTGTTTTTTGGAAATCCAGATGGTTTTCAGCAAAAATATTATTATCTACAAGAAAGTTTTCGAACTATTCCTATTATTTTTTCAAATATTCAAAGCTTATTAATTGTTCTATAGTCTTTGCATTTAATGGAGTTATTAATTTTTTTGCAGTGTGACAATTAACAAAGTTATCGTATTCGGAAATTCACCGCTACTAAGGGAAAAGGTATTTATAAAAAAAGGTATTAAACTGATTAGCTATATACTTATCATTTACAATAACCTTTTGATTAAACTCAAAAATTCTTGTTTTCGAAATATCTTCCTTCAGAATAAGGGATTTTAACACTTTCCACTTTGATTTCTGATTACTTACACTGTCAATTTTATTTTTGATATAATTTAATTTTGCTTTATTTAATGCACTCTTGTACTCTTTTTAAATTGCACAAGAACTATGTCAACCTTCAAATCGACCTGAGTATATAGCTTTTAAATAACTGCTTATTTTACTTTGTTTATTATTTTCAGGGTCTACATTTATTAATATTTTTTTTACAAAATTTGTTTATACTTTCAGGAAATGTCTCTTCAAGATTATTATGTATTTGATCTTTATTTAATAAATAATTTAACCCAACTATTGTAATAATAAGCTTCTAAAAATCTATATTTAATATCACAGCTATAATTATCACAAATCGTTCTTATTTTCGTTTTTATCACCAAAGTTTCCTGATCACTAATTTTAAAATTATTATCGACATAAGACTCCCAGCTTTTTATATTCGTTATAATATAGTCAATAAAAGTTTTTGTATCTTTTGTTATATATTCTTGTTATATATTCTTGTGTACTCATTAACAATTTGTTTGCAGATATTCTCAGACAGCATTGTTCCATTTCATTTTTATAAAGACTATTATTGAACCAATTTATGTTAAAATCACCCGCTATCAAAACATTTTTCTTACCTCCTAATTCCTCCATTAACTTATTAAAAATAACACAGACATGTCGTATAGACAAACTATGCGATCGATATATTGCTATTATCAATATTGTTTGTCCTTCGATAACAATATTTCAACTGCGAGAAATCACTTTCTAAATTAATTCTTATGTTTTTTTAATCTTACCCAATTAAGATGTTCCTTTATGTTCATAACAACACCTCCCGTCCTGCTTGATAGGCTAACGCATCTTAATGGCAATATTTAGGTAATTATATTTTCTTGTCTATTAACCCACTGAGTAAGTGTGTTTCACTCAACATAATAACTTCAAAATCACTATTTTCGACAGATGATTTTCAGCTCTTTAAGGTTATTTATATATCCTTGAATATTTTAATAGACATTTCAATTTTTGATTGCTAGTATGCAATTCTTTCCCGTTCCTGATTCAGTCTTTTTTGATATACAGGGCAAATGCTTCAATATTAAGATATAAATTAAGACGCTCTTTTGTTTTTGTTAACAATTGGTGCATGTGGGTTTCTCACTTGTACACTCTTCACCTTTTTGATCACCACTACACCAACAATAATGGAAATGTCACCGGGTTATAATATCCACACATTTACTGATTTTAAAAATTATGATGATGACTGACAGATTAAGTGAATAAAGCTAAAAAAATATTGTAATGTTTATAATGCTTATTTAAACTTCTGTATATTTGTTTAAAATTACTCGTATACTTTAGTATACTAAAGATTAAGATATTGCAATCGTGATGAAATTTCGATTTCAAACCGAGTATAAGCAATTGAACGACTATAGAGAAGTCTAAAAAAGTGTGTCCGAATCTCCGTCGCCAGTCCGTCTGTCACTGAGGCTCCCAATGAAAGGACGGATTTTCTTCAAACTTCGAATTTAAGGTTACTAGGCTTATAACTCGTGGCCATTTTTTTCATTGTATCATTCAAATAACGTAACCTACCAAACAACTGTTTTTTTCCAATATGTGTTATATGTGTAACAATGTGTATAAAATAATTGAGGTGAGCATAAAAAAAATGGCGTATTCAGTTTTTGCGTAAATATTCGAAAAACAGTACTTTACAAAAATGTTAATTTCTCAAAAACTAAGAACCTAGCGAATGTCTGCGCCAAGGCGCAGGCGTCTCTTGACGTGATCAGCGAATGGTGCACTAGGAAGGAAGAAGCTGATCGGGTTGACTCAGCCAGTGCTAATAGGCTTCACAATCCAACACTCCAATGAAGCAAAGTATCTGGGAGTCATCCTCGATAGCAAACTACTTTGGTGCAAGCATGTTAAGCTGAAGACTGCCAATGCGCTGTCGGTTTTCTGGCAGTGCAAGGGCATTTTCGGCGAGACATGGGGCTTATCACCGAAAAGACTCCTATGGATTTATACGGCTATGATAAGACCATTTCTAGCATACGGTTGTTTGGTGGAATACGTTACTGCTGCGTGCGCATCTTTTTATATGCTTTTCAAGTAGTTCATTGTTTGATTTTGGAAAATTCCAGCGGTCGTTTCTTATTTACCCTTAAATTTGTTGACTTACTGTTGTGAAAATATGTACCTGTTTACAGGTATTAAAAAGTTTCTGGGTATAAAATTTCCAACAGATATAAAGGTGATGATGATCGCCAGTGTATATCAACATTCAACAAGATACAGTGTCAATGGATGATTTTAAGTCTAATTAATTCAAGACCATGGTATAGATCTACCCACGGAGTCCGTACATTGTGCTGTAAAATCATTAAGCGGATATTAGTGATTAGAAACAGTGATCACCATAACCGGAGAGCAACGGTATGACAATGACATCATGATTTTCCAAGGATGTTTTAGGTATCGTTTTAAAAATAGAGAACACTCATTTGGCAATAACCGTCATTTAACAACATAATTAACTTTGTTGTGAACAAAATCAACGAAACCGGTTTTTTTCTTATTATTACTATTTTAACCCAAAAAATAGAGTTATGCTGTGAAAAAATGTGGAAGTTAGAAGTGGTCAATTAGCATGAAGACTATCAGAGTGTGACAAATTTGATTAACCCAACGTTGGAATGGGAACGAAGCCGAATTGAAATATCTGTTTTTCTTATGGAAAATTTGTGAATCCAATATGATTTTCGAACAATAAAAAATTCGATATGTATACACAGAAACAAAACTAACTATTCACGCTTCAGGGTGTACGACATTTTTGGAATGTTTGTGTTAAAAATAATCAAATTATCTGTGCATGAATAAAAACATAAATAAATTAAGATTAACACACTAAAATATTTTAATTTGTTGTTATATAAGCTTATATGTGTATGAATAAATGCACGAACAGTGCCTTTGGGAAAATATATTCATAGATGCAATAAGATACATGTTGCATGCGCTCAAATGATTAGACGTAAGAGAAAGGTTGAAACTAGAAAGCAGAGTGCTGCACCAAGCTACCTAACAAGTAGAATGCCAAGGGTTGGAGAAGCACAGTTGAACCATTTGGAGAACTTTAATGACATCAGGGTAAATTACCATATTTCAGCAGCCGCTGGAAACACGCTTTTGTACAAGGGAATACTTTTATTTACCAAATTGCCAAATGAAATAAAAAAACGAAACAAATATCAGAGTATGTATTTAAATCTAGATACATACAATTTGAAAAATAAAATAGGTGACTTACTTAAAAATTAAACTGCAAACAAAGGATTAGCCTAAGCAATAGTAATATTTTTGATATTTCAACTTCAAATTTTGATTTTTGTAAAGTATTTTTATACTAATACTAGCTGACTCGGCGAACTTCGTTTCGCCCAAATTCGTTAATGTAGGTAGGTAATGAAATTTATAATTCCGAGCTTTCGCTTCATGTAATCCGGTCAATTAAAATTCTTTATTCAAAAGTTATATTAAAATTAAACACAATTCCAAAAACCGTAGCGATTTACTTGTCGGCCAACCTACCGCTTTTTCACTGAAGTGCTTTATGGTAAACAAAATTTTTCGTTCCATTATCGGGTGCGTACACGTACAAAGCGCGAGGTTTGCCGACACGTGAGACGCCACATACAATTGACCATGTGAGAAACATGGAAATTCAAGATTTATGCCACACACATCCAGCGATCGTCCTTGCTACTTATTAATTGTCATAGCAAAAGCGAGACGTACGGGAAATTGAAGACGCTTAAATACGAAAGGCAAATCGTTCTAAATAAGTGGAATCCGCGGAATAAGAACATCTTTGCCTTTAAATTTTGCAATCAAAATCGTTGCTTGAATAATATTTGGTTTTAGATTCTTCACAATCAAACGCGTACCGTTGCAAAGTTTTGGTGCATTTAGGTTGCGCAACAAAATTATTACTGTGCCGACTTTTAATTTCAAATTGTGTGGAGGCAAGCCTGAAACATCCAAAGAATTCAAAAATTCCGTGGGATAGTTGGTGGCTTCATTTTCATCCATCACGGAGTCGACTGATTTGTATGAATGTAACTCACGAGCTGTTTGATTTTGAATGACGAAATTGAAATGATCGACATTATTGTTTTTCGCAGCCAAAATCGCTCTTACACTCAGCCAATCATGGTCAACATAATTCTGAGCGATATTCGGGAAAACATTCATGATTCATGCTCTTCCGGTGTCGTTGTAAAGTTGCAAAAATTTTGTGGAAACTCAATCAGGCCGGTGTTTAAGTCTGCTGGAATCTCGCCATTGCCCATCGCCAACAATTGCCTGGAGAACTCTGCAGCGGACTGGTCATTTTGTAAAGCAACTCGCATGTTCGTTTTCAAATGCAATTTCTTTACGTATTCCCATAAAGCAGACGCCTTCAAGCAAGCATTCAATTCATCTGCCGGAGTTGATCTCGGAATGACAGGCAGCGTTTGATGAAAATCGCCGGATAGCAAGATCATTGCGCCACCGAAATGTCGGTTATCATTACGTAAATCTTTCAAAGTACAATTCAGGGCCTTCAATGCGCGTTTGTGAGCCATTGTGCATTCGTCCCATATAATAATCTTACATTGCTGCAGTACTTTCGCCATCGCAGAGTTCTTTGAAATGTTGCATGTAGGTTCTTCATCCACTTGCAGATTCAGTGGCAATTTCAATGCAGAATGAGCTGTTTGACCGCCTTCTAACAAAGTAGCCGCTATCTCAGAAAAGGCGAGTGCCAAGGCAATCGCAGATCTCGAACGAATCGTAGCTAAAATCAGTGAAATCAGGAATGTTTTTCCAGGTCCACCGGGCGCATCAAGGAAGAATATTCCGCCATTTTCGTTATCGACTGCTTGCATTAATTCATCGTACACTTTCTTTTGTTCTTGATTCACATTTGTTCGAACAGCTTGACTCAATGCGATTCGATCGAAATCCATTTCTCGCCCCAATTCTCGATTAAATGCGTCTTGCAATGCGCGATTTGGCTGTGGCATCCCCAATTTGCACAACAAATTGCCATATCCTCGATCAAAATCAAAGCTTTGCTGGGCATTTCATCTGACATCTCCAGTTCATTATCTGATGTCACAGTGCGAATTCGATGCAAAATATCATCGGCCATATCATCCTTGTATTTATTCCACAAATCTTTAGGATTTGATGGAAAACATGTCGAAATTATTATGATTGCGAAGAGTATCCCGAGTTGATTCGCAGGCGCAGTGATAGTGGCATCGGCCAGCGTCATGTCCCAATGATTGTCGTTTTCAAGCAATTGCCTGCGTTGGCAGGCTTCTCGATATGTAGCATACAACACACCGTCAACAGTCCGCAGCGCTTCGAACGAAGTAGGGCCACAAACATTGACCAAAAGCATTCTCAAATAGAAGCATTCGTCGTTTTTCGGGTGAACTGTGTATATTCTACCAAGTGCATCACTTGCATAAACACCACGGAATCCGGGAACTACGTCACCTTGTTTCCGCCGCTGGAACTTCTTCGATGACGCATTCCATGAAGGATTAAAACACCATCCAACAAATCAAAGTATCGACTCCGTTTCAAAAAGTTACTCTGTGTAACATAATAAACATAGACAAACTTATTAGATATATTTTTAAAAAAAAAAATTCAAAATTGTTGACAACAACAATTTGCTTGGCAAATAATTAAAATAATTGACAACAACAATTGCTTTTAAAATTTTAAATATTTTTTTTGTATTTGAAGTGTCACTACTCGATTTCTACCCAGTTTATTTTTTTTCAAAGTGCATTAAATGAATTTATTGGAATGGCGGTTGCGCCTTCTTTCCAAAATTTATCATACTTATATATTAACCTTCTCTGCATGGTCTATTAACCAACAAAAAAAAACTCGTCCAAAATGTCGTCCAAGTGACCTCCTCTGCTAGCTTGGCAGACTGTCAGACTTTTACCAACATTTTGAATCACTTTTTCGCATAATGATGGTTCAATAAGTGATATTTGCTCGATGGTGTCTTTGAGGTGTTTTGAGTTGTTTGAAGATTATCGGCAACAACTTTACTCTTCAAGAAACCCCATAAGAAAAAATCCAGTGGTGTTAAATCGCTTGATCTTGGTTGCCAATTCACGTCTGTTCTTCATGAAATTATGCGATTGTTTAACTTATCTTTCACAAGATCGATTGAGGTCGTTGCTGTGTGTCATGCTGTTGAAAACACTTATTTTGCACATCAATATCTTCCAATTTACTCCACAAAAAGTTTCTAATCATTGCTTGATATCGAGCTCTATCCACAGTAAATGCATTGTCATTTTCATCTTCAAATAAAAATAGACCAATTTCGCCACCACACCAAAATCCACAACATACCGTACCTTTTTTGGTTTTTGCCTAAGAATTTCTTCAGCCCGACAGTTTTGTTTTATTGCCATAACCGCCAATTTCAAAATGAGCCTCATCGGTGAAAATTATTTGCTTGAAAAAATTGTCATTTTGTTACTGCTTCTCTATGGCCCAATTAGCGAATTGCCGACGCACTGCGGGGTCAGTTGGCTTTAATACTTGTGTTAACTGTATTTTGTAAGCCTTTACCTACATGCAGATCTTTGTGCAAAATGTTAAACAAAGTTGTTGTTTTGAGGTTTAATTGCTGTGAACGACAACGAATTGACGTCCTTGGCTCTTCAGTAACACTTCTGCTAACAGCTGCAATATTTCCACACGAACGACCACTACGATGATGATAAGGTTTACTTCTCTGATCTTGAACCGAACCAGTTTCTTCAAATTTATAAACGATACGTTTTAGGGCGGTTTGACGGAGCATTTTCTCTACCGTTTTTTGAACGAAATTTTCTTTCAATTTGTGCAAAACTTTCACCATATTCAAAATAAATTTTAATAATAAAAAACACGTTGCTCAATAGTGTACCGATCCATTTTAGGTAACGGGAACGTATTTACTTCATACCTGAAAAAAACTTCGGTATAATCTAATAGCTGTAAAAAAAGTGGCGGCCAATTTAAAATGATACGTCAAATTTGAACACCCTTTATAAGAGTTGCTACTACTTCTACTACTAATTAAACATCAGATCATAGTCCCGCCAAGGCCAAGTGAAAAGTATCCTACTTATGTAATTTATAGATAGTGCCTAGTCAAATCAATCAATCAAAATGGTAGCCATACCTAGGTCTCCGTGGATATCAGTGCTTTTGATATACCATGGTGCATTTTCTTTTTTTTTAAGCACTTTATTTCGAAAAGTTTGTAAAATATTGATATTACTGGCTTTGGTACAACCCCAAAGTTGAATACCATACGTCCAAGCCGGTTTTAGTACTCGCATGTATAAAAGCAGCTTGTTCTGCATGCTGAGTTTGAAAAATCTACGAAGTAGCCAATGCATTGGTTTACAGCGAATAGCGAGCTCATAGCGTTTCTGCTTGAAGTGCGATTTAGATTTTAACTTTGCATCGAGTGTCATTCCAAATATTTTGCGTCGTTTGCGTACGGAATTTGTACCGAATCAATGCAAATGGGTAAGTTGTCTACATTTTTGTTAGTAAAATTCAAGTGCGTGGATTTGGTCTCGTGGGGAACATTACGCCAAGCCTTTGTCCAATCACTATAGCTCGTTTGGAGCTTGTTAATTGCTGGTTCAACTGTATTACTGACCGCTAATATAGCTTTATCGTCCACTGACGTGGCAACTTTTGTGCCATCTTCTTGCGGAATATTACTAGTGTGTCTCTCTTACATTTACTACATAGGTAGTTTGAAATTTTGTTTGTCCTGTGAACGAGAGATAGTTGCCATCTTTTGCGCGCTCTAATTTTCTTATTAATCAGTTCAGTAATTTCCCGGATATATTTGATTTCGCAATTTGCCGTTATTTTCCGTTTATGGGGAGCAATTGTCACCCGACACAGCTGGATCAGTTTTGCCGGGGTCCCATATTCGGCAATCCCCATGTAGAACCCCTGACGATGGATGCTAGATATCATATGCCGCTTTAAAGTCGATAAAAAGATGCTGAGTTTCGACTAGAAATTGGTTGGTCTTATCCAGGATTTGCCTAAGTGTAAAAATTTAGCCTATTGTCGATTTACCGGGCCGGAAGCCACACTGGTAAGTGCCGATAAGTGCGTTCTGTGTTGCAGAACGGCTGCAGACGTTCACACAGTACGTTAGATAGGATCTTATATGCGACATCAAGCAGGGACAAGCCTCGATAGTTTTGCAAGATATAGGATCAACATTTTTGAAGATGGGGCATATGAAGCTGATAGTCCAGTCATCGGGCATGCTTTCTTCCACCCATACTTGGCTGATGATTTTGTGCATGCGGAGAAAGCAGCCATCAGAGCCGGCGGTCTTATTTTGTGAGCTTTTTTATAACTAAGTCAACCTCTTCTACACTGGGTGGTGAAATATGTCCTTCATTGACAAGACGTGGGGTCTTCTCTCGATCATGCATGACATTGCTAAACCACTGAACTCTCAAAGTCATCGTCGCAATGTCTCCGGTTAAGCGTTGTTTTATCTATATATGTATCCACCATACGTGCTCAAACGAAATAGCCAGTTACATTCCACCTCTAAAACATTTCAACCGCAATACCCGCCATAACTGGAATGCGCAACAGTTCACTCTCAATCTGTATCTGTATTCGGACGTAGTGTAGCACAAAGAATCGTTCCTTAGACGTTTATCAAACTCTATCACGCTCTGTGATTTCTACAAATTACAAACATTTTAAGTCAATGTACATCGGTTTCTCCGATTTCGTACTTATCCCTATTTTCCTAGTGCCGGCCCTATGTGATTAAATACACCATAAGGGTATCCAAAATCCTTTGACTGAGCGCAAATGATACAAAAAAAAATGTAAAATGATTTCTTTAATTTGAGTGACGGAGTTCTATCTAATAAGCGATATGTATGTTATATAGATATAGTTCATACATACATACATCGTATGTTGTTCATTATTTTTTTTATTAAATTAAACAACACAAATCAGTCTGGGAAGAAGCAAGGAAATTTATTCGATGTAGCCAGGGATTGAACTTGTGGAGTGGGTACAAATTTGTCTGTCAACGAAGACAGTATTACGTTTAAATTTCATTGACTTAGATACCTACTAGGGGAAAGGGAAACTCCTATATGCAGCTAGAAGGAAATATTTCAGTTTATAAATTTTATGTATGTGTTTTTTCCACTGCTCCACATCTGGCGAACGTCTGATATCCGTACAAGGGAGGTCCATTAGTGGAGGTTTTGCTGACAAAGACTTAAATTTTCATTTAAATTGCGAAAAAATGCATAATTATGAATGGACATAATGTACAATTGCATTATAATAAACATGTATATACAAAGGTAGACGCAGTACTTCTGTTGGTTACAGCATTGGTGCAAGGTCATTTTTAGTGGCGTTGACCCGTTCAAATGAACCCATTCACAAATATGTACTGTGTATTATATTAGCCACTCACCTTTGGCAAATCTCGGATATGATTGGCATCCAAGAGTAGCTCCTCAAGGCTTCGTGAATAGCGAAGAATTTCTTCAGGCACCGTTGGCAACGAACAATGCCGCTTGTCGACAAACTCTACCTGGCGATTACAGCCCTTGAATATTGGAATGCACTTAAACATAATTCTGCTTCGCCGCTTTCCACTTAATTATTCTTTCAATTTGTATTGTTGAGACGAAACAATTTAAATAACGCAATAGAAAATAATCTTCTTCTGTTTAGCGTTTTCGGCAACCATTTATGCGAAAAAAAAACACTTTACAGGCGGACTTCGCGCGCTATCAGAATGAGACCTTTTTTAAAACATATGAATTGATTCACTTTTCAATATGAAGCACACTTTTCAATATTCACAATAAAAAAAAACATAAATTAAAATAGAAAAAACCGAATTATTTATCTTTACACAGGTCGAAGTATTTTGACAGTCACCGGAGAATACCATACAGACCAGAGTACACTACACTACACTATCTATCTCTATGATCCTATCCTATTCCTATCCTAATCCGATTAGAACATTCCACACATTAGATTGGAATGGAACAGTTGAACATACAAAAATGCACAAACATACATGTACATCACTACTCCTACTGGAGAAGAATAATGTTAAAGCAAAATGACAGGCAGCCAGCAACGGCAAACGAAACCAGTTTTTTGTTATTTATTTTTCCCTTTTTATTCACAATTATTCTGCACTTTATTTTGGATTTGATTAGTTTTCCGCAGCGCACCGCTATTTTTCTCTAGTGCTTTTGCTTATTAGTTTTTAGCAGAAAAACACGAACGAAAACAAAACGAATAAAAAATTTTTTTTTGTATTATAGTCATTTTACAAGGTGAGTTAACAGGTGCAAACAGAAAAACCAAAATGGATTCTTATCCGCGAATTGATTTTTCTTGGCCTTCTACGGGCTAGGTTTTTCTCCAGAGCTGAGCTGCCACTAAAAATTTGTGTACATTTTGTAGGGGCTAGGGGCCGAAATTAGTTATTAGTAGATTGTGACCAGTACGCGACGAGGGGGACAATTAGCTACCACACAACGACACGCCCAATTTAGTTTGGAATTTTTTTACTAAACATTTTTTTGTTGTGGGTAACGGGAGCGGTTGAGATTTGCAAGAAACGTTTGTTTTATGATGAAGTTTTTCTTTGTGTTTTGGATATTGGATGGGCGCAGCAAACTAGGGCGAAACGCGCAAAATTGAAGGAATGAACCGAAACGCGGCAACGATTTTCAAAGTGTACAGATACGCTTATATATTTACTTGGGTATATAACTACTACATTAGAAAAAAAAAACATAAAAAGCGACGACGGAATTTTCGCCTACTACGTGCAAACACACGGAACAACACGATCAATTCAACTGAAATGAAAATGAACGCGAACTCGAATAAAGTATGTACGGAAAACGACAGCGATGAAGGAAAAGAAAGATGAAGAAATGGAAATGGAATATTTGACGTTTTAGAAAAGTGCTGAATGAAAATGAGACGCTGAAAAGAAGCGCCCGTGCGCGTTGACGATTTATTATAATGGGGTGTTCTCATTGCTTCGGTGTACATTTAAGGAAAAGTTGGTGTTCATACCAGACAAACTTGTGATTGATTTCAATTTCCCTGTGTTTTTCGTTTTTTGCCAAAGAGTTGAGTCCGTTGAATATGAAAAATGAAATATTATTTGATGGTGAAAATTCTATGCGTGTATTTAAAAATGGATAAAGCGAAAGTTGTAAAATGTTTGCTTGCTGTTTAGTTCGTTCGTTCTTATAGTTTATTAAGGACGTGTTCAATATAGAATTAATGTATACAGACGTTATTTGAAAATGGACGAGGATTGTTTTCTTTGTATCATGTTCCTAGACTACATCCAACTTACGATCTTCAAACAAAACACCAATAATAATGGCAATACCATCAGCCGAAGTATAAGTAATGGTTTTGCCTTTATTAGCTAGGTAATGGAGTAGTTTATCGTAGATTGGACTACCAAACTCGACATTCTTACAATTCGATCGACAAAAGTGTATCGCCCAAATTCAAGTGAAATTATGGAAAATTTGTATTCTATTTGTAGCACGTAAAAGAGTTTTGCAACAAATATACCCCTGCTTTCGAAAGATATTTTGCTTTATCGACGATCGAGACAGGACTGGTTTCCACACAGCATCGTCGTTGGCGCATGCCAAAAACACAGATTTACCCACCATTAGAATAATGGAAATTGGAATGGTTGCTACACCTCTCGCATATTATAAAAACTAGACTATTATTCTTAATACTGGACATTATTATTCACCCCTATCGTGGAATCCGTCGGGGGGAACGATCCGCTAATAGTGAACAATTTGCATCGTGTAATCCGCAGACGTGAACCATCCACATGTCGGTAACGTGAATGAAATTCACTGTATCGTGGAAAACGAATCTATCCATGCATTTGACATCCGCAGTTTTTATTTTATTTTCACTGAATTTAATTTTTACAAAAAAAAATGTGTTTGAAATGAGCTGTCACAATTGAATTTGCTAATCACCAATAGTAGTCGGTAAGGGAGAGTATTCGACGGATCCCACGATAGCAATTTTCTGTTCACGTGAATCGAATAAGTGAAGTGAATCTCAGATCCGGCGGATTCCACGATAGGGGTGATTGTTATTATATTAATTTATTGATTTATAACAAATATTGTCCTGCCTTGTTTCATGAAATGTAAGCCAACTGTTCAGTTTTTCAATAAATATCTCTTATTTAAATGTATTTAACATTTTTGGTGTAACTTTTTTTAATTCAACTGCGATATCTCAGATTTTTTTAAAATAACTTCGACTTTTGACCCAAGTTCTTTATTCATAAAATCGGCAAAAACGAAAAAAGTAGAGACAAACATTAGTCATTTCATCAAAATTGTGCTAAGAGAAGACAGAGAATGCGTATGAAAGAAAAGAAGATTATGCCAGTTGATTTCATTTTATTTCTTTTAAAGTGCTGTGAAGAAAACATCTTGGAGAAAAAAACAATTGTTTTATATTAATTTTTGATGAAAAATAAAACAATTTGTTTTCTTATGTTTCTATTTTGGAATATTTTTTTTCGGTAAACCTAAGATTGCACTATTTAGCGTTCGCATTGGGAGATTCATTCGGTCGTGGAAAAAAAATTCTTTTAGCACAGCCCATATCTTCGGCAAAAAACAAGCAGATTTTGTTGGGACCTATGACATCTCACCAAGTCCTCTCCATTAAAGGATTTGTAGATGGATTCCAACAAAGTCAAGTGATTTATCATGGTTGGTGATGGCTTTAACAAACCTCCTTCACTTACGTGATCTACGCAAGAGTAGGATGCCATTGGAACGTTTTTTCGAAGCTAAATTGTGTTCCTTTGCTTAGGACAAATGTATGCAGACATTTTTTTTTAGACCATCGCTCTTCAAGGTACTTAACTCAGCTTCATCTTGCCCACCCTCAACATCGTTCTCTGCTTACCTTTAAGTGGTGCTAAGTATCTTTTTTATATTATTTATATTATTGTTATTATTAAAAATGTTGCACCCGCACACTGCACATAACATTTAAAAAAAATATATTTTGTTATTTTTTTTTTCTAAAACGTCTTGCGCTTTTAATTAGTAGGAGTAAAACAAAGTGATTTCTTCTTTCTTTTCACTGGCTACGTCGCACCGAATTGTCAAAATTACAACAAAGCGAAAAATCAGAAATGTCCTAATCTTATATTCCTTTATTCATGTGGAATGAGTATAACGAGATTATGTTGCACAAACACAGATGCCACAAGGGACGGAATAGAGATTTCAGTGATTTATTAATATTCAGCTGCATTTTATTTTTACTTGAATTGAGGTTGCATTCAAATATACAAAATACAAAAAACACATCTTTTACCACACCGACTGAGGTGCATTTCGATATCTGAAAATTTCAAGCAAAAAATATAAAAACAATTTTACTTTAGGTCATTTATTAGTTTAATTGCAACCTTTTAATTACAGGTATGTTTTCTTTAGTCTTAATTTTATGTTGTCAAGTTAGTTTTAATCAAAATACATCCAAATATATGCAATAGGTATATAAAGAATCTTTCAGTAGCGACTTAAAAACTTCAAACTTTCAGTGTGAGCGCACCTAAGAATAAGAAGTACAGGAATGGGCATATCGAGGAAACAGTGAGACTTTTTTCAAAATAGTGTGAGTTACACTAGAACAAATGCATTGACACAGGGCCGAAGTAGAGTTAGGACGGCAAACTGCTGGGGCGCCCAATGTAGCTCTTAGCTGTTTCTTTGAAAGCGATAAAGTAGGAAAATATGTAGCTGAGCTAGTAGGTAGTACTAGGTTATTATCTTCTCAGAAGAAACACAGCTATTATTAGGTCTTCATAAATAGAACTTACCTTTTACAGGAACCTACAAATTTTAAACGTATAAATAAAATTCAGTTTTTAGTTTTAGGTTTAATTTTAATTAAAAACTAGGTATCACATATATTTTCTTAATTTATTTAACTTAAATTTATTTAACTTAGATTTTAAGAAAATTTATATTAACTTACTGAGATTCTCCAAAATGTTTGGATAAAAACGGCATTGCAGAAGGAAAAAGCATTTTTTTTCCTTTAGAATTATTTATAAAATCACATCCATGAAAATGACTTGAACAGACAACGAACGAAGTCTTTATTTCATCCAACTCAAGGATTTAAATCCACTTTTGTCTTTTCCATTCAGCTTTCGGAAATCTTGAAAATTAGTAGAGTATACCTAGTTATTTGAGTTTTTTTTTCTCACGTAAACAAACTCAACGTTACATGACACTTCTTGACGAAGATACCAACCGACACGACATAAACACTTCTTGACGAAGATAGCAACCGACACGATAACACGACAACAGAAGAAATACCTTTAAACAAATTATTTTCTATTTATAACAAGAAAATTGCACTAGGGCGCTCAACCGAGTTCAGCGCCTTGCCCTCACCAACAAAAAAATAGTTCGTCCCTGAACGAGAGTTTCCGATTTTGACAGATGAGTTTCAGCTAAATCAAATGCTCTCATAAAAATAAAGTATATTTTTCTTTTGAACCAAATTTCCTTTTTTGCAACAAAATGCTATGAATTACCAATTTAAAAGTGTTCTACGATAATACATCTACCTAAAAAAAACACCTAACAACATTATTTTATGTGCAATATGAGATAAAACTTACCTGTGAAATGAAAAATTGTTGTATCTCCTTATTATAGTCGTTTTTGCAGAATTTAACACAGCACCACATGTTGTTTTAAATGTTTTTTAGTAACGTATTGTATTTAGTCACTGTATTCACTGTTTTATTAAGTTAAATACGTTTTAACGTTTTCAAATTTCAAACACCGCAAATTTAGCCGTTTCAGCCTAGCAAAATGACAAATGTTTCAATTTCTCTATTTTTATACCCTATTCTAGGGGTATATTAATTTTGACGCATAGTTTGTAACATACCTTAATATTGCCCGTAGATCCCTAAAAGTTACTATATTTATGATCAGCATCGATAGTAATGTCGATCTAGCCATTTCCATCCGTCCGTCCGTCCGTCCGTCCATCCGTCGGCAAAAATTAAGCCTTTAAACTGGACCTAGAGAGCTGAAATTTTAACCATATACTCTCTAGGGTCCCGAAATAATCAAGTTTACGAATTTTTGAAATCCGCCCACAGACACGCCCACAAACTCAAAAAAAACAAAATTTTGGAAAAAATCGAATTTTGAGCTAGGAAGCTGAAATTTTTTATATATGATCTATGACTCCTAAAACTGCTCGGGATATAAAATTTTCAAAATCCGCCCACTGCCACGCCCACAAAAAAATAAAACAATTTTATTGAAAAACCAAAATTTGAGCTAGGGAGCTGAAATTTTTAATATATACTCTCTAGGGGCCCTTTAAGCTCATGTATAAATATTTTCAAAATCCGCCCACTGACACGCCCACAAATAAATAAAACAATTTTTTTGAAAATCCAAGGTTTGAGCTAGGGATCTGAAATTTATAATATATACTCTCTAGGGGCCCTTTAAGCTCATGTATAAACATTTTCAAAATCCGCCCACTGACACGCCCACAAATAAATAAAACAATTTTTTTGAAAATCCAAAGTTTGAGCTAGGGAGCTGAAATTTATAATATATACTCTCTAGGGGCCCTTTATGCTCATGTGTTAATTTTTTTTTAAATCCGCCTACTGACACGCCAACAATTAAATAAAACAATTTTATTGAAACACCCAAGTCTGAGCTAGGGCGCGTTTTTTTTGATAAAATCCTTTAAATGTTATATAACAAAATATGTAGAGCGTTCTTAACAATTTAACCATACTTAGACTTTTGTCACGCCCACTTATGAGGGATAGGAATAAGAATAGGGTATCCAACAGTTCGCCCAAGCGGACTGTAGCCCGTCCCTATGTTTTGTCATATCTTGCGGCCTCACTCACGTACACTGTATATGTGATATACACTCTTTCCTGTACTTCTTTTAGGAGCGCACTCATACAACGGTTACCGAGCTGTCAATGTCAAAATATTCCCTAAAATCAACATTTTGATCATGGTGCAATGAATAACGTGTCAAGGAACGGGTGTTCTGGGAGAAAAGTTAAGCATCTGTTTAAGTGGTGTCAGTGTTTACTAAACAAAGAGCATTTTTCTCAATCCGACCAGATATGGAATAAGGTAATCTGTAGTTTTGAATGAGGACTCATATGAAAGTGATAAACATTTTACTTAACTTTTTAACATTATTTGCAGCATCTTTTAATTTCAATATAATTTAATTCAATTCGAGTATAATTTATTTATTTATATTTTATCGATTTCCATTTCCATGATGTGTATGGAATTGTTTGCAGAATTCATATACATACTTACTCAAATGTCTACCTACACCTCTTTACCTACTGGAGCCTATCTTGTGAAAAAAGTCTACCTTTTCGAGTACGCCCGACTAATTTAACCGAGACATTTTTTAAACAATTTGTCCATAATCACAGTCAGCCCGGAGCTTTAATGCAACGCGCATCGATCTGTGAACCGTACTAGTACAGCTATCATATTAAATATATTTATTAAAAACATTCAAAATTCGTAAGCGCGCGAGATCCCCAAATACCGAGGACAACTTACTGTCCTCGGATAAAAAACTTAAGTGCGTACCCAAAATGGTCCTAACTAAAAAGGACTCCAATTATTGGAGCCCCTTACAGTGTCTGCCAGACAGTGATCATGAAAGTGATGATATGGACGACCATATTGTGTTGCCAAACAAAATCGCTAAAATAAATGTTCCCCCAATCAAACTTTTGCAAAAACCTGATGAGTATGTGCATGAACTGATGAAAAATCTAAAAGTGTCTGATTATTCTATTAAACGAATGTCTATTGGAATTAAAATTAATTGCGAAAGTATAGATTCATATAATTCTGTGCTCAATAAATTAAAATTAGGAAATTGCCAATTTTTCACCCATGACAATAAAAGCGAAAAAGCTTTCAAAGTAGTTTTGTTTGGCCTAGGTGCATACGAAGAAAATAAATTGAAAAATGAACTACTAAGACTCGGACTTAAATGTTTGGAAGTAAAAATGGTTACAAAAAAATATCAGTATTACACCGATACGTTTTACATAGTTTCACTTGAAAGTGGCTCTAAAAAACTTAATGAGTTAAGAAAAGATATTCGTTCCATCTTTCACACTCAAATTAATTGGAGCTATAAGCGCAAACAAATCAACAGACTGACCCAGTGTCGTAACTGCCAAATGTTTGGCCACGGCGAAAGAAATTGTAATATAAAAACATATTGCTCAATCTGCGCAGGTCATCACAAGACTGTTGACTGTAATAACCCCGACTTGCCCAAGTGCGCTAATTGCAAGGGAAAGCACAAGTCTACAGACAGCGCATGCGTCAGTCGAAACAAATATATTGAAATGAGACAAAAAACAACAAATAAAATCAATCGCCCTCGCTCTATGCCAAGGCCGAGCTTTAATAACAATAACAATAACAACAACAACGGTATTTCGTTGCTGTCTATGAACGATTTCCCTGCCCTACCAACACGAGCCGGAACGAAACATTCAGATAGAGAAGCGAGAAACATCAGCAACTCTACAACGAAAACTTAGGAGAGAGAGTATGCTTCAGCTGCTGCAACAACATCCACAAACACCCTCAAACCCGCTGCAACCAGCAACAGTGGAGAATTGTTCTCCATAGAGGAAATGAATTCGCTTGTAATGGAGATGGTCACCAAGCTAAGTACATGTAAAACTAGAGAAGATCAATTTTATGTTATAGCACAATTAGCGACTAAGTTTTTGTACAATAATGCTAAGTAGTTTTAATAATAACAATATAAATATTGTAACATGGAATGCCAGAGGCATTCGTAAAAAATATATTGAATTCCTAAACTTTTTAACAAATAATAAAGTTGATATCGCGTTAGTTACTGAAACATGGCTTAGATCTAAAGATCGAATTTCAAATTCGACTTATAAATGCTATAGGTTAGATAGGAAAAATAAAAGAGGTGGTGGTGTTGCTATTTTGATTAGGAGATCTTTGCAACATGAGCTTTTGCCTTGCATACAAACTAATTATGTAGAGAACATAGGAGTCGAAATAACATTAAGTAACTTAAGAAAAGTTAGGATTTATTGTGTTTATTTTCCAGGAAAAATTACAGGAGGCTTATCACCAGTTGAAAAAAGACAACGATTTAGAAATGACCTAAGAAAACTGTTTAGTCTAAACTGTGCTTTCTTAATTGGAGGTGATTTAAACTGTAGACATAGAGACTGGGGTTGCATTAGAGCCAATTCTTGGGGAAATGTCTTGTCCGAACTTTCTGTTATGTTGCCAATGTCCATTATGTACCCGCCCAGTCCGACTTATGTTCCAGCGAGTTCCCGTGGTAGTCCCTCCGTTATCGATTTATTTGTATCTAACGTGTCAAGTCTTATATCCCAGCCCATTTCTATGAATGAGCTTAGCTCTGACCACAATCCTGTTCTTTGTAATATTCTCCGGTCGGGTGTCGAAAAAGTGCAATATTATCAGGACCTGAAAAATGCAAACTGGTCGACTTATCGAACCGAAGTAATTAGAAACCTTAGAACAATTCCTACAGTTATAGAAAATATCTCAAATAACCACGATGTTGACGACCTAATTCATACATTTTCTGAGCATATTATTAATTCAGCTAATAGTTGTATTCCCAAAGTTCCGATAAAATCCAAATGTGTAAAATTACCAACTCACATCTTAGAACTTATCAGAATAAGGAATATGCACAGAAGAAACTGGCAGAGATACCGACAACCTATTTTCCGAATTCAAATGTCAAAAACTAATAAATTATTAAATAAAAGTATTCAGGCTTTTCGAAACGCAGAATGGAACATTAAATTAAGTTCACTAGATAAGTCTGCAAAGCCCTTCTGGAACATAGTAAAAATTGTTAAAAATAAAAACAGACAAATACCCTGTCTCAAAAATGGTTTGACTACCTTTTATACAGACACCGAGAAAGCGGAGTCACTTGCATCGAATTTCTCAGAAAATCATGTAGTATCGCAGCATTTAGGAGATCCAAGCACTGAAACACTTGTCGAAAACACTATACAGGCTTTTAGTGCAAACAACCCTGACACTCCCTTGGAGGAATTTGTATCGGAAACAGATATAAAATACCTTGTAGATAACTTGAAAATTAGAAAAACAGGTGGTTTGGATAATATCAAAAATATATATATAAAAAAATTACCTAAAGAGGGAATCAAAGTTCTGACATTTATTATAAATGCGTGCCTTAAAACGCAGTACTTTCCTGATAAATGGAAACTGGCAAAGGTAGTCCCAATACCAAAAGCGGGAAAGCCTCTTGATAAACCTCAAAGTTACAGACCTATAAGTTTACTTAGTAGTGTTAGTAAGATTTACGAAAAAATCCTAAAAGAAAAAATTATCAAGATTATTGAGGATCATAAACTATATCCCGATGAACAGTTTGGTTTTAGGGGTGGTCATGATACCTCCCATCAAGTTTTAAGATTGTGCAATATTGTTAAAATGAACCGTGCAATAGGAAGATCAACTGGTATAATCCTACTAGATATTGAAAAAGCTTTTGATTCTGTGTGGCACAATGGACTTATATACAAAATGATAAACCTAAATTTCCCTTTGTTCCTGTGTAAAATCATCCAAAGTTTCGTAGCAAATCGTCGTTTTATTGTGCATGTAAATGGTAGTGTATCAAGGGTAATAAACTTTCACACAGGTGTGCCTCAAGGCTCAGTTCTTGGGCCAGTTCTTTACAATCTGTACACATCCGACTTTCCTCTCCTCTTTCAATGTGAAGCAGCAATTTATGCCGATGATACGGCTATAATTTCATCGCATGAGTTCAGTCTAATTATTGAGACGAATCTTAAAAATGCGATTGAAACGCTGCAAAAGTACTACACAAAGTGGAAAATAAAACTAAATGCTGAAAAAACACAAGCTATCTTTTTCACACGAAAAAGAAGACCTTGTTTTCTTCCAGCAAACCAACTGCTTGTCAATGGGTATTCAATTGCGTGGAAGCCTTCTCTAAGATACTTGGGTATATACATTGATTCAAAACTGACGTTTAAAGAACACACTATGCAAACACTTAACAAAATAAATATTGGCATAAAAATATTATATCCATTTATAAATAGAAAGTCATCACTTTCAAATGAAAACAAAATATTAATTCATAAAACAATTTTTCAATCCATCTTATTGTACGGCTGCCCGGTTTGGGGTAATTGTGCTGAATGTCACATTAAAAAGTTGCAAATCGCACAGAACAAGTTATTAAAAATGATGCTTAACCTCCCATGGCATCACTCTACGCTAGACCTACATGCAAGAGCAAATGTTGAAATGATCTCCTTCAGAATACGCAAACTAATAGAAACATTTAAGATCAGATGTGATATCCCAGACAATCCTCTTATTAATCAATTAAATATTGAATATCACTAACCTTACTCATATTACCTAACGCAATATTCAACTTTTTGTTAATTTATTTGTATGTTATCAATTTGATATTATCTATTTGTCAATTAATTTATGTTTATTTGTTTATTTGTTTATTTACTTATTTATTCATTTGTTCACTTATTTATTTATTTACTTGTTTATTTATTTATTTATTTATTTATTTATTTATATATTTATTATTTACTTATTTATTTATTTATTTATTTATTTATTGATATATCTATTTATTTACCGATTAAACAATTTATTTATTTATTTATTTATTTATAACTTATTTATTTATTTATATATTTATTTATTTATTTATATTATTTATACATTCATGTATATTTTATTTTTATTTATTTATGCATTCATGTATATTTTATTTATTATCATCTTTTTTTTTTTTTTTTTCTCCTTAATTTGAGGTTTTTAGTCGTTGTTTTTCCTCAAAAACAAACATTTTTCTAATTTATGTTAATTTTTGTCACTTGTAAACTTTTTTCAGTAGAAAGACATAAAGCTGTCATATCTCTGTATTTGAATTATGTAAATTGTGCTATAACAAATTGTAAATTATAAACGAAATAAAATATCTATCTTATCTTATCTTATCTTTGTCCATAACTTTTGTTTCCTGGGTATTTTTGGAAATTATTGCTGAACTCATATTCTTTTGCCATTGGTCCATTTGATTGATAACCAAATGATTTCGCATATTTTATTTGTAGCTAAATTATTTTTTTTTAAGATTTTTTTTAAGACCCGGAAAAATTCTTTCTTATTGCAAATTAACAATGAAACACGAAATTTTTTCAATTAGAATTTTTTATTTTATAGATGGTTTCACAACAAAAAAAACCATAACATCCCATTAAAATGAACAATATTATTTAGTTTGGATCTTACTGAATTATTGTCATTTTTTCTTCTATCTATATAAAAATATCTCGTATTAGTCTTTTCCGTTTGTTTCGAACACACAACACTACGGATCGTTAGGTCTTCATTTTTAAATTTCATCAGTCAATTTCACGACGTTCTAAAGAATTGGGATATTGACCAACACCCTTACAAGATCGAGCTGACTCAAGAACTAAAGCAACTTGAACATATGCAGCGACGTACGTTCTCGAATTGGGTTTTGGACATGATGGAAGAAAATGAAGAATTTCATCGCAAAATCATCTTCAGAGATGAAGTACATTTTTGGTTAAACGGCTTTGTCAAAAAGTAAAGTATGTGTGACTGGACAGGTGAGAACCCTTATGTACTTCATAAAACAGCACTTCATCCGTAAAAAGTTACTGTTTGGTGGAGTTTTCACCACAATTCACACAGCGGGTGCAACAATTGAATTATTGAAGTCGCAGTTCGGTGAACGTGTTATCTCGAGAAATGGACCCCTCTATTCGCCGTCGAGATCGTGTGATTTAAGCCTCTAGACTTTTTTTTATGGGGCTATATTCATTGGTATATGCCAATAAGCCGGCGACGTAAGAGGAGCTCAGAGCCAATATTGAACGATAAATAGCGGCCGTATCGGTCGAAATGTGCGGCCGAGTCATCGAAAATTGGGTTCAACGTATCGACCGCTGCATACGATCCGACGGTGGACATATGAACGAAGTCGAATTCCATTCATAAATGTTTTGATAGTTACTTACAATTTTTTTGAGATATCTCAAGTAGTTAGCATTTTGCTTAAAAAAGAAGTTGTCCAGTTCTTAATGAGAGACCATTTACAATAATGCACATATAAATAACAGTACGGAAATATAATTTTAGTTCACAAAATCAATAATAATAATAACGATATCTTAGTTATAAAAATTATATTAAACTTTTTCTAAGCGAAAATCTTGCAACCTTATTATGGTTTTCAAAGATCAATTATTGAGAAACGACAAAATTTATTAATCGATCGACATTTTGGTACTATGAATGTCAACAACTAACAAATTATTCAACTATTGTGAACACTGATGATGCATAAAATTTCAGTAATTTGCAGAAATCGTATGAAAAACTTATTATTACATATTACTAAAGTGTATACATATTTAAGCTACGTCAAAAGAGAGAATCGGCCAATTTATTGTGAAAAAACATAAGAAAGTAAGTCAAAAAAAAAAAAAAAAAATAATAATAAACATAGGGACGGGCTACAGTCCGCTTGGGCGAACTGTTGGATACCCTATTCTTATTCCTATCCCTCATAAGTGGGCGTGACAAAAGTCTAAGTATGGTTGAATTGTTAAGAACGCTCTACATATTTTGTTATATAACATTTAAAGGATTTTATAAAAAAAAACGCTCCCTAGCTCAAACTTGGGTGTTTCAATAAAATTGTTTTATTTAATTGTGGGCGTGTCAGTAAGCGGATTTAAAAAAAATTAACACATGAGAATAAAGGGCCCCTAAAGAGTATATATTATAAATTTCAGCTCCCTAGCTCAAACTTTGTTATAAAAAAAAAAAAATTAATTGTGGGCGTGTCAGTGGGCGGATTTTGAAAATATTTACACATGAGCATAAAGGGCCCATAGAGAGTATATATTATAAATTTCAGCTCGCTAGCTCAAACTTTGGATTTTCAAAAATTAATATACCCTTCGAATAGGGTATAAAAAAATTATTTTATTTATTTGTGGGCGTGCCAGTGGGCGGATTTTGAATTTTTTTTATCCCGAGCAGTTTTAGGAGTCATAGATCATATATAAAATTTCAGCTTTCTAGCTCAAAATTCGATTTTTTCCAAAAAAAATTTTTAGAGTTTGTGGGCGTGTCTGTGGGCGGATTTCAAAAATTCGTAAACTTAATTATTTCGGGACCCTAGAGAGTATATGGTTAAAATTTCAGCTCCCTAGGTCCAGTTTAAAGGCCTAATTTTTGCCGACAGACGGACGGACGGACATGGCTAGATCGACATTACTATCGATGCTGATCATAAATATAGTAACTTTTAGGGGTCTACGGGCAATATTAAGGTATGTTACAAACTATGCGTCAAAATTAATATACCCTTAGAATAGGGTATAAAAACAGTGAACATGTTGACCAAAAAGGCTTGTGCAGCTCTGGGTGCAGCAATTTAAAGGCATTTTCACTTTTTTTTGTATAATTTTGTTATTAATTAATTGTTTTTGTTCGTTTGTTGAATGTATGTATAGGAAATCGTTCAACTTAATTTATATCCAAACGAAAATACATCTTTGCCACATCAACGCGATTCTCACTTTTTTATTTTTATTTCTTGTACCAACACAATCCTAACAAACTTTATACTTTTTAGTATTCAAAAATAGTGTTTGGATAGGTACTCTTTTTAAATTTTGGAACTTTTTTTTCTTTATTATAAACTTTTACGAATTATTCGCGCATAACTCGTCTGCCGCCATAGAAATTCACCAATTTGTTTTGTTAATCAGCTGATGATTTTTTTCCATTTGACACTGAGGTTGTCGCGAAGTACTTTATTCTGCAGTGATATTTTTATTTGACGTTTACGTTATTTAAATCTGTTTTCTCTGGTTCGTTCGTTTTGCTTCAGTTAAAATTTAATTTTAATTTGTTGTTAATGAGCTAATGAAACGATTGTAGTTTATGAACTTTTTGAATTGTTTTGTTTAGCTCTTGTATTTTGTGACTGCTTTTTGTTCATACGATTTATGGAAGTAAAGTTCCAGTAATTTTATTTATTCAATACATATTATTTTATATGCCCAAAAAACAAATTTTACTGATGACCTTTCGTTTTAAAAATGTTGTTTTACAAACAAAAACTGCAAATGAATCCTCGAAATTTATTTGTCAGTGACGAATTTGTGATTGACAGAAAATTGTATAGCTATTTTCGACAACCAAAACACTACACACCGAAGAAAGACTTGTCCCTATTTAACTGTCCTGTCCACTGCTGCCTTTCTGAACGAAGTGTCCTATACAGTAATATAAGGGTGTGTCCACACCAAAGAAACATTTCAGGAAACATTGTTTAAAAAACGTTTCTGAAATGTTTCCCATTTGTTTAAAAAACATTTCAGAAAGATTTCAGAAACATTTAAGAAATGTTTCTTAAATGTTTTTTTATGTGTGGACGCTTCGAGAAACACTTCTGAAATGTTTGTGAAATGTTTCTGTGTTTCCCATTTTATGTAGGTATTCAGTTTTGTGCTTGAAAATGGATTGTAAAGAAGTTGCAATGATAGCTTCGTGTTTTATCATCATGAAAAAAATAAAAAAAAAAATAAAAAAAAAGGTGTGAGCCACGCTGCACTCACGGTATAGTTGATGTGTAAACATGTAGGCACAGTTGCGCCTTAGCTACATATTTTGTTATCTAGCTAACGCAATAACTAAGTAACTAACGTAGTTAAATTAGCTGTGCTAAAAATGCAATCGATTTGGTAGCTATCATAATGACAACTAATTTTTGCTATTAGCTATTAGTTGCAGGTTGTGTAACTAAGCTCGTTAGGTTGCCAAAGTTAGTTGCGGATGACAACTAAAAGTTGGTTAGTTTTTAGCTGCCTAGGTAATAACTAATAAATAAATCAAATTTTTTTATTTTGCTATAATGGTGATAATTTATTGGGATTTATTATGAATATTGCGTTTAAAATAAAAGTTGATTGAATGTCCCTTTTATTTTACATCAGATTATTTTACAAAGAGGTCTTTGGAGCCACAATAATTAAAACCGAAAAAAGATATTTTCCCAAAATGTCTTTAGAAACGGCACGGTATATATGAGTTCAATGTTATTTGAATGAGTGGTGCTAGGAACAACAAACATTTTGATAAAATACCATTTTTTCGACTTTTAAGGACCTTTTTGTTGTTCCAAAGACCTTTGAGTCAAATAAAATTAAACGCAGATATACCGTGCGGATTCTAATGACATTTTGGAAAAATATCCTGTTTCGACTATTAAGGACTTTTTTTGTTCTTGCAAGGACCTCTTAGTGAAATAACATTGAGCAGAGATATATCGTGCGGATTCTAATGACATTTTCAAAAATATTCAGTTTTCTAATATTAAGGACCTTTTTTGTTGTTGCAAGGACCTCTTAGTCAAATAACATTGAACACAGATATACCGTGTGGATTCTAACGGCATTTTGGAAAAATATCCTTTCTTTGACTTTTAAGGACCTTTTTTGTTGTTGCAAGGACCTCTTAGTCAAATAACATTGAACACAGATATACCGTGTGGATTCTAATGGCATTTTGGAAAAATACCCTTTTTTCTACTTTTAAAGACCTTTTTGTTTTCCAAGGATCTGTTAGTCAAATAATATTGAACACAATATACGGCGCAGTTTTTTAGAAGTTTTTGAAAAAAATGTTTTTTTGGGCTTAAGGACCTTATTTGGTTCTCCAAGGACCACTTGGTAAATAACCTTATTACAACTAAAAGTGACATTCTTAAATCGGCCATCGGTTACCGAAGTACAAATCGATGTTTTTCCTCTTACCTTCAACTGATGTACAACAAACTTCAAGCTATACAGCCTCAATTATTCAAAACAAAAATCTACTTTTACACAACTTCCCGGTGTTTCGTAAGGACATAATAATCTCTAAAATTGAACATAATTAAAACTGGAAAATGTATAACGAAATAAAAGAATTGCTCATGTGCCTTTTTTCGTTAAATTGTTGGAAAAAATATTTACACATTAGCATCAAGGGCCCCTGGAGAGTCTATATTATAAATTTCAGCTCCCTAGCTCAAACTTTGGTTTTTTGCCGTCCGACCTGAAAATCTGACGAAGACGGTGATGCTTAAAATCTGACGATGACGGGACGCTCGATATTTCCAACTAGCCCCTACCGAGAAAAAAGATATTTACACATCAACGAGAGCAAAGATGTTTACACATCAAAAATTTCAGATAAAGCATCAGCTTTTTTGTTTTTATTTTTAAAATTTTCATCAATTGGATCCCACAAAACTTTTTTTATTTCATAAATTTTAAATAATTGAATAACATCCTCGTTACTCCACACTCTTCGCGACATTTTTAATTTTTATCACTCGCTCTTTTTCTCTGTAAACACAGAAACACAGAAACATTTCAGAAATGTTTCGCGAATCTTCCAGACCAAAATAATAATTTTTTAAACATTTCGGAAATGTTTCTTTGTTTCTGAAATGTTTCTTTGATGTGGACACACCTTAAGACTTTCGCTCAGAAAAGTCCTTTAGAGAAAAAATTTAATACGAAGTTCAAAAAACATGCAACTATGTGGTATGGTACTGAATTTTGTAACATAAGTTGCTTGTCTTGCCACAAATATCTTTGGGAGGAGACTATTTCAAAAATGTGTTAGATCTTGGAGATTGTTAAATGAAGTAAAAAAAATACTCTTGAAACAAAACACCTTAAAATATACAAGACATAGGTCCGTTCGCGTACTTTATGTGTAGAAAAATGAAAAGTGTCAAATCTCCAAAATCGAGAGAGAATCCTCTCATTTCTAAGAAAAGTACGCGAACGCTTTTGTGTAAAAACTTCTTAGTTTGGCTTGAAAAGAAGCAACAGCTGTTTTTTTTGCTGGCAAACTCATACGATTTCATCATTTGACAGTTTTCATTTTCTTACCAGCTGAAATTCTGTGTGAAGAAAAATGAACGAAAGTACATTTTTCTTTCGTTCATCTTTTTACCATTTTCTCAGTACGCGAACGCGTTTGTGTAGTTTTGCACGAAAGTTTATATAAATTTACGTTTGCATATTAGTTCGCGAACGGACCTAATAACTTTGCAATAATTGCTAACCTATTTGATTGTTGCTGCTTTCACTTTATTTTACCGAATGCTACTGTCAAACGAGAGAATATTTCTTTTATTCCACTTTTCTCTAGGAATAATAAGAATGCATTCCAATTATTCTAAAATGAATAAAGCAACAACGAAATTGATTATCCGGTATAGTCCATTGAATAAAGAAACGTAAATGGCTCACTCGGAATATTGCGAATGATTAAACAAACACACTGACCGACGATAATAGGCACCGAATCCAAATCCGATATTTCGCGAAATCACTCGAAAACGGAAGATTTCCCTTACATTTGGATGATTTCGATGAAATCACCTCAAAATTTACATGCAATCGGATTGTTAAAGCAAAACACACCTTTCCATATAAACATGCCGTATCGTGAACTTATTTTTAATGGGAGTTTTACAATTCTTTCGAAATTGTCATTAATTTTTGCCGTACACTTTATTACTTTTAATTTACAAAGAATTTTTTGTAATTATTTAGTTTAGACGCCACAGCTCCGATGACCTTAAATTTTTAGTATGTTAGTCGATTCATCATACAAGAATATAATATATCTCCTCGTTCTGCAAGTGTGGTAGGTATAAGAAAGAGCTGCACTGCTTACAATTTTACTCACTCTATGCCGTTCTTTAGATTCTTAAAAATCCTACAGGTCAGACATTTGTACTATTTTAAAATTTGATTATGTTATTTTTTATGAGGTGGCTATATGCAGAGTCCTTTATCCGACGCCGGTACTCTGCGAAGCAATCTTGATTATTATGTTACTGTTCCCACTTTTCGTATCACGCACTTAAGAAACTTCTACTCCATTGTGTCTTGCTCTTACAAGCTGTTTAATAAAATTACTGTGACTTTTCGGTGTCCAGGTCTTTGTCAATTTTCTTTAAAAAAAAGTTGGACTGTGTCTAGATTTCGATCAAAGTCAAATGAAGTTTTGCCGCCCTATATTACTTAGTACTAAAATAATTTGCTAAATTGCTTACTTACTGCTTATTTTTCCAAAAAATCATTGTACCCTTTTTGTAATTTCATAACAATAATCTTTTGAATATTGCGTACCCCAGGAGTGGCTGCGTTGCGTTGATCTGTTTCTACCATTAGCCTCACTATTTATCTGGGGCTAAAACCGAGTGTTCTCAGAGTGTAGGTACTGAGGGTCATTTTGTGTCCAAACGAAAAGGATAATTTGCTCTAAAAGCAGTTAGACGGGATAAAAAAGTTACCAATCGAAATCGACATTTTTCAATACCATATTGTATTCACTAAGTGATTGGCAGGTCGTGCGTTCGAATCCCGACCAGGGCCATGATTTTTATAAATTGAATACACACAACAAAAACAGATCTCCCTAAAGCAATTTAGGCGCCACCTGTGGAGAAAAAATCCCATCGCACAAAACTTCTTTCCTATCCTTCTATTCTTTCATGCAGTAAGTAGCACCCAAAAATAGGCAATGAATCATTTACTGGGAGCTACTTACAGTATTTCCACTATAAGGGTACTGTGTCACAGAAAAATGAAATCCCTTTAGCG
This sequence comes from Portevinia maculata, assembly GCA_949715645.1. Lineage (NCBI taxonomy): Eukaryota > Metazoa > Arthropoda > Insecta > Diptera > Syrphidae > Portevinia > Portevinia maculata. Next base: position 254,084,931 of record OX454525.1, on the reverse strand, counting down.
CACGCAAATTATAAAATAAAACAGTCTCCGTCTGGCTTTCGTTGCATTGGCATCGTCTTCTAGATAGCGGCTTCTCTCAACTCTCAGTGCATTATCATCTACAAACCGGTTATTTTGCATTGCTTTAACTCTCTTCCCCTCTCTTTCTCTCTCCCAAGTGTAACTTTCATTTACGCAAATACTTTATATCCCCTCCCCAAAAAGTCCAACCTCGCTTTGCTAAAATGAACGGGAACCGCTTTAAGGGGTTTTCTCCGGATACACCCCTCCACTCTCCGCCTATAAACTACCCCCCTAATAAACGTTCTAAACAAATAATTAACCTCGACGAATACCCCCAACTTCCTATTAATTCTAATTCAAAAAACCCTAAGTTCGTCTTGATTTCCTCTAAAGATGAAAACAAACCCCTCACAAGTGTAAGTGTTTTTGTGCTAAAAAAAGCAATAGACGCGATCAGCAAAGAATATGATAGCATTACTCAGCTTCGCAATGGTAATATACTTATTCTTGCAAAAAATAAAAGAGTTGCTGATAAATTTTTAGCGGTTTCCAATCTTACCAATCAATGCCCAGTGACAGTGAAATACCATGACCGTCTCAACTCGTTTAAAGGCATTGTTTTTGCGCCATTTCTCATTAATATTTCCGAAACTGAAATTATAACTGAAATGTCCCCCAAGGTGTCACAGAAGTGTACAAATTCACAAAAAATGTTTATGGCAGACAACGACCGACCGGACTGATGCTCTTCTCTTTCGATCTCTACCAACCACCAACTTCGGTGGAAATCGGTTTTCACAAAGAAAAAGTTAAGGAATATATTCCTAACCTAATGCGCTGCCGTAAATGTCAAATTCTCGGACACACCATTAAAAGATGTACGAGAGACGAAACTTGCGGAACATGCAATCTTGCATCACATGACAACGCAGCCGTAAGTTGCACACGTGCAATGTGTGCCAACTGCCCCCCAACTTCTGACCCTCACCCATCCTCATCGTTAAACTGCCCCAAATACAAAAAAAATAAATAAAAACCCTGCTCAAACATACGTTAACACATCTTACTGAGAAAAAGCAAAGCTATGTAACAATTCTTCCGTTAGTGCCGAAAATCACTCCTCTTTCAATAACAAAAAATCGAAAAGCATCACTCCTCCCTCTAACACTCAAACCTCGACCTCTTCCTCAAACTCAAACTCATTAAATATGCATGCAAAAACATCTACACATACACATTGTTACGAATTGGCGTCTCGGTTGAAGTTTTCACATTCTTCGTGGAAAAACGAACTTCCCAATTTGCCAGCCTTTTCCACATTGGGGAATTGGCGTGAGAGGAGAGAGCTGTTCAGGAGGAAAGATCACAATGATATTCCTTGTGTTCGAATCTCCCAGACAGCAGAGAACAGACAGACAGTACTGACTGCTGGAATAAGCCCAGAAAGTGTCGTTTCAAACGACGATTTTTTCGTGGTCGAGGACCCACAGGAGAAAGTTGATTTGCTGGGCGCTTGTTTCGAGGCCGTGTATACGGTGAACAATCCTGTTCGCCGTAACCACGACATTGAGAATAGGGCTCTGGTGAGCCACTTCTATCTACGCACCGAACTTGAGAATTGGTGATCTGAGAATAACGGATTCACCGTATTCACTGATGAAAACCATGCTAATGCAGTTGTCGCCAATGGCCGAGATGCATCGCACTTGTTCGTGTCGAAGGATGATCTTCTGTGCATCTTCGAGTCACTAAAAAATAAAAAGTCGACGGGGATGGATGGTGTCCCAAACGTCGTATTGAGACACCTGCCTCTGGAGGCTGTTGATATTTTCACCACGCTGTTTAACAATGCGCTGAATAATGCACATTATCCGGCGCATTGGAAGGTAGCTGTGGTACACCATATCCCGAAAAAAAAGGTAAAGATAGGACGAACCCTGCCAATCTGCGGTCAATTAGTTTGCTTCCGAATATTAGCAAGGTCTTTGAAAAGGTTGTCAATAGAGCCCTGTTAAAGTGGGTCGAGGACAATAACATAATTCCGGACAACCAGTTTGGTTTCAGGGCGAGGCATGACACTATTCATGCCGCGTCGAAACTGGTTTCCGACATTCAGTGGAATAAATGCAAGAACCAATGCACGGGTGCTTGTCTGGTTGATTTTGAGAAGGCTTTCGACACCGTATGGTTAGAGGGACTTTTCTACAAGTTGACCAGGCGGGGGATGCACAAACCTTTGCTTATGTCATTTATAATATGCTTATGGGAAAGAAGTTCGTTGTCAAATGTGGCAACGTGACTTCGAGCAGAGTCTTTGAAATTAAAAACGGTTTACAGCAGGGGGCGGTCAATTCTCCGATCCTGTTTAACATTTACACGAGTGATCTGGTAGGTTCACTCAGATATGCTATAGCGTATGCCGATGATTTGGTGGCATACAGATCAGGTCCTAAAATCGAGGTCATTAATATCCTTTTGCAGCGTGACTTCGGTCAAATTAAGCGATATTGCGACGACTGGAAGTTGAAAATCAACTTTCAGAAGACGGAAACAATCTTGTTCAGAACTCCATTGGCTGGGGCCTCTAGGGATACCAGAAAAAACTGGAAGAAATTGGCCATTATTGGACAAAATGGGTAGCCATTGGCGGTGAGAAGCGTAGTTAGATATCTGGGTATCTGGCTTGACCAGTATCTATATTTCGATAGACATATAGTTGCTTGTGTTGCTGGGGCCAAGAAGGCTTATGCTCTGACAAGGAGACTGTTTCATAGCAGTCAACTTGACTCCAGAGTGAAGGTCATTTGCTACGTGGCCCTTATAAGGCCGATCATCGCTTATGGTTGTCCATTGTGGTTTAATATAGCGCCTAGTTATATGGAATAGATTCGGGTTTTGGAGAGACAATGTCTTAGGACCTGTCTCCGGTTGTTCCGAACGCCTGAATCCAACTATATAAAATACTATCCCAACAAGGTCCTATACGATAGGGCTCAGTTGAATAGGATTGACAATTTCCTTATTAAGGTGACTCGAGGACACGTTGCAAGGGCGATGCCAAGCGACAATAGCCTGATCTTTGGGGCTTACTACCCCAATGAAATGTACATAGAGAGTACGCTCCGGTCTGGCTTTGTCCCGCCGGAGGCATTTATTTCTATTGATGCAAAAGGGCTGGTACAGACGAGGGATGGTATCCCAGTATTATACCACCGCTACCGCGGCGCGAGAGATAAGCGGCTCATACGCGGCGAGGACGTCGCTAATGCTCATGAGCTCCTCCGTTTTAGTACCGCAATAGCGGAGAGGGATAAATTCGACACGGCAAAACAATTCGCCGAATTTTGGTGGCTTTTTGAGGGGGGAGGGGTCAACATGCCCTCCCAAGACGGTGCGTTACTCTAGGTAACATCCTCTTAGTTTATAAGTTAGACTAAGTTAGCTAGGGCGTTTCTGGGAGAGGCCGGGCTCGCCAACTTGTGGTGGTGCTTCCGGGAGGTGATTGATTCTGTAAGGCATCAGTCAGCTCATGGCAGCGCGTGTGCACGTTGACGACTGCCAGGTGCTCGGAAAGCAATTGGGATTTTGATCACTTGTTTCGTAATGCAACGAGTGATCAGAATCCTAATTATAATTATAGTTAGAATTATAGTTAGAATATGTTAAGTAGTTTAAGTAAGTAGAGTAGGTAGTTTTTAATTTGTTTTTTTATATAAAAATATAAAATTTGATAAAGATGCCGAGTTTTCTTTAAAATTTTCTCGATGAAAACATAATATGTAAGATTAGTTTGTAAAATAGTTTTTAGGCCGAAAGGCAATAATTATAAGATAGAGTTAAGTTTAGGGCGTCCGCATAAGGATCAATAATCTAGAATAAGTATCCTGTTAATTTTAAGTTAGATTTAATAATTTTTGTCTAGTATGTAAGTTGATATAAGCTAATAATTAATAAAAATGAATTTAAAAGTAAAAAAAGGAGGACCGCGCAGTTGAGTGCAGACGAGTCGTGTACGGGTTCGAGTCCCAGGCTGAGTCAACGTGTTCTACGTAGTTTTTTTTATTTTTCTTATCTCCTGTCTTCCTCGGGGATACCTAAAGCTTGGATCTTTTACATTTTTCTTTCATATTCCTTTTTTTTATTAGTACTTAATTTCTTACTCTTTTTATATAGATATTGTTTTTTTATTATTCCTTATTCTTTTATCTACATTTATATCCTTTTAATATATTTTTTAATCATGGTTAATATTGTTAATGTCATCCATTCTTATCTTTATTTTTCTTAACTATACCTAATCATTTACAAAAGGGAGCCGTAGCCGTGTTGGCTAAAGCGTGTGAACAGGGGGGTTATAACCGGTTGTAGCGCTCTTGGGTGGGCTTAGGTTCCCGCGTAACTCTATATTTTTTTTTCTGTTGAATTTTTTTTGGTGACGGTAATTCGAGGTGATTGATGATTAAATTGTGAATTATTTGGTATAAATCTTGGTTTTGTTTTGTTTTGGTTCAGTTGAATCAGGTTGGGAGGCAGACGTGTCCTTACCGCAGACCCTTCGGTTGTCGCGGTTCAAACGGAGGAGTTACATTGAGCGCTGGGATAATCGCGTGGCGCCCAGTATTAAAATTTACCCACGACCCTACTCCACCGGGATTGGTCGGCTCCTGGTGCTCAAGGACGCGGAATTGGAGACGTAACAACATGCTAAACCCTCTGAGAAGGAACTCTCAAATACTTTAAAACACAAAACACCCAACACTGACACACTCCCAATATCAAATGTAAATACAAACAAAGTAAACATAAACTCAACTTCCTCACTCAATTCTTCTATAAGAAACAGCACAGAACCTGAAGTAACGAAAGTCCCCAATGCTGAAATCGTTGCTACAGATGACGTATCTCATCTCCAATATCTTCTATAACCCATACTCTTATACAACAAAATAAATATTATTTACCTCACTCTCTAACTGAAAACTATGACAATGAACCTGAGTTGTAAACAAATACACGTAAATACGGCACCCGCTGATCGACTGTCGAGACGTTTGGACCACCGAAGGGGTCCAAGCGCCTTGACTGGCGACCAGCCGGGTCGAAATCTCAACACCAACACACGGCCGTCTACCTCCTCTTCATCACAAAAAAGAAAAACTGTCGACATAAATATCATACAAAAAAATGTTCTGAAGATCCTACAGTGGAATATGAAAGGATATTTAAACAACTATGACGAAATTAGTATCCTAATACAAGAACTCTCACCCTGTTTCATTTCTTTACAAGAAACCCATTGCGCATTCCAATCTAAGCAATTAGTACCAAAAACTTATACAGGCTACTTCCACAACCATCCCACAAACACTTCAAACTGATAAAAAACAATATTCCTCATAAAAAACTAGCAATAAACTCCAACTTACTGGTCGTTGTAGTTCAATCGCAACGAAATGAAAATAACGATCATTTCAATATATATCCCACCTGATCAGAACTTTACCAAACACGATCTTGCTTATATTTTGAGTAATATCCACACTCCTGTCTTACTTATTGGGGATGTAAATGCTTGGAATGTATTATGGGGGTCACGTAAAACAAACGCTAGAGGTGCTTTAGTGGAGGACTTCATTCTCTCCTCAAATCTCGCAATTTTAACTGATGGATCGCCCACCCATTTTTCCACCCACAATACACTTACCCACATTGATATAAGCTGCTGCTCCCACGCGCTGCTCCCAAAAACTACTTGCTATACTTTAGACGACCTTCACAATAGTGATCACTTCCCCATAATCACGAAAATCGACTGTGGACAACTCAACATACAAACTCAGCCCATACGGAATTTTAGAACTGATCTAGCAAATTGGCCAAAGTTTGAGCTTAATTTAGTGAAATATTTGCAGGACAAAGCCCCAGAACTTGAAACCAATAAAGAGGCAGCAATACTGCAAAGAGCCATTAGGTACTCTGCTAACATATCTATCCCCCAGTCTCCCCCCAAACTACAAAAACGAGTAGTGCCATGGTGGAACCCCGAAGTAGCAAGACTTCGACTTATCAAGATCACAGCTTGAAAACAATTTAAAAAGCACCCCGACCAAATAATTCTAATCAGCTACAAAAAATCAAATGCTGTCTTTCGTCGGTAAGTTAAAATGTGCAAAGCCGTAAGTCTTCACGCCCTCACCTCATCCATAAATAGAAAGCCATCAACAGCCAAAATCTGGAACAATATCCGTTGTTTAACAGGGAACCACTCTCCAAAAATAATAAAACATATCTTATCCCCAAAAGGCTCCATTTCAAATCCACTCGAAATCTGTAACCACTTCGCTAAAATATGGTCTGAAGAGTCAAGTGACATGAACTTCCCTCAAAGCTACTACGCACTAAAAAACGACTGTCTCAACAACACTCTACGTACATTTACAACCGATACTTCAGCCCTGCTTATCGAACATCCCATTGAACTTAAAGAACTCGACAGCTGTTTGACAAAACTGAAAGGTAGAACCCCAGGTAGAGATAGAGTACCCTATCCAATGCTTAAGAACCTGTCACTGGTTAAGGCTTTTGCAATTATATAACAACGTCTTCTCAACTGGGCGTATACCTCTCAGCTGGAAAATCGCATTTGTCATCCCACTCCCCAAACCTAAAAAAGAAATAAACTAAGTTGGAGGCTATCGACCAATTTCCCTTCTCCCATGCATCTCTAAAATACTGGAGAAAATAATTGCGAAACGCCTTCAATGGCTAACGTCAAAAAAAAATCTTATTAGCCCGAACCAAGTAGCCTTCAAAACAGAAAAGGGATGCATCGACGATCTCCTTCATATAGACAGCTACACCACGAGTGCTTTATCATCTCGAAACCATGTTTCCATTTTATCACTTGACTTTGAAAAGGCATTTGATAAAATTGGTATGCACCTTGTTCTAAACAAACTTCAAATCTGGAGAGTAGGCCCCAAAATAATGCCATATGTCAAATCATTTCTAACGAACAGAAGATTCTGTGTTAAAACCAACAACTGCTTCTCTTCGACACTTCCAATCAGCAACGGAATACCGCAAGGCTCCCCACTATCAGTGGTTCTGTTTTTAATTGCCTTTGAAGATATACAACATAATATCCAGACATAAACATTTAGATCATTGCATTTATGCAGATGATCTTTACGTTATGAGTAAATGTAATGACCTAACAAAAACTAAAAAACTACTAACCGACGTCATAAATGAAATTCTGCAGTGTCTAGTTCATCTGGTGCCAGACTGTCTCTAGAAAAATGTAAAATATTGCACATATGCCGGAAACTATCGTGTTCTAAAACACTAACACTAAATATAGGCAATAACATTATCAGCTCTGTCGATAAATTAAGTATTTTAGGACTTATTTTTAATAAAAAATATAAATGGAACGATCACATTATAGAACTTAAAAAGAGCCTAGCTGACAGAGCAAATGTAATAAGTTATGTAGCATGTAAGAAAAGTAATGCACACATTAACACCTTATGTAACGTAGTCCGAGCCATTGTACTAAGTAAAATCGATTACGGCCTCTGTATATGTATATGGAAGTTGTCCAAAATCCACACTAAAAATCATCAAACCGATCTACCATCATGCAGCCAGAAGGAGCATCAACGCATTTCCAACTAGATACTCCCACCAGAAACATTCTTGTCGAAGCTGTCTCCCCACAATCGAAGAGCAAATTGCAACAACAAGAGGCAAACACTTTGCCAAACTCTCGTTTTCATCAGGATCCATGGCCGCAAAATACTTTATAAGCTCAATACGCCTATGTGCACCAAAAAGAATACCATCAGCAATAACATACATTACTGAATCTGCGATCGAAATGAATCTTCCGCTAAGACATTTTGGTAAATATATGCCCTCACATCCACCATGGTTAATAAATCAATCATCTTTTATTTTGGACTTAAACGAAAACCGAAAAACCAACACCAACAGCAAAACCTTTAGTGCCCTCTATATGGAAATAACATCAAACCTAAAATCAAATGGATGGACATTCGTTTTCACAGACGGCTCAAAAACGTTAGAAAGTGTTTCATTCGCGGTAACCTTTGAAAGCGGGCCACTGATTAGCACAGGTCTACTGCACACGCAAGTGTGTCTGCAGAGGCACATGCAATACTCGAAGCCGCCATAACAACACAAAAAAAGCCGGGAAAATACATCATAACAACTGACTCTCTGTCATTAATGCAATACTCAATGACGGCTACAACGTCACCATTATAAACAAAATCAGAAACATCCTCATACGTTCACCAAAAAGTCAAAATAATGTGGACCCCGGTCACACAGGAATACAAGGTAACGAAACGGCCGATAAAGCAGCTGCCATGGCCCACAAATCGCCACTTTATCTCTTTGATTCCTTTACCAAAAAAGACCTCATTAACTCCATCCAGAACATAATCTTAAAAAAAAAACAAGACCGTTACACAATTACACCAACATTAATCCAGATCCCATCCAGCCAACATACCCCACGTCTACAACAAAAACTGACATAACAAACTTTGTAAGACTCCGACTAGGTCACACCTCCGCCTCGCACCAACATCTCAGAAAAGAGAACCCTCCTCAGTGCACAACATGCAACTCCAGCATCGACATAAAACACATTCTGGGCCTAGGACAATATTCACTGCCAACTTCCATCATAAACGATATTTTTAAAAACAACTCTGTGATCGCAAATCTAAAAACGCCAACTATCCAAAACATCTCTATAATTCGCGAGTTTATAAAATTATCTAGTATTATTGTATAACATTTTATCCATATCGGAGCCGTTAGCCTCTGCAGCTAGTGCTCCTCAAATTAATATTAGCATAGTAATTAAGTAATTATTTGGTTAATAAATAATAATAATAAAATAAAAAAAAAATATAAGGAAATAAACACTTAGTATATTTTAAAGTAAACGGTTACTCCATCTACCAACTAAGTTCAAAACATATAAATGATCTTTAAAAACTGTTATACTTTGCAATGTAGCTGACAAAATCAGATTCGCTTGCTTCCACAAAGGAGATGTTGCCTCCAAGATTTCCTGGAATAAAAATAATAGATCCGCGCTTAACAATCAAATTTTCCCCATTTTCAAAACAAAGTCGTCGCTCTCCCTCCAAGACCAATAAAATTCCGCCGAACTTTTCCATCTTTAGTTGGTATTGCTTTGTAGACTTTGGGATTGAAAGCTTTTCAACCGCAAAATCTTTTACCGGAGGAGTGAATCGTTCGAGACAACTATCCACTCGTTGTGGCCTAAATAATTTTTGTTCCGGAGGCAAACCTTCATAGTTGAGCATCTGGATAAGGCACGATACATCTTTGTACTTTGGGGTGAGCCCCGCTCGGATGACGTTGTCCGAGCAAGCCATGCATTCGATGCAATCGCCTTCGAGATAAGCGTGTATTTCGTTGGCTGGAAGAAAAATAGCGTCTCCTGGTTGCAAACGAATCAGATTGAGAAAGAACAATGAAAGCACACCCACGTCATCCGGAAAGTCAGTATTTATTTTTGTGAAAGTGTCGAGGAGACCATTTTCCTGAAGAACTGAAACGAGTTTCGTTTAGCAGAAATATTTTATTTGTCGAGAATCACTTACCAGAAGAATATTCTTTAGAAATACTTGCAATGCAAGCGGCTGTGCGTTCTTGTGACGAAGTCATTAGCACTTTGTAACAGGTGCGCAATCCAGCAGCTCCGGTAGGAAGTTTCGCAATGTTTTCGGTGCCCAGAAGCGCGACCAGAGGTGGCAGTTTATTACAAAGTTCATGGATTTCTGTGTACGGACGGAAACCACAAAGTGCAAGGAACGCAGTGAGTGCTATAGCTAACTCCGGTTTGTGGTTAGGATCCTTGTACACCTCTGGCCGCTCGGCATGTAATCTCTCAGCTTCCGCCTGCAAAGTAGAACAATAGAGTTTATGTACGTTTTCCAGCAATTGATTGTCCTTACCTTATTAGGATGCACTTGTATGCTTAATGCTTTTCTTATACTGAGAACCTTGAACAGAAACGTAAGCTGCTGATGGCCACCGGTTAATTCAGTTCCGTTTGAAGTGAGAAATTTTCCCAGATCGTCTTGGGTAGACTTGATTTTGCAAGGTCCACTTGAGTGGTCACCCATCCATAGCTCCGAATATGGTGTATTCTCATCGGCAACGAATGATCTTGAATTCAAAGCAGCTAGTTTGGCAACTTCTGACTTGCTTCCAAGTTTACCCCAATCGTAGGTCTTAACATTCCCAACCAACTCCATTTCAGCCAATTCGGCGAACCTTATCAGTTATCACTTTGAATGTGAAATTGCCGTATTGCCAGGTCATCGGCTGAAGGTTACTTCCCCTCAATTTGTTTTTCAATTATGTTTACACATCTCGAGCAAAAAGGACACTGATAACAATGGAAAAGAAAAATTACAAAACAAATAAATGTGATTCCAGAAAAGATGCACGCTGTCAAGTTCAGCTTAAGGCGGAGACAGTGACTGTGGGACTTGGTAACCTGCCACCTAGCGAAATTCTCTTGAAACAACAAAGTGTCAACAGATCTGACTGTTCGAATTGAGTTTAATATGGTTTCAAAGGGCTATTTTAAAAAAGTCTTCAATAGTATAATACTACTGTGCATTTAACCTTTTAACAATACAAAATATGAATGTGGTTTCTATTATGAACACGAACCAATTGTTAATTTTTTTTAAATTAAGATGACTTATAAAGAATTTTATATGTACATATATAAAAGAATTTTTCTGAGGAAACTTATTTTTCTATTTTTTTTCTATTTTTATTGGTAACTTTAAAAACATAATAAAACATAATTATCGTATAAGTAATCCGTATTTTTCCTAAAATTCCAATACTCAAAAGCATCTCCGTAAGTCACGAAAGAAATGAAGAAAATCGAAAACCAAGTCGACCAACATGAATTGGAATTGATGGCTTCCGACGGATTGGAAAATCTGGCAGGGTACATTTGTCATAAGCTTCACTCTAAAGTCCAAGCCAACCGTCGATATGATAAAAGTATGCAGTGGAAAAAATGTTTGACGACTTAAACATAGAGAATTTTTTTAAGGAAATCCAAATCCCAGAACACTCAGACTCGGCAACAGTCCATTGCACTATAAGGCAGAAATCCTCTTTTGGGTGTAGAAGTTGGAGAAACAAGGTGTTATTCGTTTCTCTCCTTCATTGGGTGGCGTATGTTGTTGTTGCCCATGGGGATTGAACCTGCAGTGCACGTGTGACAAGCTTTTTTTTTTTAAAAAATAATATTTATTATATTATATATAATAGGTTGGTTCTTATTGCTAAATTTCCTTAATTTCGCGGGGCACCACACAGTTTGACTATATACCATAAGAAACTATTTCAGTATTTTTTTTGGAATTTTTTAAATGACATTTAGCGGTCGCTACCAAGGTTTGAATTTAAAAAAAACTCAAAATCTGTGTTTTTTTTATAGTCAGGACATACAAAATATTACAAAATTTTTACCGATGGATGGCAATGATGATTTCTTTAATTCGGATAATAATTGACCGATAAGCCAAACCTTACTTTGATTTCTAGTACTTTTACTGAGTCCGCTACTTTTAGACGCCATTGCAAAACGTTGAAACACGTTACTATGACTTTTACAAATAAAACGAGTGAGCTCTCGTAAATGACTTATTAGAACTGAAGTGCGAGGCGGGCTAAATCTCGACGCATCGGTACAGAAGAGGGGTCGAGGCAAGGGCTTTTTGTAAAAATTTTGACAGCTGGTAGCGAGCTCTAAATCTTAACAAAAAGAAAAAAAACAAAAAAAAAAAAACTGATTTCATATTTAGAGGTAATCAAATGGAAAAGTGCCCCGGGGACAATTCAAAAGTCAAAAAATAAGGACCACCCTGATATATAAAAATCAATCCATATTTGTGTTTGTTGTCGGTGTTTGGCCAAACGCGTTAACCGATTCCAATGAAATTCTGTTTCTACCAAAGGTCACGTCTGTACAAAGGTTTTTATGTACGTGCGATGTCTGTATCTGCATCGGTGTGTGAATAATTGGCATTTTTTTTTGTTTTGTGTTGGGAATTTGCTGGAAATAAAAAGTCATCGAAAGACATTGCAGAGCTAGTACGCGAGGGATGCTTCTGCAATAGTGATGGACTTTAATTCATCTAAAAAAAACTCCCGGGGGACAGACATTCGCCATCCCGAAGGAGAATGCACCTAGTCGACGACTAATCGGCAATTTGTTTTTGAACTATTTGATGGATTTCTAAACTTTTTTTTGTTTGAAATCAATATCTGATTTCTTAGCCCTAGCTAACTCTTGTAGATCAAGAGGTTTTACCCGTCTCAATCTCCTGATTGCATTGTCATTATTTAAAAGTTCTGTTATTTCTGTGTTTACGTGGTTAAGAAGCCTACCTCTATGCCTTTGAGCAACTTTCTTAATTTTATCTTCAACCATTTCCACATTTTGATCTTTATGCAGATCGGCATTGCGTATGTACCAAAGTGCATTAGCGATGTTTCTTAGTACTTTATTTTGGAAAACCTGAATTGTTTGTAAATTTTTTATAGTATGGCTTTCATTAGTATAGTGCCGGTATATTCATAGTTTTAATTGTAATCCGCGTTGTGACTATTGGATATCAGAAAGAGTTGAACTGTTTTTATACCCTATTCTAAGGGTATACTAATTTTGACGCATAGTTTGTAACATACCTTAATATTGCCCGTAGACCACTAAAAGTTACTATATTTATGATCAGCATCGATAGTAATGTCGATATAGCCATGTCCGTCCGTCCGTCGGCAAAAATTAGGCCTTTAAACTGGGCCTAGATAGCTGAAATTTTAACCATATACTCTCTAGGGTCCCGAAATAATCAAGATTACGAATTTTTGAAATCCGCCCACAGACACGCCCACAAACTCAAAAAAAACAAAATTTTGGAAAAAATCGAATTTTGAGATAGAAAGCTGAAATTTTTTATATATGATCTATGACTCCTAAAACTGCTCGGGATATAAAATTTTCAAAATCCGCCCACTGAAACGCCCACAAATAAATAAAACAATTTTATTGAAAAACCAAAATTTGAGCTAGGGAGCTAAAATTTATAATATATACTCTCTAGGGGCCCTTTCAGCTCATGTGTAAATATTTTCAAAATCCGCCCACTGACACGCCCACAATTTAAAAAAAAAAAACTTTTTTGAAAATTCAAAGTTCGAGCTAGGGAGCTGAAATTTATAATATATGCTCTCTAAGGGCCCTCATGTGTTAATTTTTTTTAAATCCGCCTACTGACACGCCCACAATTAAATAAAACAATTTTATTGAATCACCCAAATTTGAGCTAGGGAGCGTTTTTTTTCGATAAAATGCACTTATAAGGGATAGGAATAAGAATAGGGTATCCAACAGTTCGCCCAAGCGGACTGTAGCCCGTCCCTATGTTTTATATTCATATTGGTCTAATTTTATTCGTGAAAGGATAAGTTTTGCATATGAATATTTTTATATTATATAAATTCTAATTCTTTTATACTATAGTCCATTGTCTGGGAGTTATTACACTGCATTGCTACTATATTACCTATAGTTGTGAAAAAATATTAATTGAGGCAGAGATAAAATAAGATAAGACAAGTTATAGTGTGTGTACGAGCGAGTGAACAACTGAAATTGGTTTATTTATTGGCCTTGTAAAAGGACATGCAAATTTGCGAGTACATGTTCAAGGCTACATTGCGAACGATTCTTTTAAAGGCCTCTACCCAAAATGTTCTACAAAAATTGGAACGTGAAGCGCCATCTCTCTTTGATTCGCAACATAGCATCTACTTGCAAAAGGACTTTAGTGGGCGTACCTTTAGTGATGTATGGCATGACAAACGGGTTTTGTAGATTGTAGGTATCGTATGTTGATCGTGTGTATATGGTTGTTTTTCATAAGATGTGGATATCAAATGAATTTGGTATTACTTACGGCCATATTATTTACGCTCTTTAATCCGGGTTAAAGGTTACACCCGGATTAAAGATACTTTAACCCAAAAATTAAGCCCAAGTCCATAATATTCAGTCGTTAAACCCAAACATAAACCCAGTTTTTTAAACTTGACAGCGTTTAATCCGATTTAATTTAAACTGCACTACAGAGACCAGTTTAAGTACTTTAACTCGGGTTAAAACTCTATTTCATAATAATCACTGTTTTTGTCTAGGTCACATTTTTGATATTTCTTTGCTGAAATAAAAAAGCAAAATAAAATGAAAAAAAACTGGAAAAAGTACCTATCAAGACGCTGAAAAAATGGATTTCATTCGTGATATTGACGAAATGTTGATATTGTTGCATGTTTGCTTGAACTGTGTCATTAATTAGTCAACTACGCCATCTAGTAGAAAGTGGCCATATTACCGATTTTGGCAGCATTGGAATAGCAGTTTGAGTAGCTGTGGTATAACTTGGTATGTTGTTCTCGAACCTTCTGAACTTAACGAACCTTCTCAACGAATCTGGAAATTTCGAGAGGTGTCACTAGGAGATATAAATAGATGTCGCAGGAGCACCCAAGACATTCTAGTTGTGAACCGCGATAAAGAAGGGCGATAGATGACAGTAGTGAAAAGTATAGAGAATATTGAATAAGAGAAGTGATTGTTTATTTAAAGTGATTAATTGTGAAAGTGAATTGTTGGATTAAATAAGTGAATTATTAGAATAATAATCAAGAAGTAAAAGACATTGAAAGAGAACTAATAAAGATTAATTAAATAGAATTACGTTTTATCTTTTCGAATCCTAGCCTGGATGCAACATTGGTGTCAGAAGTGGGATAAAACGTATTCAGTGTGAAATTAAAGTGAAGTGAATTAGTTTAAAAAAAAAAAAAAGGAAAACAAAAATGGGCCGCACATTGAAATTATTACAGCTCAGTATACCGCAGTTAAAAGCTGAACTGGAAAAACGGAATCTCTCCACAGCTGGAGGAAAAAGTGACCTGGTGCTTCGACTGCAGGAAGCTGTTGAAAACGAAGGAGAAAACCCCAAGTCCGTTTTGTTCGACGTAGCAGAAGAACAAGTAAGTACAGGCGTTGATATGACTGCAATGATGGAATTACTTCTGGCCAAGTTCGATGAACAGAAGAATTCTCTAGATTCCAAATTGCAAGCAATGGACACTAAATTCGAAGAACAAAAGAATTCCATAGTTGCCGCCCAAAAGAGCGCTGTGGAAGATTTTAAAAATGTTCTCGAAGGAAAACTCGAAGAAATTGACCAAAAGTTGGAGAAGGTTGAAACCAAATTCGACGAAATCGATACAAACATCGAGAACTTGGCTAAAGAGCTCGAGAAAGTGAAGAAGCAGAAGGCTCGAGAAAATTCTGCGGCCTGCCCGAGAAGGAAAGAGATGCAGCCTCCTGTTTTCGATGGTCAAACATCATGGCCAATTTATAAGAAACAGTTTGAAGCAGCTGCAGTGGCGAACAGCTGGGACAACGAGGAAAAGTCGATTGCGCTAACGCTCGCACTAAGAGGTACAGCTGCGGAGTTACTCCAAACCGTCTCAGAAGAGAAGCAACACAACTACGACGCCCTGGTCAAGGCTATAGAGATGCGCTTCGGTGATGAGCATATGCAGCAAGTGTACAGTGTTCAGCTACGCAGTAGAGTCCAGAAGCGGGGAGAAACACTTCAACAGCTGCAAGCAGATATCGAACGTCTGGCACATTTGTCATATCCTAATGCTGGTGAGGTTCTCATCAATGAAATGGCTGTGGAGGCGTTTATCCAAGCCATTGAAGATAGACAACTGCAAATGGCCGTAAGAATGGCTGGAAAGAGAACTCTCGTTAAGGCCCTAGCATTTGCCTTGACAATGCAAGCTGCTGATCAGGCATCGCATGTGTTCCACCGCGTAAGGGAAGTGACTGCCGTTGAATGCTCATGTCAAAGAACAGACATAGTAGACCGGAACAGAGATAACAGAGGTCAAATGCGCTGTTGGAACTGCAACAAAATAGGGCACCTGCAGAGACAGTATAGAGCTCCACCCAGACAAGGCAGTTGTCCACATTGCGGGCCTAGGAGGCGCAACGAAGAAGCATCTGACAGATATAGCTTCGCAGAACCAGCAGTCGGGAAACGTGTAAGGGGCAGCTTCTCGGAGCAGAAGTGGGTTTCCGGAATCGATGACTCCAGGACCACAATTCAAGTCTCCCAAACCAAACGAGGAAACAAGAGTTTAACAGTGGAAGCCTATATCGGTCAAAATAAGTGCGTGGCAATCATCGACACCGGTGCCACCGCTTCCATCATAAGGAGGGACATCGTCCGTCAGTCTTGGCTGCACAACACCAGCAATTACTGTCTGAAAACAGCAACAGGAGCGACAGCGAAAGTGTATGGAGAGGTCATACTAACAATAAATTTGGCAGGATTAGTATTCTCCCACGCTTTCCTAGTAGCCGATATATGTGACGAATGCATCATTGGAATCGATTTCATGAAGGCGCATGATGTAGTATTGGACATTGGTATGCAAGTACTCAAGTATCGAAACGTAGAAATTCCGATGGTGTACGGGAACGAGAACGTCGCATCCCTGAGGACAGTCATTAGTAAGGACGAGGTCCTACCACCTTCTTCAGAGACACTGATTTGGACAAAGCTGGAAGGTGATCCTGGGGCCCACCGATTCTTTCTAGTCGAGCCAGAAGACAACCACTGCCGAAATTGCGTGGTTGGAAAAATGCTTGTCGAGCCGAAGAACAATATGGTTCCCGTACGAGTTCTTAATGCGGAACACAAAAGCGTCAAATTGAAGCAAGGTGAGGTGGTTGGAAAGTGTGTACCGGTTACTGCCATCACGAAACTATCACAGGAAGGTGTTGCGAAGCCTCGTTCACCAATGGGAATGACTGAGGTCAAAAGAACTTTATTCCAGCACTGCGATCTGAATCAGGAGCAGCAAGCCTTGGCAGGGAACCTCATCAACGAGTTTGCTGATATATTCGCTTCGCGGGACTGCGAGTATGGCCGAACACACCTTGTACAACACCGGATAGACACTGGAGATGCGAGACCGATTCGTCAGCCTCCCAGACGATTACCATTGGCTAAGCAGACGGAGGTTGCAGAGATGGTGTCGACGATGGAGAAGGAAGGAGTAATCGAATGCTCTAAAAGCCCATGGGCATCTCCAATTGTCCTAGTCAAAAAGAAAGATGGCAGCACTCGGTTCTGTGTAGACTATCGCCAACTGAATAATGTCACCAAAAAGGATAGCTACCCTCTACCAAGGATTGACGATACGCTGGATACACTGTCCGGAGCTCGATGGTTTTCCACTCTAGATCTGAAGAGTGGCTACTGGCAAGTGCAGATACATCCGAAAGACCGTGAGAAAACAGCTTTCAAAGCAGGAAACGGGCTCTATCAATTCACAGTAATGCCATTTGGACTGTGTAACGCGCCGGCAACCTTTGAGCGACTAATGGAGCGTGTTTTGTTGGGGCTAACATGGAAAACGTGTTTGGTCTACTTGGACGATGTCATCGTGGTTGGAAAAACGTTTGAAGAACATCGAGATAACTTGAAGGAAGTGTTCCAGAGACTACGAAGTGCACAATTAAAGCTTAACCCGAAAAAGTGTGATCTGTTTAGATCTGAGGTAAAATATCTGGGGCACATCATCTCGTCCGAAGGAGTAAGGACTGACCCAGAGAAGGTCGATGCGGTGAAAAATTGGCCCGTTCCCAAAGACAAACACCAACTGAGAAGCTTCCTGGGACTTGCAACTTACTACAGACGGTTTGTGAAGGACTTCGCAAGGATCGCAAAGAGCTTGCATCAACTGACGGAAAAGGGAAAACCATTTAAATGGTCAGGTGAATGCGAAGCGAGTTTCAAGAGTCTCAAACACCAACTGTGTGATGCTTCAATTCTAGCGTACCCTACTCCAGGAAAGACATTTATTGTAGATGCCGACGCTAGTAATGTTGGGATCGGAGCCGTTCTTTCGCAGATCCATGATGGCCAAGAGAGAGTAGTTTCCTACTTCAGTATAGTGCTATCCAAGCCGGAGAGGAACTATTGCGTAACCAGGCGGGAACTCCTGGCTTTGATCCTGGCAACAAAGCACTTCCACAAGTACTTATATGGGCAGAAATTCATCCTGCGTACAGATCATGCGTCTCTAAAGTGGCTGCTGCAGTTTAAGAACCCTGAAGGACAAGTCGCGAGGTGGATTGAGCGGCTGCAGATGTATGACTACGAGATACAGCACCGAAAGGGAACTCTTCACTCCAACGCAGATGCCCTCTCCCGGCGACCCTGCAAGGCTGATTGTAAACATTGCGTACGCCAGGAGGAAAAAGATAAATTGTCAGTCCAACGGTTGAGAGCTGAGCCCATTAGCGGCTGGAGTGCACGGGAGATCCGGAATGCTCAACAGGAAGATCCGGATATCGAACCGATTCTTGCCTGGAAGGAACATGAGGGCAAGCCGGACTGGCAGCAGATCTCCAATAGGAGTCCGGAATTGAAGGCATACTTGGCACAATGGGACTCACTTCATGTCCAGGATGGCATTTTGAAAAAAAAATGGGAAAGTTCGGATGGAACATCAGCCGTGATGCAACTTGTGGTACCCAGATCGAAAGTCAACGAAGTACTTAGGGAACTACATGATGGAGTGTCCGGAGGTCACTTGGGAGTAAATAAGACACTCGAAAAAGTGCGAGAACACTTTTACTGGATCCACGCAAGAGACGATGTCGAAAACTGGTGCCGAAAATGCGCCGCTTGCGCAGCCAGTAAAGGCCCGAGAGTAAAAATGCAAGGCAAGATGCATCAATACAACGTTGGAGCGCCCTTTGAAAGGATTGCAGTTGACATCGCAGGACCGTTTCCAGAAACCAACAGTGGAAACCGCTATATCCTCGTAGTGATGGACTACTTCACTAAATGGCCTGAAGCCTTTGCTATACCTAACCAAGAAGCTAAAACCGTGCAGATTGTCCACAACTGGGTAAGCAGATTTGGCGTACCAATGGAATTGCACTCGGACCAAGGTCGCAACTTCGAGTCGAAGATCTTTCAAGGAGTATGCCAGCTACTAGGGATTAAGAAGACAAGAACAACCCCGCTTCATCCACAATCGGACGGAATGGTGGAACGCTTCAATAGAACCTTAAACGAACACCTTTCTAAGGTTGTTGGCGACTGCCAGCGGGACTGGGACAAGCACATCCCCATGTTCCTATTAGCTTATCGAAGCGCAGTTCATAACACAACAGGACATACTCCATCCGAAATCCTTTTTGGTCGAACCATCCGGTTACCTAGTGAATTGATGTTTTGATCTCCGACTGATGAAGCAACGAATGAAGATGATTATGTGGCGGATCTCAGAGAAATCATCAGAAACATTCATCGGAAAACTAGAGATAAGATTCGGATATCCAGCGACCGCATGAAGACGAGGTACGATACAAAAGCGACCACCACAGGATTCCAGGAAGGAGATCTGGTATGGCTATACAACCCTCATCGCCGAAAAGGTATGTCACCTAAACTACAGCAGGATTGGGAAGGACCCTATAAGATAGTGAAGCGCATCAACGATGTTGTCTACCGGATCCAGCGAGGAAGAGGCAAGCTAAAAGTTGTCCATGTGGATCGTCTCCATCGCTACCATGGGGAAAATATTGACGTGCTTGTTCGGGACGAACAAGTTTAAGAGGGGGATATTGTTGCATGTTTGCTTGAACTGTGTCATTAATTAGTCAACTACGCCATCTAGTAGAAAGTGGCCATATTACCGATTTTGGCAGCATTGGAATAGTAGTTTGAGTAGCTGTGGTATAACTTGGTATGTTGTTCTCGAACCTTCTGAACTTAACGAACCTTCTCAACGAATCTGGAAATTTCGAGAGGTGTCACTAGGAGATATAAATAGATGTCGCAGGAGCACCCAAGACATTCTAGTTGTGAACCGCGATAAAGAAGGGCGATAGATGACAGTAGTGAAAAGTATAGAGAATATTGAATAAGAGAAGTGATTGTTTATTTAAAGTGATTAATTGTGAAAGTGAATTGTTGGATTAAATAAGTGAATTATTAGAATAATAATCAAGAAGTAAAAGACATTGAAAGAGAACTAATAAAGATTAATTAAATAGAATTACGTTTTATCTTTTCGAATCCTAGCCTGGATGCAACAATATCTTCGTCATCGGACGATGAATTTATTGAAGAGCTGATGGAGCAGCAAATGGTGGTGAGTCAACAAAACTATTGGCACATAACAAATTTCCAAGAAAAAATTGACAAACAACAAGAAACAAATGTCGTTATATGCGACTTTTGACACTACGTAGGTTTAAAACGGATTAAAAACGGTTTAAAGTGTTTTAAATCCGCATTTAAATCTATCTTTAATCCAGCAGGCTTAACGCATGTTTTTCAGTGAATAATATGGACACAGGTTTAAATTGTCGGGTTTAATAAATGCGGATTAATGGGCGGTTGTAAAATTAACTTAAACTTGAGTTACACCCGGAGTGAATAATATGGTGGTTAGTGATTTTGCAGATAAAATGGTATAGGTCCTTCCATCCATTCAAAAGATATAAACTCGCTCAAACGTATGACTGAAAGCTTTATTTAATTTATTTTATTTAGGAACTTAATAAGAAAATAATATACATAGGTATTTGCTAATGTAGTGTCTGCTACTCTGCTGCACCTAATTAGCTTAAATTATTGTCGGTCTCTTCAAGTATCCTGTGATTGTGGTTTTCGCACTTCCATCCCCCGAGTAATACGAGGATCCACTAATTCTGGTAAAAACCAGTTTTCGTAAAATCTGTAATACTGTCCGATAATTTTTTTTTCCAAAAATCGTGATCGATATCTATTATTTCTGTATAAATGTTAAAAGCACTACCACCCCAAATCGCAAATATGAATTTTTCTCGCTTACATACGAGTATATGCAATTGGCCTTGAATTTGGTAGTCATAGTTGTGTCTTTTATTAAGAGGCCTCTACCCATAAATCGAGCAAAAGTGCACAAAAGGACATTTTGTTTCTCGAACTGATAAATTATTACTAAAGCTACTGAATTGAAACTTAATGCACTTGAAAGAACAGAATTTCCTCTTCAAAATCTGTGGAATAGTTTTTTTAAAAAAAAAAACATCTCAGTTATATTTTATTTAAAGAATTCCAAAAGGTGTTTGGGAAAATTTGCATAAAATCGATTTACTATTGGCCAAACCATGATAAGACAGAGTACTATACATCTGAGATCACTAGCTTAGCTAAAAGGTAATATCCAAAACACCAATATCGTACAGACAGATCTTGAAATTTTACTCTGGTTTGGAAAATACAGGTGTTTAAAAATAAACAATATTTTGAAATATTGAACTACGTTTTTCATGTGAATATTGATGCACGTATGTTTCAATTTTTAATCAGAACAACAAAGTATCATATCAGCTAACAGATCCAATAAAAATATATATTTATTTACATGTATTTTGTCACAAAATACCGAGTTTAAATTACATATTTTTTCAAAAAATTATTTTGTACGTCTTAGTTTACGAACTTTAGCAGAAAAAAATTCCGGATTTCCCGTGAAGGTGGCGGTAGTTGTGTGGTCTGATCTGAACAGCCAATCAGAACAGCATGCAATCAACCATAAAGTGATAAGCTTGTGTTTTACTGCTCTCGGAGGTGTGTTCTAAATGAAACCGGTTTGGTGTGAAGTCTGAAGTGCGATTTCAATAAAAGAAATCATGTGTGGATGTGGGTATGTGTAAGCATATCTATTTCTGTGGCGATTCGAAGTGATTTTGCATTTTTGTTTCGCTGACTGAAAGTAAAAATGAGTGAGGGGTTGATAAAAACACTTTTCAAGATGTTTATCTAGCTAATACTTTCAGTTTAAAATTTGTTTACAGAAAATTATTTAAACTAATAAACAATACTACAAAAACAAAATCATGATATTACTCAGGATTTTCAGATACCCTAAAGTTTCATTGCTAAATCATTGTAGAAAAGTTAATTATTGAAAAGTGCATAGATAGGTTCCCTTCACACCGTGAATATTATTGAGTCTGGGTGGATTGGATTTGGATTGGTGAATGGTGGTTTAGGCTAGAGGGGATAATGTAGCACTGCGCTGTTGCCGTTTGTGGGCAATTATTATTTTTTTGCGCTGTTGCCGTTGCCTTTGGCTTTATTATTAAGCTAGCCATTATGATAAAATAATCAATAAGGACACTTTGACTGCATACGTACTTCCTACTAGGTACAGAAAATGCGTACAATAAGAGAAATCAGGTAAAAATAAATCCTAATAACCACTTGAGAAAAATGCTGCCTAGTTAGGTACGCAATAAATTTTAAATGGTGTTGTCGGTTTTTTCATAATGTCTGATAATGGAAAGAGAGACATCTGCGATCGATTACGTTGCCCTCATAGAAGGAAGAAGGATAATTGACATTCAATACTTTTTTAATGAGTTGAAAGCAATAGACCAACATCGCCCAGCACTCGGTTGCAGTTTAAACAATATGAAAATTGTTAAAGAAGTCCGAGTGGGTTTTGCAAGTTCGATCTTTTTTAGATGTGATATGGGGCAATTATGAGAGTCGAAGTTTCCTAAATAAGAAAAATGCAGATGCAATGGATGTTAACACTGCTGCTGTTTTGGCCATTACCAGTCTAGGTTGCGGATACTCACAGTTAGAGGAAATCGTATCTGTATTAGATATTCCATGCCCATCATTTAAAATATATAGTGAGATTGAAAAACAAACTGGGGATATCTGGAAAGCCGTGGCGGCAAAAAATATGTTGGAGGCTGCTAACAAAGAGGCTGAGGGCGCCAGACACCATGGTGATATTGATCCGGTAGATGGAATTCCGTTTATAACTGTGGTGACAGATGCTTGCTGGAGCAAACTATCTTACAGGAAAATTGTTTCTGTTTTGTCAGGTGCTGCTGTTGTGGTGGGTTTGCATACCGGTAAAGTAATTTCTTTAGGAATAAGAAATAAGTACTGCGTGACACGCGCTAGAAGTGATACGGAACAACAAAAGGACCACGAGTGCAATATTAACCACAAAGGGCCTTCAACAATGATGGAGGCAGAAATACTGCTACAAGCATTTAAATCCAGTGTAGCTGAAAACGGCTTACGATATATAAAAATGCTTTCAGATGGACACTGCAGTTCATTTCAAAACATTATTCAAACCGATCCCTACGGCGGAAGAAGAATCTCCAAAATTGAATGCTGCAACCATTTAATGCCAAATTTTAGAAATAAATTAGAGAACATATTAAGAGGTTGTAAAACAAGATGTAAAGGAGCCTTTTATATAAGACTTGAAAGAATACGGAGAGGATATTTTGAGTGCCATTAAGTTCAGACGACAGCAAAGCCAATCCGAGGAAGAAGTAATACCTTTAATTAAAGCAGATATCAGCAATGTTATTCATCATGTTTTTGGAGATCACATCGAATGCCCACCCTACATAAAAGAAAAATGTAAAGAGAAAATGACGTGAATTTAATTCCCATGATGAAATCAGATGGACTTTATGATACAGTGATGATTCCTACAAGAAGACTTATTATGAACGAAAAGAGTCTATATCTTGGATTCACTAACAATCTTGCCGAGCACTACAACTCTATTGTAGACAAACTAGTAGGAGGAAAAAGAATCAACTTTTCACTTGGGCAAGGGTATTCAGCCAGGTGTACTGCAGCAGCTGTGTTTAACTCTAAAGGTATGTCCACACCAAAGAAACATTTCAGGAAACATTGTTTAAAAAACATTTCTGAAATGTTTCCCATTTGTTTAAAAAACATTTCAGAAACATTTCAGAAACATTTAACAAATGTTTCTTAAATGTTTCTTAGGTGTGGACGCTTTGAAAAACACTTCTGAAATGTTTCTGAAATGTTTCTTTGTTTCCCATTTTTCTCTCTTTCTCTGTAAATTTCAGAAATGTTTCGCGAATCGTCCAGACCAAAATAATCATTTCAGAAACATTTCGGAAACATTTCAGAAATGTTTCTTTGTTTCTGAAATGTTTCTGAAATGTTTCTGAAATGTTTCTGAAATTGTTTAAAAAATGTTTCTTTGGTGTGGACACACCTTAAACGGCAGATATCTGAACTGTTTACACATCTATATGGACATAGCTCAAAATCCCTGGCAAAACAAATGGAAATTCGGCGACTCCGGAAAAGCGTGTTACAAACCCACAGACAAAATGCGAGAAAGGTTTATCGTAAGAGCAAACTGTATCGCATAAACCGGACAGGTGTTGTCAAAGATGTTGGGTATGGTACCAGTTGCCACCAACCAGACATGGGTGAAGACAAATTCATTGCAGAGAAAAACTGTCTAATAGAACAACTAAAGCAAAATCAAAACAATTGCCAGCTTTTAGAAAAACAAACATTGGGACAGTTCAGTAATGAAAAATGGTTGAATATCAGAAAGAAAATGTGGTTAGTCTCATATTTCGGACAAATATGCAAAGCAAACAAATTCGAAGGTTATGTTAAAACACTTGCACATCCCACGACCTTATTAACACCTTCCGTCATGTTTGGAAAAATTAACGAAGACACTGCGAGGCTGCAACTGGAACAGCAATTGGACAGAAGTATATCGAACTCAGGAATTTTTATCGATGAGGAGTATTACTTTCTTGCTGCTTCTCCAGATGGACTTATCGACGACGATTCCTTGGTAGAAATAAAATGTCCATCAAGCATAGCTGGATGCGATCCTACAGATGCTATCAAAAACCAAAAAATCAAATACATAACGGTTTCTGATGATGATATCATAAAAGGTTTTAATAAAAGACACAACTATTACTATCAAATTCAAGGCCAATTGCATGTATGTAAGCGAGAAAAATTCATATTTGCAATTTGTGGTGGTAGTGCTTTTAACATTTATATAGAAGTAATAGATGTCGATCACAATTTTTGGAAAAAAAATGATCGGACAGTTAAACAGATTTTAGGAAAACTGGTTTTTACCAGAATTAGTGGATCCTCGTATCACTCGGGGGATGGAAGTGCGAAAACCACAATCACAGGATACTTGAAGAGACCGACAATAATTTAAGCTAATTAGGTGCAGCAGAGTAGCAGACACTACATTAGCAGATACCTGTGTATATTATTTTCTTATTAAGTTCCTAAATAAAATAAATTAAATAAAGCTTTCAGCCATACATTTGAGCGAGTTTATATCTTTTGAATGGATGGAAGGACCTATACCATTTTATCTGCAAAATCTCTAAGTAATACCATAGACTAATTAATAATAAAGACACACCGCATCATATAAAGGAAAAGTCACCACTTTGAGATTGCCTCCACGGAGATTGCCTCCATCTCATGCATGTTGTGTCGTTAGCTTGTGTTTCGGAAGTTGCATCAGACGAAAGTTGTTACAATCGAACACATTATAGCATATTTGCTGCGATGACTGGTGGATGTTTTTTTTACTCTGTAAGTGGGTATGTAGTTCTTGCGTTTCGAATATTTTTCGTGAAAGTACCTAGGTGTAGGTATTCTGCTTTTAATTAAGGGTACCTATGTAATTTTTCCGTATTTTTGCTGTGATTTAAAGGAAAATTCGTGTACTAATATATGTATAGCTGATAGCTGTTGATGTTGTATGATATCCTTTTTTTCAAAATTATAGACAGGTGATATACAGGGTGTCCCAGTCAAGCGGTATAATCCTTTAAGGGGTGATTTCTGAAGTTCCGCCGAAACAAAAAATTGTTCGGCGGGGGGGGGGGGGGGGGGGGTGTTTATTCTCACCTCATTTCCAGTTAATGGGCTATAAAGTGGGTGACCTCTAATTTCGATGTGTAATCACTTTAAACGCTATAAATTCTAAACTACATATTACAGCTACAAAAATTGTTTTGCACATTTTGGAAAGACAATTTAGTAGCGCATACAAGTCTTAAATATTTTGGCTATATCTGTGTAGCTTCAAAAAAGTTAGGGCTCCTTAAACTCAAAATTATGAAAATTGTTTTTTTTTATAATGCACTCGCGCTATAGGAGTTATGAC